>CM044103.1:15218414-15339445 GCA_024174645.1 Lemna minuta
TATAAAATGATTTCTCCCATTATTTTAACTTGAAAAACACTTATAATCTCAAGTAAAGATGAATTATAAAATTATTTATCTTTAATTCATCATATTTAACCCTAATTTAAAGTATTTGAGATTATAATGACTTTTTCATGGAATGATAGATAAATACTCATAAATATGATAACATGCATAAAAATGAAATCATTTATGCCTTAATATGCATCAATAATCATGTATTATCATGTCTAATTAGCATGTTATCATTCATATGATTAATTACTAAGGAAGACTAATAAGTGTTATGGGGTTGATGGAGTTAGTAGCTGACAAGATATATGGACCTAGAGGGTCACACACATAAGATCAATGGACATCGATGAATATAAAGATAATAATAAGGGCTTTTACAAAAATTTTACATTCCCAAAGTCTATAAATAAGGGGGGGAACAACCATAATAGACATGTCCATGCAAGCCTAGTAGAAATTTTTCCCTCTCTTATCTTTCTTTCGTGCTGAAGAGTGTTCAAGAAGAAATTTGATTGTTCGGAGACCATATGGATACCGCTAGAGGCTGGACACTTGAACGGCTTAAAGAAATCCTTCAGATGATCCATGTAAGTATAAATTTTATTATATACTAGATGATAGAATCATCTAGAATATGTGATGAGATCATATATACTTTATACTTCATCTTTGTTAAATGTTTTGATTCAACATCTTCTGATGCAACCGATATTTTGACCAAAAATTTGGAGAGCTTGTCGAGCCTTACATCCTTACATTGTCAATGTGGCTTTCAATGTGATTGTGTTATTATCGTACTTGTTTTTTATGCGAAATTTGTATTACAACATAAACACATTGTACTAGAACTAACAAGTAGGCTGACGAGACGAGACCACGAGGTCATTGAATACAAGCACACTCATGTCAGAAACAATTCCAAACTCACCAATTTTAAGAAATAATCACGAATTAAAGAGTATAGTGGTGAATAAGGGTCGAATTCATGAAGAATTAAGATATTTTCAAGGAACTATTTGAAATTCGATCAAATCAGATGATGAATTGAGGTGACAAATTAGGGATTTTGATATTTTTAGAAAGATAACTCAAAAACGAATCCATAGAATCAAAAATCACAAAATTTCAATTAAGATTCACGGAGAAATCAACGTGTAAAAATTAGGTAGAAAATCCAAACGTCAAGAGAGAGAAATCCAAAATTAAATCTAAAATTTGACTAATCTAAGATTTGAAATTGAAATATAATAATTTAGGAACAGAGATTAGCAAGAAAACATGAATTCTAACCTGAGATAACGCTCGAATTGATCCAATTGCTTGTTGGATCAAAGAATTTTTATTCCGCGAATTCGAAGACGATCGTCGGCATTCAAGAAGCGATTTCTCCATATTCTCTGAACGAAATCTCACTTTCAAACACTGCTTGGACACGGAAATTGATCTAGAAGATGAAGAAAACAAGAGATTCAAGGATTGAGATGTCTAAATAGTTCGATTACTCAAAATACCCAATAATGTTTTACATCGTTGAAAGACGTATGTATTTGGGCATAACAGTCGGATCGGGCATTTAATCTTCGATCAACGGCTCTGATAAAATTCTTAGATGTGAATTGTTATGTTTAAACCATGTCCGTTGGATAGAAGATGAACCACTGAGATTTCACCCCGTCGCGTGTGAAGAAGAAACGCCCTGAAACTCCTAACGCTAGATCTTCATCTGACGCTCTAGATGCATCCATGTGTCCACAGGGTCCACCAAACGGTTTTAATCTCAACCGTTATAACTCCTTAGATGAACGGTTGAGATTAAACCGTTCTAAAATGATTCGTCGACGAATGAGAGTGCGCCGCTGACATGTCATTTTCGTGCGTCGTTAAAACACAAAGACGATGGTCAAACAAAATTTATAAAACCGAACTCACAAAGATAAGATATAATAATCAAGTAATGTGCAAGTATCAGGTCGATCCACAGAGAGCAGGGTTGACTTTAATCGCAAAGTTGACTTGGTCAAACTTAGGTTTAAAAAGAGTTTTAAATAAGAGAAAATAAGATGTAAGATATGGAAATGATATAAATAGACCTAATAAAAAGTTTTAGGAATTGAAATCTCAGATTTGACAGAGAAAAGTCAAAAGTCAAAGTCAAAGCATTGACTTTGACCAATAGTAGGTGTACTATAAAATCAGAGAATCAAACAGAGTCAGAAGATTACGAAAATTAGATATTTGGAAACTATAGAGAAAATGGAATTTATTGGTATATAATTCGTGATTTTTGGATAAGAAATGGATTTATTATGAATTATTGAAAATCAAATATCAGAAAATCCCCGAAATGAACACCTCAGAGGAAATCTTCAAATTGACCAGCCAAATGAAATCCAAATCTTGCATTTTATATGTCAATGGAAAGCTAAGAACCACAGGAATCTAAAGAGACCAAAATAATCGAATTCTGATTTGTAAATTGAAAGTAATTGACCCCGAAAGTCAACATTTGACTTCTGATGACAGATGAACAGTCCTCGGTCAAACGTCAAATTGAAAGGGTCAAATGAACTCGGAATTCGATGAATTTTCTATCCACGGAAAGCTGATGAAAATAGGAATCCAAAGAAACCAAAATCAAGTAATTTAGAATTATAATCATAGAGATATAATATTTTCAAAATTAGAGATTTTTTAGACTAAAAATTAGGAAAAATGAAGAACACTATGAACTACTTTGCGAAATTAAAGATCTAAACCTAATAAAAATATAAATTACCTCTTGATAATCGATCGAACCTCACTACTAACCCGATTTCCGCAAGAATGGGGCCTCAATTCTCGTGGATTTAAGCGAATTTGCTCGGATTCTTCCTCGTGGACGTTCGAATTTAAGGGGAAAAATTCGATGAAATCAAGAGATGAAATCGTGATTATCATGCTTCAATGGATGCATCTCTACACACTTGGAAGCAGAGTATCACGAGAACTTATGACCTTCCTCGAAACTCGCTTAATTTCTTCACTAGTCGATCAAAAGTTGAAGAACAAAGAAGGGGATTACATTTGTTTTAAAGAGAGAAATTGGCCCGGAATCGTGGACAATAGAGGCGGTCGTGGGAGCGGTTTTGTAGGGTTGTGGGCGCGAGTCTCTGGCGGGGCGTCGTAGCTCCTGAATTTGAGGTGAATTTTTCTCAAATTAGTCTCAATAGAGGCCACGATCGCACCACGATCGGGCCACAATCGCGCCGTGATCGGGCCACGATCGTGGATCGATCACAATCGCTATCCTCCAAGGTGGCCTTCGAAGATCGGGGGAGATGATTGCGCCCTGAAGGAATCACAATCGCGATTCGATCGGACCGCGATCATGGTGTTCTTCTACGGGTCTTCTATGCCGTCAGATTGGAATCTGACCCTCCAGATCTCTTCCGAAAAGAAAGAAGAGAGTCGGCCTTCATGTGGCCGTTAGATCGCGATCGTGTGGTCTAAACGTTGATGAAGATGAGCTCTCCTCATATCGCCACGTGGCGATTAGTGAGCCCTCCGATCGTCGTCACTTAAGTCTCCCTTTTGCGCACGTGATGGATTTGATGATCGCGTGGACGCGGGTCCACGCGATCGACGTCCTCGCCGTGAGATCCAACGTACGCCGTGTCTCCACATCACCTGCAAAAGAGAAACCGTGTGGGAACATAGTCCCACACAGAGGAAATACTGGGAGACGTTGCGGTTAAATAGGGGAGCTCCCCAACGTCATCATAGCATTACCGTCCCCCCCACTGTTACCAAGGCCCACTATACCAGCCTTACCTGCCACATGGCGCCCCACACGGGCGCCCACGTGGACCCGTCCGCGTGGCCTCCTACCACGCGTTAGCGCCTGCTGCGCCTTGTGCGGGCCACCCGGGCTCTACCACGTGGCCTTAGTGCCGCGTCGCATCCCGAGGCAGTCCCGCGTGCCACGTCAGCGCCTGCAGGTATGTAACCCCTTTTTTCGCGATTTTAAATAGGAAAAATCAATTACAATTCAATTAAAATTCAGAAAAAGGGCATAAACTTTATAAATTCATAACTTTAAATGTAGAACTCCTTTTTAATCCAAATTTGCTCCATTGGATCACAAATTCTTTTCTTTTTATTATCATTTCATTTAAAATATATTTTGAAAGAAGAAATCAAGATGAATTAAAATTTACTTAAATCACTTCTCATTAAACATTCTAAATCATAAATTCATCTTGAAATTATCCTTCCAAACATTTACTAAAGTCAAAAATCATTCAATAATAGTGATTAACTTCTATTAATTTAAACAAAAGATTAATCATCTATTAAGCATGAAATTATCCCTAATTTATGCATAAATATCAACTTTAGTGAAATGACATGCCAATGGAGAACATTTCTAAAAAGTATGATAACATGCATCATATTCACATAAAATAAGCATGAATATGAGTTAATTTGGATAAGAATTCAAGTTATAAATGCATGTTATCAGCCGCGTACACCCTCACTTAAGTGATGATCGACGATCGCAATTAAATTGCGTGATCGGACACTCCACATGTCGCCACGTCACTTGCATAGAAAAATAAAAGAAAATAGTCACACTTGATGAAAATAACGGCAATTCGACGGGTATATAAGTACTGTGTAATTAATGAGATAGAAAAATCCTAAAAAAGGGTACTTATTCTCACTAATCACACGCGCGCACACGTGTGTGACACGTGGCGCCGCAATTTTTTTGGGATCTGAGGTCGATAACTTTCCAAAATTTTGATCAAAACATCAAATGCAGCGGAAAACATTGAATTGGACATTCAAAATACCAAGCCACCAAGAACAGATGATCCTATCATCTAGTATGAATGAGAAAACATACTTACTGGGATTCCTTGATGGAGTTCTTGAAGCTATTCAAGTGTCTAGCATCTAGCGGTATCCACACGGTCTCCAGATGGTTGGATCTCCTGTTCAAATCTCTTTACCAAGAGAGAAAGAGAAGAATGGAGAGAATTCCCACAAGGATTGTATGGGCACCTTCAGTTGTGGTCGTTCTCTCCCTATTTATAGACATTTGGAATGAGGTTTTTTTCATAAAAACCCTCATAATTATGTCTATATCCACCAACATCTATAAACCTTATGTGTGTGACCCTCTGGGTCCATATATCTCACTAGTTAATAACTCTATAGACCAAATAACACTTTATTAGTCAACCTTAATTAATTATCTACATCCACATATAGATTAATTAATCCATGATCGATTTAACCCAATCGATAGGTTGAGTTTTCAGCCTGTTGGGTGCCACGCTACACCACATACACTAGGAGATATGGAGTATGTAAGAACTCACTTATGGAACCTTCCCGTCATCGATTACCATGTATGTATAATCCTTCATCCACATTAGACTCATGAATGACTTAGGGTATGGTCAACTCTCAATCCCTAATCGGTCACTCAATTTAGTACTGATACGTGTAGAAATCATCGAGAAATCCTTCGATATTTCTACTACCTTGGCCAAGAATTTCATCGCATCTCATTCCTTTGAGTCAATCTCCTCAAATACCGAGGGTGGATGATCCCATCTTGACCACACAATCATCTTCGTGAACTTCATGTCATATCTAATATATGACGTTTTAGATATCGCGTGGCTAGGGATTCGTAAGTCATAATCAAAACACGATCATCCATCCACAAGATGTCTTTGGTGTCTCAAGTCAAAGGACCACATACACAATCATGACATGAATCAACCTGATTGACAGTTAGGTATATTACCATTCAGGGATTCATGCGGATCAATTCAGTGAACTCTTTCTCCAAAGAGCACCCACTATCTATCATTAATGTCTCCACATTGATGGCTATAGGATCAGCCATACTCATCATATGAGATGGATTAGATAGTGATATTCTTTCCGGATAATTCGATGTTCTTCTCAAATATCCCACAAATACGAATGTTTAGAACATATGTTTAAAGACTAGTGATTACTATATTATGATTGCATCATAATTCACTTAGTCATTGCACATGCTCATGGACTTTATTGCAAATATCACACAAGAATGACAATGAATAAATTTCATTTCAATGAACATAAACAAGATACATGAAAGTGTGATTGGCTTATAGGCTACATAATATCCATCAGCATATGCTCATGGACTTCATTGCAAACATCACACAAAAAAGACAATGAATAAATTTCATTTTAATGAACATAAACAAGATATGTGGAAATGAGATTGGCTTATAGGCCACATAATATCTATCAGATTCATTAAACTCCAAGGACATGAAATTCTTTTGGCACATAAATTGTTTGAGGTTTTGGATAATTAGTTAATCACATAAGCATATACTTTCCCCCTTGAAATATATTTTCATTGTAATAAGCAATTGACCTTCTAGATCCATATATCTCACTTGTTAATAACTCTATAGACCCAAAAATACCTTAGTTTTTTAACCTTTCTGAATTATCTACATCAAAATATACATTTCATTAATCAATGATTGATTTAATCCAATTGATTGGTGGAGTTACCAGCCCATTGGGTGCCAAGCTAGATTACTTAGTTTAAGAAATATGGAGTATATAAGAACTCATGTACAAAACCTTCCCATCATTGGTTTCTATGTTTGTATAATCGTTTGTCCACACGAGACTTTTGAATGACTTAGGTTACAGTCCAATGCCAAATTCTAATTGGTCGTTGAAGTTAATTCTCATGCATGGAGGAAATCATTGGGAACTTGTACTATATTTCCACTACCTTGGCCAATGATTTCTATGCACTGAGGGTGGACAATCTCATCTTGACCACATAATCATCTTCGAGGACTTCTAACTAGGTGTTTTCATGCAATTGTTAAAAACTCGGGAATGTACGTCAAAATAATTACCGAACTCACAAAATTTAAGTTTTAATCGAGAATCAATTAGTATAATAGTGAATAAGGGTTGAATCCACAAAGACATATGAAATTTTTGAGGTATTCTTCAAATTAGATCAAATCAGATGAGGAATTGAGATGAGAAATTAGGGATTTTAGTATATTTGGAAAGAAGACTCCTAGATGAATCGAAATAAAAAATTACTTGAGATGGATCAATATTCATGGAGAAATCAAGAAGCAAAATCAAGATAGAAAAATCCATCGTGAAGAGAGAGACTTTGATAAAATTTCTAAAAATTAATCTAATCTAAGCTTCCAAATTAAAATCTAATGATAAATGGCGAGAGATTATGACGAAAAGACATAATCTAACCCAAAATCACGCTTGAAATGGTCCAATTGATCATCGAAACATCCAAGAATACATTTTCTATCAAAGAGAGAGAGTATAAATAGAGTTGAAATTAGGCATGGCTGCTCGATCATCTCTTCATCTTTAATCAACAGCCATGACTAATCCTTAGGAGACGAATTGCCATCGTTAAGTTATGGTTGTCGGATCCTTGATGGAGTGTCCAGATTACATTTCGTCATCGCTTGAAGAGTAATTAGCACATAACAATTACCGTTTCATATCCATCAAACGCTTGAAATGATGCCACGTGTCTACAAAAGTCTATTGGGCTCATTTAATCTCAACTGTTATAACTCCTCACATGAACAGTTGAGATTAAAATATTTTTAAAATAGGAATCATCGTCTGATCAAAGTGGCACGTGTACCCTTTCGAGTAAGTGAAAATTGAGGGCTAAGATTAAATCATTTTCTTTCACAATGATTGGATGCTTATGAGCGCGCCACATGATTTGCATAAAAGAAAATACAAACATAGTCCCACATGGCAGAAATCGAAGTGAAGTGAGACGGATATAAAATGTGTGGTCTTATGTGATTAGCTCATACCCCAAACAAGATAATTAACCACTAATGATGCATGCTAATGACGTGCAGATGTGTGCCACATGTCATGCACACATGTCGTCATGTGTCGACATGTAAGCGCTCGCCACGTCATTTTCCATGTCAGTGTGTATATAAAAACTAAATTTTTTTATTTTAAAATTTAAAGGAATTCAAAACAAATTCAGAAATATTCAAAAATTTTTAAAAAATTCCATAAAATTCCTAAAAATTAGAAAATTAATAACTTTCAAAATATAACTCTAACTTAATCCAAATTTATTTTTTTGTATAAAAAATTAAATAATCTCTCATTCTAAAAATTCAAGTTTAATAAATAACAAGAGAATAAATTTTTATTTCAAAAATATACTCAATTCTCTTAGAAAATAAATGAGTGCAAAAAAAAGTTTCTCTCATTATTTAACAATAAACTTAATTATAATATTAAATATAGATGGGAATAATCTACTCTAAAATATATTCTTTAATTACGTATAATTATCCCGAAAATAATACATTTTGATATTATAACTCTAAATTGCATAGAATGATAGATATGTACTCAAAGTATGATAATATGTATAAGAATTGAATATTTTATGGCCTAATTTTCCTTAATAATTATATAATTACTAGTATAAATTACACGTTATCAACTTCACAATATGTCTAATATATGACATATCGTGAAGTTGATAACATACAATTTATGACATACAATATATGGCATGTCTAATATATGAAATTTTGGAGATCTTGTGACTAGGCATTCGTATGTCATAATCAAAACACGGTCATCTATTAGCAAGATGTCTTTGGTGTCTCAAGTTAAAGGACCACATTCACATACGTGATATGAATCAACATGATTAACAGTTAAGTATAATACCATTTAAGGATTCATATGGAACAATTTAGTGAACTCTTTATATAAAAAGCATCTGTTATCTATCCTTGGAGTCTTTAAGCAGATGGTCATAGGATCAACCATATTATTCATATGAGTCGAATCAGATAGCACTATTTTTCCAGATAATCCGATGTCCTTCTCGAATATCTTATGAATATGAATATTTATAATATATGTTTAAAAATTAGTGACCATTGTATTTTGATATCATCATAATTTTCTTCATTACAATCCTTGCATATGCTCATGGACTTTATTACAAACATCTCATAAGAAAGATATTAAATAAATTTCATTCAATAAATCTAAAGAAATACATGGAAGTAAAATTAGCTTGTAGGCCACATAATATCCATTAGTATTTATTGTTTACATCTCAAAAATAATTTTCCAAAAATTGATAAGATCAACATGTATAGGTAGTTTTAAAATCGTATAAGATAGATCAAATCAAATAACTAACAAACCACTCGTTTCAAATATGTGGAAAGATAGAATAACATTGATCAATTTCACCTGGAAGAGATTTCCATGATCTCACGGATCATGAGGAGTTTGATACCATGCCAAGATATGGGATCATCATTGAAAAGATAAAGTGCATAGAGATTTATAGAGAAGATAATATGGATAGATTGATGTGCTAGGATATATTTATATATATTGGTGAAGATTTGGCAGATACATAGATACTTATAGCTATCATCAGGCAGTGCGAGACGAAAAGGTGAATAGGAATCGGAGGCATGATGGTCTCTAACGCAATAAATATTTCTCCCTTAGTCAACTGTTTTTTTACCTTTGAATGGTCAACCTTGGAAGCTGGGTCAACGAGGTTCAGGTACGCCCTGGTTGAAGCGCGCGGTGCACGGCCACAAAATAGTTGCACGAATTTACTTTTTACTTCCACGTTGACCATAATTCTTACATCTAATTTTTCCCTTGGTCAACTCCGAAGAAGTTAATGATTGCCGAAAATGGTGGCCGAGAATCCTCCACGTAGGAACACGTCGATCGCTCGTACGATCTACTCCTTCCCATCACTGCCTGCACACCAACGAGATCCTCACTCTCTCCTCTCCCTTTTTCTCTCTAGCACGAGCATGTCGTGGCTGGAGAGACAACAGCGCCGCCGGCTTTTCTCCCAGCTGAACGCCGATACGTCGGCGGCGCTCCAAGGAGTGAAGAAGACGGCACTAGCTGGCTCATGGCCGTTCCTGGCCCTTGCCTGGAGCTCGGGCTGCCAGAAGCTCCCATGGCGTTTCCCGAAGCATCTCTCGCCTCGTCTGTGAGTGAATCGAATGAGTATCGCCATCGCAGATTTACTTCCATTTCACATGAATTTTTCCTCGCGCTAGGGAACAGAGACCTTGGTAATCGTAAACCGCAGCCCATGAGCGATTATTTTTGATGTGAAGATGGCGGCGGAGTTGTCTTCGTTGACGGCGAAGCGCGAGGGACGTCGTCATCCGGAGAGAGAGCGCGCGTGATGGCGGTACGAGGAGAAGAGAGAGGCGCAAGTTCGAGAAGAAGATTCGGTACGCTTCCAGGAAGGCGTACGCTGATACGAGGCCGAGAATCAAAGGGAGGTTTGCGAAGACGCCCGAAGAGAAGCAGCTCGAGCTTCCTTTCAGACATCCAGCGCCTGGTTTTCGTCCTGACAATTGATCGCTCTTGTAAAAAAACCATTTTCTCTCTCCTCCGCACCGGATCTTCGCCGCCAAGTCGATGATGCGGCTAATATTCGCTATTTTTACATAATTTAAAGGAGATAAAATTCGAGCGTTGCAGTTAAGACAAAATTGAGATTTTGTGGAGTTACGAGGTCGATACTGCAAAAGAAATGAGAGGGCGCCAGGGCGGCGTTCTTGGAGTCGATTTTCTCTCTCTAAACTCCGGTCTATGTCCATGAGAGATAAGAGGGGGTTGGGGGGTATTTTGGTGAGAAGACGAAGTAGATGACGTAATCCAGAAGGAGATAGATAGCCCGTTCCCCTCGACTCTCTCTCTCTCTCTGTCTCTCTCTCTTCAGCGGATTTTTATCTCTTGGAGGCAGAGGAGGCTGCGACAACCATGAAGATGAAGGGCACAGCTCGTATGGGCGGAGGGAAGATGTTTCGACGCGGTGGGGAGAACTATCAGCGGGACTTGAGGTGACAGGAGACTGTCTCTTCAGCGAGCGGCCTCTGCGGCCAGCAGCTCAGTGGGTGTCGTCTCTGTCTCATCTTCTTCATTTCGAGTCCTCTTCCTTCGCCGCCTCTCAGAGTGATAGAATCAGCCATCACTTCTCTTCCTTACTACGTGGGTGATGCGGACGGCTGTGGAGGCCTATCGGAGAAGAGGAAGATGGATGAAGCTGCAGTTAATGGAGTTCCCGGGCGTTGGATTTTCGGGCCGCCGCCATCCAGGGATGAAGGGTGGTGGATGCCGTATCTACAATCCAGCAGTGAGTTCATAAATCCTGATTCCCTTATTCCCTGGAATCCGGCATTTTATCCGCTTTTGGCTCTCGTGAATATTACATCGGGCGGTAGATCCATCGATTCATCTCATCCTTAATTATCTTTAGCTCGACGGACTTCATTTTTCGCATCTCGATCAAATTATTTCCGAGTTCTTTTTCTTTGTTGAATTTAAAGTAGTTTCCGCTCATGGGCAAACTTATTTGATCCATCTCGCCTCAATTTGTTAGCCTCCTTTGATTATCGGTTCCAAAATTTTATTTCATTAAATGATTTGCTCATTTTCTCTCATCGGATTGGGAAAATTAAACTAAATCATTTTCGCGTTTGATCTGATTAATCTGCCTGCATAGAACATTCGCGCCGTCTCACCTTCCGCCGGGATCTAAAGATCCCCTTATTCCTCGGAAACTGCTGGAAATGAGGAGAGAAAGCTCTGATAAGTGATCCGGCGAACTTAATTTCTTCTTCGAGGTCGGAATCAGACTGGATCGAGCCGGCTCTCCATCTTTCTTTACACGCACGAGGCGCGGACTCTCTAGCTCACGAGAGAGTCGTCAACGCTTTCAGACTCCTCCAGACAAACCCATCTATCATAGGTTATTTATTCCTCGACTTCATTTAATCTATTCCCCTTTGGAAATTGAATCATCACAGCTCATCGTGAACGCAGCGGACTGTTGTTTCTCTGTCGTCCGACAAGGCCGTGTGGAACGCGGTCATAGAACAACGAGGCCGTGAAAGAACTGAGAGAGTCCTTCCGCACAGCAGGTCTTTGATTAAAGGTTCAAGATTGGCCGTTCATTCGAGATCGGATGGTCAAGGGATGATCTTTTTGTTTTTCCCTTTATTTTGCAGCGGAGAAAGTTGGAGGCTCCGACGACGAAGAACAGAACTCGCGGCCAAGATTCTCGGAATCTTCAACGGCACGAAGGTAAAGATGATGGAACTGGTCGACAAGATCGCAAAAGATCATCAGCGGGATCTTCTCTATCGGGAAAAAGGCAACGACGCTGATCTTTTCAACGATGCGCTGAAATCTTCTTTCTTCTCTCCGTCGTCGTCTTCATCGTCGTCATGATCTCTCGCGCCGTCAGAGCATGATCTCCTACCATAACTCTCGTCGACCTTTCCGATCTCTAACTCCGGAGCTTATACGAGTGCTCACTTTCATCTGTCTGGAATTATCGTGACAGTTAAAGACTCAGCTTTTTCTCTGTTATTCTACAGTTTGAGCGTTCCCCGACCAGAATCTACGTGAATCCGAGGGAAAGTTTAATTCTTTCGGTACTTCGATTCTCGCCACGACCCTCGTTCTTCTATCTTCATCGCGTCCAGTATCGCAAGTAACATTTTCTCATCCTGCACGCATACTGCAGAAGAGGAGAAATGAATACCGACGAAAATATGCTCACCCTGAATCAGTAGCCTCACCTCCACCACCAAGATGTAGCCGTCGTCCTCCTTCGACTGGCGGAGCTCCGGCGAGGGAACGAACACGGGCTCGCCGACGAGCGCCGCCGCCCGGTCGAGGGTCACGTGGCGGCGGCGCCGCGGAGCAGTTAATCGTCGCTATACTATCGAACGGGAAGTCTGGCAAGAAATCCGGCGTGCTCCCGACGTCGTACCCGCGTACATCAAACCTCGTTCTTGAGACCAGAAAGCCGGATTTATCGCCGGGAAGTCCGCCGGTTTTTCCCACGTGTCCGACGCTTGACGCACAGCGCAGTCGTGCCATTCCCATCTCCGTCCATTCGTATCGACACCTGGTAAAAGACAGAGATTTCTTACAAAGATCGCAAACGATAACATGCTTGAGCAAGAGTTTTAGTACATTGATCAGGTGCGGTAACAGCGTCTCCGCCCTTTTTCAGGGTTCATGAACGAAGGATCCAGATTCCGCTTCTCCAGTCGTACCCTGAACGAAGAACGCGATTCAGAACGAAGACGAAGGATAACGAGCGCGAGGGAAAACGCCATGACCGAACAGCTTCTGGAAGTTGAACCAGTGGTAGGAGCAGGCGGAAGTCTCGAAGACGAAGCTCTGTCGCGCCGGAATCTAGACTTTTTCTTCGAAGGCATTCCCGATATGAAGTACCCAAAGCTGACATGAGAGCTTCTACCGGTACCGTCAGTCTGCAGCGGTAAGAGTCGGAGAACCGCGGAAAAAGATAAATCGGTGATGTTGAGCGGCTAGGGTTAACGCAGAGCGCTGATATCATGGGAGAGTGGCCGGAAACCGCGGAAACTAAAGATCCTGATCGCATGGAGAAGTGAGATAGCAGAGTAAAGTTGCGACATTGCTTGTAGGAGTACCTGAGACGTCCAATTTGATGCGATTTCCGATCGAGGACGTAGTAATTCTCCGTGAGCCCAGTCGTGGATCAGAGTTGCTCTTGAACAACGAAGTCTTTCTTCTGCTGGAGATTGAAGCAGGAGTCGAACTCTTCCTTGCCGGAAGGTAGGAATCAGCTTAAGCTAGAAGAAGAGGAAAATCATATGCTCACCGTAGAAGGTAAAGTTCGAGCGGGGTAGAAGCAGGTCCTCGGCGTTGCACGCCAACATGATCAGTCTCTTCTTCCTAGCGTCAACCTTTAGTAGTGCGACAGCATCCTCTTCTCGGGCATCTTTAACAGTCCTGTCCTCTTAAAAGCTTAGCTCTGTCAGACTCTCTAGAGAGAAAGTAGTCGTCATTAGTCGGTACTCACGACGCAGAAGTGGCTTCAGAAAGGCGGCGGCAACGTCAGCTCAAACCCAGCAAACAGGTTCCGCCATCCAGCTTTCGCCGGCCCTCCGCTTCTCCTCTCCATCTTCATATCAACATCGTCTTCCACCACCTTCAATATTCCCAGGGTATCCAGAGTCTCGCGATCGAGCTCATAGGGCTCTCCTCCTTCCCACAAGCAGAGTAACCTTCCCGCCCAAACCAACGCACTCGTGTTCGCCACGTTCTTCATCACCTTCATGTTTCCCAGCTTCCTCCCCGCCTTTAGCACGGAAAATGGCCCTCTGTGAGTGAACTTCCACCTCCCCGTCTCCTCGTCTCTCTCTTCTCTCTGCGCCTCGCTCTTCACGTAGCGCGCCGAATACTTCACTCCGTTTCCGCTGCACTCGAAGCTGAACGAACGAAGATATCCGTGTCCGTCAAGGGGATGTATAGTAGAGCCGTGGTCGTCGGCGAAGATCCCTGGGCCAGCAAGATAATACGTCCCCGCCGGAAAGTCCGCCGGGATCTCGCCGTCGACTATACGGAGCATAACCGGTGACGAGGTTTCCTTTCTCTGGGAGACGAAGAGGCACTGATAATCCCAGAACGCCGTGGCTGCCGAGTCGGGTGTCGTCGTCCTCTCCGGCACCGTCGTCCTCTCATGTGAGACTGACGCTGAAGCGCAAACGCGTGCAGTGTACCTTCTCGCCGGCGGCGAAGGCAGTTGTTGCCCACAAAAGAAGTGGAAGCGAGCTGCATGCATTATTTTCCTCTATATTCACAGTAACGAAGACCCCTGAATCTGAGCGTGTCTTTGTAGTTTGTAGCCACGGTATCTAGATTCCCTCCTATGCCGTCACTCCGGGCCCCATTGGAGAGTCCCTGGAGATGGTCGGCGTATCTAGCAACAGGAATTTTTTCAAGTACAAGTCCCCGACTCGAGGTGATTGGACTTGACCATTGTGGAGCGCAATCGGCGCACGGAGAGAGAAGAGGTGCTGGACACAAGCTGGCCTCTCGTTCTGCGTCTGGGAGTCTCGTCAACCGTCAAGAGTGAAGAGCCCGGTCGGCTGGTGCATGGTGGTTGTCGCCGCTTTTGGCAGACGGTGGAGCCGCCGGATGTCGAAGAAGAACAGAACTGAGGAGTGAAGAGTGAAGAGTGAAGAGTGAAGACTGGAGAGCACATCGACATCCCCCGTGCGGTATCCTGCCCCAATTTCAAGGATGGGATGTGATGGTGATAGGATGAAGAAAGGCTCCCTCTATCCCTGAGATCGTCAACAGGAGATGCTGAGGGTGATCAAAGGTTGCTTTCAAAATTGATGTCATCCAGCTCTTTTGCAGAGTATTTTGGGTTTCTTGAAGAAATGCGCTTTGGAAATGGAATGACTAAACCTTCAAAAAACGGTATTATGTATATACTTAAACAAAGTCTTCATGATTGGTTTATAAAATTCAGCCATCGCATTATTTTCTATGGCTTTAGTCCATGCACATAAGATCTCACAATGATGTGGAAGACCAAATATGGAGAAATTATGTTTCTTACAAGCAATACTCACAATCTTCATCAATATTTTATGGAAATTAGGGATACCATGCTACTTTATTCTCATAGAGTTTGCTTATCGACAGGGAAAACTCGCCCTTTATCAAAAGAAATTTGCTCTCGACATTCTCTAAGAAATAGAACTTCTTGGTTGCAAGCCAGAATTGTTGATGACGAAGGCTCAACATAAGTGCTTGCATGATGATTGTCGGGCGAGTTGATTCGCCTTATAGCCATTCCCCGTGACATTTTATATGTTGTTTGTGTCTCAAACAATTTGTATAAGAACCTTGGCATGCACCCTAAGAGGGTATTCTACAAGTTCTTACAAACATTAAATGAGATTAGGGTAAAAGGCTCATCTATAGATGTCAGCTAATCAAAAGGATCTTTTGATCGATTTTGAGATCATTTTGATTCCTTCGAAATGAGGATTTTAATGCCCAATTGTCCTTTTGGCACTTCTACTCTGACACATTATTGCTTTTACAATGCAAAATTAGGTAAGTCATCTTTGTTTTGCTACCTATTGTATCCCTTGGTATGATGGGGAAAAATTGATAGATATTATGTGGCCTACTAGCCAATTCTATATATATGTATCTCATTTATATTTATTGTTATTATTGTGTAATATTTATAATGAAGTTTATGAGCATATGTACTGACTAAGTGAATAATAATGAAATAATAATACAACAATCTCCGATCTCTAAGCATATGTTTTACAAATTCATATTATAGGGATATTTGAGAAAGAACTCAAATTATCCACAAAGAAGAAAATTGTCAAATATGACTCATATGATAAGAATGAATGATCTCATACCCATCAGTATCGAGACACCAAAGATAGATAGTAGGTGTTCTTTTAGAGTTCACTAAACTGATCATTATAAATGCCTAAAATATCTTATATTTAAATATCAATCACGTTGATTTATATTACAATTATATGTGTATTCTTTCAACCTATGATACCAAAGAGATCTTCTGGATGGATAATAATATTTAGAACATGACTTACAAATCTCTAGCCATGGGATCTCTAAACTTCATGTATTGGATTAAACATGAAGTCTTTGAAGGTAATTGAGTGGTCAATATAAGATCTTTTGCCTCTGATATTTGAAGAAAAACTCACAGAATGAGATGCAATTAAATCTTTAGCCACGATAGTGAAAATATCATAAAAGGTGTTATCGATGATTTCTTCTATGTATCAATACTAAGTTGAGGGACCGATTAGGGTTTGATAATTGATCATACCTTAAGTCATTCATGAGTCTTTCATAGACAAAGGATTATACATACATGATAACCATTGATGATAATGTTCTATACCGGAGCTTTTAAACACTCCATATCTCATAGAGCACGTCGTGTAGCTTGGGATCTAACGAGCTAGCAACTTGACTTGTCGATTAGGTTAAATTGATGCTTAATTAATTGGTCTACATGTTGATAGAGATGACTAATAAGGCTGAATAATAAATGTTATTATATCTGTAAAGTTATTAATTAGCGAGATATATGGACGTAAAGAATCACACATATAAAGTTGATAGATGTTAGTGGATATAGACATAATTATGAGAGTTTTATGAAAAGTTCATATACACAATGTCTATAAATAAGGGGTCAACGACCACTATAAAAGGTGCCCATACATGCCTTGTAGAAACTCTATCATGTCTTCTCTTTGTCTCTTGGTGAAGGGTGTTAAATAGGGCATCTGATAGTTTGACTATCATGTGACATTCATACATCGTTTATCATGTTTAAGGGCTAATAAAGACTGTAAAAATGAGAATATATATTTCTATATAGCTGAATGTGATGACAATATGACTAATTCCTTTCAAACATTATTTTTTACATTTTGATTCTATTATGAGACTAACCCCATTTGATTTCTTAGAAGTCAAATGGTTAAATTCTTATATTTTTATTGGTTATGTGTATGCAAGGACTTAGGTGAAGTTTAATGGGAGCATGGATACAAACTATCTAGAAAGTTAAGAATAAAACGAGTACTCAAACTTCTTAGAAGGTTAATAAACCTTTTCTACCTTTTTAGGAGGTTAGTCAAACCTTTCTACCTTTTTAGGAGGATGGTCAAACCTTTCTACCCTTTTAAGAGGATGGTCAAGCCTTTCCACCTTTTCAAGAGGATGGTCAAGCGTTTCCACCTTTTCAATGAGGTTGGTCAAGTCATTCCACTTATTTAGGAGGTTAATCAAAACTTTTCACCTTTCTAGGAAGATGGTCAAGCCTTTCCACCTTTTTAGGAGGTTAGTCAATCACCTTATTTGGGGGAGTCAACCCATTTGATCTTTTTAGGATACTAGTCACTCCATTTCTTTTGGAAGTCAATAATAGTCGATGTGATTCTTGATAAGTCAAAGGCGGTGAAAGGCATTTTGAAAGGGTAAAAGAGGTCAAATTTATTTTCCTTTATTTATTATTAATAAATTTATAGATTTCCTATTTTTTAAGAAGAATCTATATTTATAGGATGAGAGAGAGGTAAGCCCACCTCTTAGGGAAGTGGTAAGGGTACCACCTCATACAGAGTGGTCAACCCACTTTCGAAGGAGGTGGTTATGGGGCCCAACTCCTTAGGAGGGACTTTCTCACCTCCTTAGGGGTGGTTATGGTCGTGGCTTATTGATTTAATCTCTACCATTAATCTAAATCTCCACCATTAATCTAAGGGAGCCTTTAAACCAAATATATAAATGAATCTTCTTCTTCTTTATTATTATTTTTTGACTCTCTGTTAGAATCAAGCTTCCATAAGGAAAAGGAGAGGCATAGACCCAAGCTTGGCATTATTTGATGTTCAAGTTTTTTGTGGAGTCAAGGTCAAGTGAAAGATCAAGATCATAACGAGTCTAGCATCACCTTGCCTTAGACTCGAATAAAAAACGGGATTGGTGTGAGGATTTGGATATGATTTTCTCTTGTAATCCCCTCCATGGATAGTTTAAACCTTATTTCCTTTTTTATATTTAAGATTTATTCTCTTTTCTTCAAAAATCTCTCATCATTATCCTATTTTTTTATTACCCGATTTCCAGATTTTTTACCATTCTTCCATCATCTTCCATTCTATCATTCTCATCTATCCATTTTATCATTGCATTATCAATATTTTTCACATTATTTCTCATCTAATATAGATATATATCTATTCATAATTTTTTTCATACTACATTCCATTTCTTCGCCCTTTCATATTTCTCCAAAGTCACTTCTACTTGCTATTTTTTCTTGTTGTTGTATCTTTATCCTTTAAAGGCACTAGTCTCATTACCTAGGCTCCCTGGGGATTTGACCTTCACTTTACCATTATACAAAGTGAGGAATTATAAATATTTTTGCATAAAATCAATTCAAAAAAATGATTAAAAATACCCCGAAATCGAGTTCATCAAGTTAAAGGCTTGACATTTGAACAACTTAGAGAAGTCCTTGAAGGTAATCGATATTATGTGGCAATAAGCCAATCACACTTCCATGTATCTCGTTTATCTTCATTAAAATGAAATTTCTTCATTGTCATTATTGTGTAATGTTTGTAATGAATTCTATGTGCATATGCAATGACTAAATGAATTATGATGAAATTATAATATAATGATCACTAATCTTTAAATTATGATGAATTATGTGCGAAGCGTCGGATGGAGCGAAGCGACAGACGGCGCATGTGGCTTAGACGACAAGAAGGCTCGATAATGGTGATTACAGTTGACGGAACGAATCGATGCGGTCTTTAATTGCACACCAATTCGTGTAAAAAATAAAACCAAATTTACCAATTTAATGATTTAAATACGAATTGAGGGGTATATTGGTAAATAAGGGTCGAATCTAGGGAGAAATAAGGGATTTTTGAGAGATCTTTTGGAATTTGATCAAATCGGACAATGAATTGGTTATAGAAATTTGAGAAAGATTTAGAAAGATAACTCAAAGACGAATCCACGGAATCAAAAATCATTCGATTTGGATTAGTATTCGCGGAGAAATCAAAGAGCGAAGTGGAGAGAAATTTCTGAAAAATCGAAAGAACGAAAAACCAAAATTAAAGATGAAATTAAACTAAATTACGATCCTAAATTAGAAATTGATGATACATGACGATAGATTAGAGGAAAAACACGAATTCTAACCCGATATAGCGATTGAAATGATCCAATTAATCGCCGGATTCAAGGCTTTTCATTCCGCGATTTCGAAAACGAGCATCGGTGTTCAAGAGACGAATTCTCCTTAATCAATCAACAAAATCTCACTTTTAATCATTCTGTGGACGCGGAAACGAGTCTAGAAGAGACTAGAATCAAGAGATTCAAGGATGGAAGGGTGTAGATGGATCAATTTAGTGAAATCATCCAAGAATACATCAAAATGTAGAAGAACATCTCAATTTATAGTGTTTTTGGGCATAACCGTCCGATGGACCGTTTCATCAGCGATCAACAGCTCTGATTGATCGTATTAATGCGAATCGTTACCATTACATCGCAACCGTTGGATCGTCGATCGAGCGCTTAGATGAAGCCATGTGATCAAGCATTATAAAATGTCGTGAAACGATCACCGTTGGATCACGATCGAACACCTCAGATGCATTTTCGAGCATTTTAATCTCGACCGTTATAACTCTCGCGATCAACGGTCGAGATTAAAATAATCCAGTGTACCCCGATTAAGCCACGTGTGCCCATCGATTTAAGTGAAGATCGATGGCTGAGATCACACGCGCGATCGGACATCCCACATGTTGCCACGTCGCCTCCTCATCGCGATCGTTGATCGCGATCAATTAGACGGCTATGATCGCGACACGTCAGCTGCGCGCTTTAAATATTCTGAAAAATCGATTTTAAATTAGTAAAATTGATTTTTAATTCTGGAAAATCCTTAGAAATTCATTAAAAATTCAAAAAAAATCCAAAAAAATCCCTAAAAATTAGAAAATTCATAACTTTCAAAATACAACTTCAAATTAATCCAAATTTCTTTTATTAGATCAGAAATTTAATTATCTATCATTATAAAAAGTCAAAATATTTAAATAACAACAGAATAAATTATTATTTTAAAAATACATTCATTTCTTTAAGATTTTAACTTTAGAAAATTAAATGAATGTTTATAAAAATGATTTCTCTTATTATTTAACTTTAAAAACCACTTATAATCTCAAGTAAAGATAGTTTATAAAATTATTTATCTTTAATTCATTATAATTAACCCTAGTTTAAAGTATTTTGAGATTATAACTTAAAATTGCATGAAATGATATAAATGCACTCAAAGTATGATAACATGCATACAAATGGAATATTTTATGCCTTACTTTGCATTAATAATCTTGTATTATCATGTTAAGATTAAATGTTATCAACGGTAGAGAAGGAAGGAGAGGATATTGTGTCGGAGTGGGAGGAGGCGACGCGTCGGGTATGATGACTGTAGCGTCTGATGGCAGCGGCGACGGCAAGAAGAGTTTATGGCTCTGATACCATGTTGACGATGAGAAGAAGAAACCCTAGAATCGTATATAGAAATGAGAGTACATAGGTCCTTATATAAGAGAAGATGAGAGGAGAAGATAAATGGGCCGAGAGCCCAATACCACTATTGGACACTATATTTATAGGGTTCCTTCAAGGAGTTCTCAAAGTTTTTCAAATGTCCAACCTCTAGTCATATCCATATGATAGTTAAAAAATTAGATATCCTATTTAAAAATCTTAACCAAAGAGAGAAAAAGAAGACATGAGAGAGTTTTTCTAAGGCTTGCATGGGCACTTTTTGTAGAAGTCGTTGTCCCCTTATTTATAGGCATTGGGTATGTGAACTTTTGTCTATAACAAAATTCTCAAAATTATGTCTACATCCATCAAAATTATGTCTATATCCGCCAACATTTTTCAAGCTTATGTGTGTGATTCTCTACGTCCATATATCTCACTACTTAATAACGCCATAGACCCATAACATTAATTATTCAACCTTATTACTCATCTATATCAGCATATAGACCAATTAATTAAGGATCAATTTAATCTAATTGGCAGGTCAAGTTGTTAGCCCATTAGATGCCAAGGTACACCACATTGCTCTATGAGATATGGAGTGTTTAAAACCCCTGGTATGGAACATTTTCATCACTAATTATCATGTTTGTATTATCCTTTGTCCATGATAGACTCATGAATGACTTGGGATATGATCAATTTTCGAACCCTAATTGGTTACTCAAGTTAGAATTGATGTGTGGAGGAAATCATCTAGAACACCCTCTCCCTATTTTAATTGTATCTCATTCATTGAGTCAATCTCTTCTAACACTGAGGGCAAATAATCTCATCTTCAAAGACTTTATGTCATATCTATCTTGTGGCTAGGGATTCGTAAAGTCACAGTCAAACCATGACCATCTATCCACAATATATCTTTGGTATCTCTAGTCTAAAGACCCTATATATAACTGTGACATGAATAAACCAGATTAATTGTTAAATATAATATATTTTGCGCATTCATAAGGATAAATTTAATGAACTCTAAAAGAGTACCCACTATCTAACCTTGATGTCTCTATACTAGTGGTCGTAAAATCAGCTATACTCATAATATAAGTCAAATTGAATAGTGTTATTCCTTTTAGATAATTTAATGTCCTTCTCAAATATCTCTTGAATAGGAATATTTAGAAGATTTGTTTAAAGAATAATAATCATTGTTGTATGATTTGATCATAATTGACTTAGTCATTGCATCTGCTCATGGATCTCATTATAAACATCACACAAGAATGAAAATGAATAAATTTTCTTCCAATAAATATAAACAAGATATGGAAGTGTAATTGGCTTGTAAACCACATAATATCAAGCATTCTCAACATTGGCATCTGCAATACTTGAATGATGATAGCAAATATAAAAAATAATCATACAAAAATTCAATTTAATTAAAATAGCATTAAACCACAATTTTACTCTAGTAAGATTAGAAACCCTATTTTAATAAGTAATAAATAATAAAGACTTAACATGATGAAATTTCAAATTAATTGAATGAATGATAATTAATAGAGTTAATGGCTACGCATGTTAGTCGAAGCTGATAACCCAAACTAACGTCTGGAACACCTCTAGACTAAAACCCCTTGACTAAAGCGCCTTGATTAAAACGCCTTAAGAATTAAAAGTTCTAAATACCTAAAAAAACATCTTGAACACCTCTAGACTAAAACACCTAAACTTAACTTGTAAACCCCTCTAAAATAAATCTATAAACCTGATGAACTCGATTACACGTATTTTTCGTCGTTGTTGTATATCGATTTCATGCAATAAAATTTATATTTCCTTACTTAGTATAGTTTAAGCAAGGGTCGAATCCACAGGGAGCTGAGGTAATGAGATTAGATATTTAAATAAAAGGTGAGAGAACGTGGAAGAAGTGAGAGCTTGGAAATAAGTGCAAATGTAAATGCGGCATGTAGAGATGAATATGAGTGATAGTTTTTAAGTTTCTTTTTTTTAATTAGGAGAAAAATATGAATTCCAATGGAAAAACAATGTAGAAAGAAATGAAATGGGGATGAGATGATGAGAAGGTGAGAAGAGTGGTTGGCGGTAGCGATGGATCGACGAATCGATGTGAAGCGATAGGGAGAGAGAGTTGCAAGTATCGATGATGTCAAAGCCACTACATTAAAAGAAAATAAGAAAGAAAAATAAAAGGAAAATACAAATTTACTGTTTATAGAGATGATGAACACAAGCAAGAACTCAATCCAGATCGTCGCACAAACCCCGTCGGTGTGCGCGTCGTAGGCCGGGTGATGCTCGATCCGCTCCGATCACGATCTTTGCTTTCTCCCTTCTCCACTACAAGGTTGAGCATCAAACAATGCTCCTCCTTGGGCCTTGACCTCCTCTACCTTTCCTTCTGGTAGCCTGATGCTAAGAGAGAGCCAAAAAACGCAAGGAGAGAGAAAATGAAGGCTTTTATAGTGAGTTCTTAGGGTTTGAGTGTAAAGAGGGGTAAAAGAGTCCAATTATTAAAATCATTTTTTTTCAAGCTTGATTGTTTGATCCAAGGGTATAGATTATAGAGGGTTAAAAGATGAATCTAGATATAAAATTTCAGCTTAAAACTCCATCTAGATCATGAGATATCATGATTTTAATTTAGAAAAATCATAGTCTTTGATTGAGATAGTGCAGAGTGGCATTTCTGTAAATTACTCACTTCGAAAATTCCTGTAAATCGGAGGGGCATTTCTGTAATTTTTCACTTTTAAAATCGGAGTGGCATTTTTGTAAATTTCTAACTTTGAAAATCGGAGGGCATTTTTGTAAATTTTCACTTTAAAAATCAGAGTGGCATTTTCGTAAATATGCTCAAAATCTGAAAAAGTCCCTAAAAAATTCAGAAAAAATCTAGAAAAATTCCAGAAAAATCCCTAAACTTAGAAATTGAATGTCTCACAAAATACAACTCCTTTTTCACGAAATTTTTCTCCATTGGATCAAGAATTTAATCCTCTATCTTTTTATCCTAAAATATCTAAAATCATGAGAAAAAATTAAGGTCTCATTTAATATAAATTAAGCTTGGTCCAACCTCCTTAAAAATAAGGAGATTGGCCCAATATTCACTCTAAATCAATTTTGTATTAACCTAGAAATCTTATGATGATACCTTTACCAAATCCAAATCTCATTTACCACATTTCATAAAAATATGGTTGTCTTGGTGTTCAAATTTAGTAGAGATTTGTTTCCTCTTTCCTCTTATCGTCATCCATATCCATGCTTTCCTACTTGCATACCTATGTCCCTACATCCACATAACTCATAGAAAATATGAGAATTCAACCACTTGACTTTGAAAGAGTCAAATGGGGTTAGTCTCATAGTATAATTAATTGAGAAGAATGGTGCTAATTTAATGGCACTTCTTCTTGAGGACATATCTATTTTTTTACTAAATTAGCACTAAATAGACGCAAGTTGAGTATATGAGTGGAATGCAATGATGAATGAAAAAATATCATAAAAAGATGATAACGTGCATTATATGACTAAGAATTATTTGTTAAAACCCATTTATAATGATAAAAATGAATGCGTCAATGACACGTTATCAAAACTCAAGTCCTAAACCTTATTAACTCAAAAGTGGTAAGTCTTACCAAAAGCCACCAGTCACCAAATTTCCAAGACGTCATTGCCAAAGCCATGAGCCAACTATCATGTCGATTGCCAAAGTCCAAATTACATAAGCTAGTGAGGTCTGAGGTTCCTAAATCCCAAGTTCCCAATTCCCCATCTTTCGAATCCTAAGTGATAATTTTAAAAAATTAGTGGACTCACTATTAATTTTTAATTTAGGTAATTTCAACTTGTTGATTATTTATTACTTTAATTTTATCATGGGCTATCTATCAACCAACATCCTTCCTCCCCGTCGTAGCTCTAGGGAAATCCATTATTCATCATCCATCCAATACCAACCGTATGTTTGATAGCTGACAACCATGTCTGTAATCCAATCACCTAATATCGGATATCGAAAATCCTTGATATTAGATATTAGGATAGTTATTAGATGGGCAATCACTATTGGAGTCCATTATCTATTTATTTATTTATTTATTTTTATTTTATATTTATAAGTGACATGAGAATTAATAGTATTTCAAACAAAGTAAATTGGCAAAAACTTAATGTTATGATGATTTCAAGACTATTAGATGTCAAATTTTTAAGTTTTGAAAAATTTGGAGAAGTCTGCATATAATTTGAGGATTGACCTTTAGATGCCAATATTTTTAGTGATATTGGTATTGGATACTTGTAAGAACCATATCGATAACTAATACTGGATATCATCATTTGAATGATGGATATCATTAATGGATGATCGTATTGGGGATTGATAAGCTTATCGATACTAATATCTATGGTTATTGTGATGATGGATATTGATAAGCTTGTTGACACCATATATCGTCATCCTTTTAATGATATTTGTTATTGACGAGATGAAACTGCGAGGTCGTTGAAAACACACGATCACGTGTCAAAATAAAGTCCAAACTTATAAATTTTAAGAATAATTCACAAATTAAGGGGTATAATGGTAAATAAGGGTCGAATCCACGGGGAATTATGGAAATTTCTTATGTTATCTTCGAATTTGGTCAAATCGGACGACGAATCGATGATAGAAATTGGAGAAAATGGTATTTTATGAAAGAGGACTTAAAGACGAATCCACGGAATCAAAATTCAATGAATTTGACTTTGATTTCGCGCAGAAATTGAAGATTGAAGAGAGGTATTTTTTCAAAAATATAAATCGCGAAATTATCGAAATTAAGATTGAAATTAAACTAAATTACTACTCTAAAATGAAATTATATACTAAAAGAAGATAGATTAGGATGAAACACGATCCCTAACCCACAATTGCGATTGAATTGATCCAATTAATCCCCAGAATCAAGGCTATTCATAAAAATCCGAAAAATCATGATTCATGGAGTTCAAGCGTCGATTTCTTCCTCGTCGATCGTCAAAATCTTGATCTTAAGCACTCCATGGACGCATAAATGAGTCTAGAAGAAATTGAGACCAAGAGATTCAAGAGATTTGGTGTCTAAACAGTTTGATTTACTCGAATGCTTTACAATCTCGAAGAACATCTCAATTTATAGGCAATTTGCGCGTAACCGTTCGATGAAATGCATCAACGGCTCTGATGAAACGCATCAATGCGAATCGTTACCGTTAAGTCGTGGCCGTTTGATCGCGATCGGACGTATCAGATGAAGCCATGTCGCATGTGTTATAAAACGTATAAAAAATGCACGTCGTTGGATCGCGATCGGACGCATCAGATGTGTTTTTTGTCGATTTAATCTCTATCGTTTTGACTCTTCACGGTCAACGGTCGAGATTAAGACACATCCGGTGAGCCCGATCTCGCCACGTGCCCCCCCCCCACTTAAGTGAAGATCAACGGCTCTGATTTCATGCGTGACCGGACGTCCCACGATGCGCCACGTCACATTGCGCTCTTGATCATCGATCGCGATTGATCGAATGCTCCAGATTGCGCCACGTCACCCACGCGCTTTAAACAATCTAAAATTTTGATTTTAAATTAGAAAAATTGATTTTTAATTCCAGAAAATCATTAGAAATTCATTTAAAATTCAGAAAAATTCCATAAAAATTCCAGAAAAATTCCAGAAAAATCCCTAAAAATTAGAAAATTCATAACTTTCAAAATATAACTCCAAATTGATCCAAATTTCTTTCATTTGATCTGAAATCTAATTATCTATCATTCTAAAAAGTTAAATTTAATAAATAACATGAGATTTAATTTTTATTTCAAAAATACATTTATTTCTTTAAGATTCTAACTTTAGAAAATTAAATGAATGTTTATAAAAATGATTTCTCTCATTATTTAACTTGAAAAACCGCTTATAAACTCAGGAAAAGGTGGGTTATAAAATTATTTATTTTTAATTCATCATATTTAACACTAAATTAGAGTATTTTGAGATTATAATGACTTTTTCATATAATGATAGATAAATACTCATAAATATGATAACATGTATAGGAATGAAATCTTTTATGCCTTAATATGCATTAATAATCATGTATTATCATGTCTAATTAGCATGTTATCAGTCATATTTAGGATGATATCAAATATCTAGATTACCACAACACAATTAAATCACAGCGACATCGATCACCAATTCCCAAACCTAGACATCTTGAAAGGGGCTTCTTCTAGGCTTGTTGAGGAGATTCAATAAGAACATCCAGAGTCGGTAGTTTTACTGTGTAAGGAGTTCTTAAGGAGCATGCTTACAAAGACATTTTGGAAGAATTCTCTAAAGAATTAGATGGGAAGGAACTTGTTAAGATTTGGGACTAAAGAATCTCTAGCAAGGGAGAGAAGGAGGAGGATGTTGAGAACAAGTTGAGCTCCCAAACAAAGAAGACCCTAGAGAAAACTTCCCCCATCATGTTTGACTACCATTCAAAGTTGGTCGCTCTTGTCTCTTTCATTAGCTACCTTTCCATTTCATCTCCAACTATCGAGTAGCTGACGTAGCGTTTTATGCGCTCGTTAAAACACACAAACTTCGGTCAAACCAAAATTTATAATTCTGAAATCACAATAACAAAGATATAAAATAAAGTATAGTGTAACGATCGGGTCAATCCATAAAGAACACGGTTGACTTTGATCGAAGAGTTGACTTGGTCAAACTTAGGTTTAATTAGGGTTTGTAAGAAGTGAATATGGTATTTTATTAATGTTAATGATATAAATATACTAAATAAGATATTTTAAGAATTAAGAAACTGATTTTATGAATAATTGTCAAAAGTCAAGGTCAAAGCGTTGACTTTGACCAAATGTGACTTTCTATAAAATCAGAGAATAAAAAGAGCTCAAAATATTACAAAAATTATATATTCAGAAACTAGAGAGAAAATAGAAATGTTTGATATATAATTCCTGATTTTTTGAGAAGAATTGGATTTATTATGAATTATTGAAAATCAAAGATAAAAAAATCCCGAAATGGACACTTTGGTGTAAATCTTCAAATTGACTAACCAAATGATATGCAAATCTTGCAATTCATATATGAATAGAAAGATAACAACCAGAGGATTCCAAAGAGACCAACATTGTCAAATTTCACCTTGTATTTTAAGAGTAATTGCCCTCAAAAGTCAACGCCCAATTTCGTATTGAAAATTAACAATAGATGGTCAAATGTCAAATTAAAGGGTCAAATGATAATGAAATTTTACCATACACGGAAAGCTGATCAAACAAGGAATCCAATGAACCAAAAATTAGATGATTTGGACTTAAGATCAGAGAGAAATCCTTGTTCAAAAATAGCAAAAATCCATAACTAAAATTGGGCGAAAAGATGAATTTAACGATTTTTAAATTCTAATTACCTATCTAAATCAAATCTAAACTACATAAATTGCAAGAATTACGAACCAATCACACTACTAATCCGATTGATGCGAAGATTTGGCTTGAATTCTCGTTGATTGAAGAGTATTTCTCCAGTTTCGTCTTCAACGTGCGTTCGGCATTCAAGGGAGATTCCGATCGTTTTTCTTGCAATAATTTGTTGTTATCTTGCTTCAATGGATACAGAATTGAGTCTAGGAAGCAAGAGAATCATGAAGAACTTAAGATCTTCCTTTAAAATCACTTAATTTCTTCACGATTCGACCAAAAGTTATGTTACAAAGAGATAAGAACAACATTTTATAGAAAATTTCTGCGAAAAACGCGGAGTATCGGTTTCACGATGAGATTTGGGCGGTCCGATCACGTGAAATCGGTGGGATCGTGGCCCACGATGCGGATTTCACTCCGCTTGATTTCCACCGTCCGATCTTCATCGCACATCCTTATGAAGCCACGTGTCACTCCATGAGTCGCCAAATGCCCGATTAATTCGCGGCCGTCCGATTTCATTAATGAGATCAACAGCTTAGAAATGGTCACGTGCGTTGATGAAGATCCGGTGGACCGTGGTCCACGCGATCTATGCGCGATAATCCACGTGCTTGGATCCAGCGCACTGTATTTCGCCACGTCGCCTGGAATTCAAAATATTAAGTGGAACTTAGTCCCACACGCAGGAAAAGAAAGGAAGCTAACGTGTATATAATGTAGAATCCCTTTGAGCATTTGTGTTACTGCCCCAAACTACTTTCCTGTGCCCACTAACCAATGGGCCCATCACCTGCCAGCCCGAAGACCCCCACGCCACGTAGGTGCCATGCAGGCATCCACGTGGGCTCACGTGGCCCCGCCACGTAGTCGCCGTGTAGGCGCCACATCAGTGCCACGCAGGCATCCTCGTGGCCTCATATGGCTCCGCCACTCGTGCCTCACCGCGCCACATCAGCTCCGGGTGTCCTGCGCACAAAATCAGCCCCTTTTTGCAATTTTAAATAAAGAAATAACTCCTAAAATTTCCTTAAAAATCGAAATAAATTCCAAAAAAATCCAAAAAATTCAAAAATGAATATCTTCAAAAATATAACTCCTTTTTTACTCAAATTTTCTCTATTGGATCACAAATTTCTTCATCTTTAATATCATGTCATCTAAAATATAAATTAAAAGAAGAATATAAGATGAATTCAAAATAAACTTAAATAATCTCTTAAGAAGTCTATTTTATATCATCCCAACATTCTCTTCTTGAAATTAATTCTTCTAATCATCTACTAAAGTCAAAGTAAATCAAGGAAAGTAATTAATTTATATTTATTTAACCTTGCAAAAGATTAAACATCCATAAAGCACATAATTAACCCTAAATAATGCATAAATATAGACTTTAGTAAAATGGCATACTGATGGAGAAAATTCATAAAAACTATGATAACATGCACCACAATCACATAAAATAAGCATGAATATTAGTTAAATAAGATAAGAATTTAAGTTAAATATACATGTTATCAGAAGCGTAGAGGTCTAATAAGGGTTTTTGATGTGAGATCATTATTGATAATCGATAATTAATTTTCTCGAAATTTTTTACTCTCTTGATAAATATTATGTAGCCTATAAGTCAATCACACTTCCATGTATCTCATCTATGTTCATTGAAATGAAATTTATTCATTATCATTCTTTTGTAATATTTATAATGAAGTCTATGAGTGTATATAATAACTAAATGAATTATGATGAGATCATAATACAATGATCACTAGTTTTTAAACATATGTTCTAAACATTCCTATTTATAAGATATTTGAGAAGGACACCAAATTATCTGAAAAGAATAACACTATTTGATTTGATTCATATGATGAGTATAGCTGATCTTGTAGCCATTTGTGTGACAACACCAAAGATAGATAGTCGGTGTTCTTTGGAGAAAGAGTTTACTCAATTGATATATATAAATCTGTGAATCATATTATGCCTAACTGGTGTTGAATCATAGTATATACAACTGTGACATGAATCATAAATTCATGAATCATATTATGCCTAACTGGTGTTGAATCATAATATACACAACCATGACATGAATCATAGATCCATGAATCATATGAGATTAATTTATGTCACGGTTGTATATGTGGTCTTTTGACTTGAGAGACCAAAGACATCTTGTGGATGGATAATCATGATTTTCTATGACCATGTATGTATAATCTTTCATCCACATGAGACTCATGAATAACTTAAGGTATGGTCAACTATCAAACCCTAATTGACCACTCAAGTTAGTACTAATACGTGTAAGAGATCATCGAGAACTCCTTTGATATTTTCCCCTTTATTGGCTAGAGATTTCATCAGATCTCATTCCTTGAGTCAGTCTCCTCAAATATTGAAGGCGGATGATCTCATCTTGACCACTGATAACATACATATTTAACTTGAATTCTTATCATAGTTAACTAATATTCATGTTTATCTTATGTAATTATGATGCATGTTATTATAGTTTTATGAATTTTCTCTATTGGCATGCTGATAGGCTCAAGTCATCGTGTTTTTAAGCCCGACAAATTTACTATTTATACTCAAGAAAACTAAGTCCAGATGGAGCTAATGAAGGCGTAAAGCTTTCTAGGTCGATCCACAGGGATTGTAGGGCACGACAATATCAATAGTAGAAGTAGAGATGAAGGTAAAGATGAAGAATTGGTGGTCAACTCTTTGAGTTGACCATGGAGGAGAAGAATTTTGATCGATGATTAAGGTGAACCTACAGATACAAAGATGCTAAATTCAGAGTACAAGAAAGTATTAGAATGAATAACTAAGGAAATCTGAACCATGTAGAAAGAAAAGAAATAAGGGGGAGAGAGAGAGATAAGAGAGAGTGTGTGATTAGAATGAAATGAGGGGAAGAAAATAACCGATAGTAGGAGAATGTGGGAGACCAAAATTAGGGGAAGAAGTGACGGGAGTGAAATTAAGAGAGAGAGATAGAGAGATAAAGAGGAAGCGGAATTAGTGTGATAACGAGAGAGAATAGATAAAGAGAAAAGCGATTGAGAGAGAGAGAGGGGAAGATAGAGATGATGAAAGAGAGAGAGATTGTGAGAGCGATATGTAACGGAAGAAAATAAAGCAAGAAACGGAATAGGACGGAAGATGCGAAGAAAGGAGGCACGTGAGAGAGAACACGTGAGGACGTGAGGAGAGAGAAGAAAGAAAGAAATGATGGTGAGAGAGAAAATTAGCGGAAGACCGGGGCGAAGATTAGAGGAGAACTAGAGAGAGAGATTGCCGACGAAATGGGGGAGAGAGGGAGAGAGAGAAAAAAATGCAGGAAAGAGAGAAATCACGATTACGAAAGAGACGGAAGAGAGGACGATAGAACGAGAGATTGAAATGAAGAAGAAAAAGAGAATTTGGTGGAAGAGACAGAATTGAAGAAAGGAGGGCGATGACAGAGAAGACGTGAGGGCGTAGAGAGAGAGAAGAGAGAAGAATGATTGTGAGAAAGAGATTTAGCGGAAGATGAAGACTGGGACGGAAATGAGAGGACGGACGGGAGAATGAAGAAGATTCGGAAATGATGGAATGGAGATTGCATTTAGCGGAAAACGGGAAATAGATTAACGAAGAAAAGAGAGAGAGAGAGAGAGAGAGAGAGAGGGAGAAATTTCGGGGAAGATAAAGAGAGAAAGGGAGAAGGAAAGAAGAAAATGAGGAAGAGCAAGAAAGTAAGAGGGCGAAAGAGGAAAATTAACGGGAGAATGGGGAAGATGATATGCAGGAAATGAATTTCGCGGAAGAACAGAGGAAAGAGAGACAGCGGGAGAGTTTAGAAGAGAGAGAGTGAATACGAGAGAGATCGAGAGTGACGGGATAGAGATTTGAGAGAGAGATGACACAGAAATGAAAAAATAGTAAGTGAAACGAATTGCGACGAAAAGAAACGAGGAAACGAGGAAGATCGGAAAAATTCCAGGAGAAAGAGTGTGAGAAGAGCAGAAGAAAGGGAAGAAAGAAGGGAGCAAGATGACCACAGGTAGAGGGGGGATGCAGTTACGAGAGAGACGGGATAGAGGGAGATGGAAAGCTCAAGAGAAGAAAAGAAAAGAATGTGAGAACGAAAGATCAATAGAGCGAAACATAAGAGGAAAAGAGAGAAAGAACGCGTGAGTTTCGGGAAATGAAGCGAGAATTGTCCTACGAGGAAAAAAAAGAAAGGAGCAGAAAACGAAGAGGAAGAAGAAGAGGCGACTTTAGAAAACAGAACGGAGGAAGGGAATCGAAAACGCGAGGAAGAGAATGACGAAGAGAGAGAGAGAGCGATCGCGCGGAAGGGTGAGCAGTAAAGAGAGAGAAAGGAAAGAAAACGAGAGAGAGAGAGAGATTGTGGTTGCGATGATTCCGGAAATAGCAAAAGAAGAGGGAGAAAAAAAATCAGAAGAAGGACGTAGAGGTGATTTCAGAATAGAGGAAAGAAAAGGAGAGAACCGCAAGAAAGATGAGGAAAAAAATCAGAAGAAGAAAGAGAGAATACGCATGCGGAAGATAGGATAGAAGAGAGTGAGAGATCGACGAGGGAAGGAAATATTGCTAAGAAGGTGAAGAAGAAGAACAAGATTCAAATTAAAGAAAGACTGCGTTCACTATTTTACACTACATTCTGACGGGAAGAACGCCGGAGGAAAGCTAAACCTAGGAGAGAGAAAGAACACCAGTACAAGAAGGAAGGAGGAAGAGGAAGCAACAAAAGAAAGGGAAGAAGAAGCTCCCGAGAAAGCTTTTCCCCCTTTTATTCTCCCGAGTCTCCACTTCCGGTGGGCTCACATTGTTTGACCGGGCTTGCAATTACTTGTGTTGGACAGCCCACGAAGCCCTTTAAACACTTCTATTACAAGATCTTGCCGCCATTCTTCTTGTAAACTTCCTGAAAATGAAAAGGCAAAATTCATGTAAAATAAATTCCTCTCAATACACTAATATTCTAGAAACTTCAATTTGTGAGATAGTACAGGAGATGATGTGTTTAAGAGTTTAATAGAGTTACATAAGAGCAATTCATAGGTTCTTATAACTATATTTTATGTTTATCACATGCCATTTTACTAAAGTCAATATTTTTGCATAATTTAGGGTTAATTATGTGCTTTAGTGATGTTTGACCTTTTTCAATGTCAAACAACTTGAAATTAACCTCTTTTTCTTGATTTTTATTTTCACTTTAGTGAACATGAGTAAAGGAAGAAATTAGAAGAAGAGGATGATGGAGGAATCAAAGAGAATGAGTAAATGATAGGGTTGACTCAATATTATTTTGAATTCATCAATTTTTCTTGTTAAAATTTATATTTCGCGGGCATGGATTAAAGAAGACTAAATTTTTTATCCAATGGAGAAAATTGAGGCAAAAAGGAGTTCTAGAAATGAAGTTCTGAATTTCTAAAGTTTTTATATTTTTCTAGATTTTATTTTTGATTTTTCAAGTATTTTTTGGATTTTAAAAGCTTAAAAAATCTTAAAAAGGGGTTTTTAATGCGCTGGACCCGCGCGAGCTGATGTGGCACGACACAAACAAATGGCAGCACCGCGGGAGCTGACACTGACACATGCAGGCCCACGTGGGCACCTAAGTGGCGCGACGGGCTGTATCAGGCTAAGTGTGTGGGCCCACGGCTATAGTGGGCCCATGATAGAGGATAGGGGGGCGTACTAAGGCCCATCGGGCGACGCAAAGGCCTTAGGCACTTCTATCTTATATACTTGTGCTTTTTGCTTAATTTTCTCTGTGTGAGAAAAAGTTCCTCTTTGTTTTCACAGGCGACGTGGTAGCGTGTGGTGCGTCAGATGAAATTGCGTTAATTGAGGCGCGATAATCTGGTGGATCTCGGTCCACCAAATCACCATCAAAGCATGTGCGTAATTCGCAACCGTCGATCTCATTAGTGAAATCCAACGGTCGCGATTTAATCGCACACTCAACAAATGATAGCATGACACGTGGCTTCTTGACGATACTCCCATGAAGATCGGACGACGGAAATCAAGGAGGAGTGGAGCCCGCGTCGTGGGATCGTGCCCACTTATTGCACATGACGTGGCAGCATCGTGGATGTCTTATCGTTCTTTAGCGAATTGGACAGCCCAAATTTTTCACGATGATTTCTTTATAAATCGATGTTCTCGCTTCTTAAAATGTAACTTTCAATTGAAACGTGAAGAAATTAAGCATTTTTTGAGCAAAATCTTAAGTTCTTCGTGATTCTCTTGCGTTCTAGACTCAATTGCACATAGATTGAGAGCAAGTTAATCACGAAAATTTAGGAGAAAATGTATAGAAATCGGCCCTTGAACGTCGAGCGCACGACGGAGAAGAAATCGGATAAATACGCAGCGATCAAAAAAATTTGAAGCTCAATCTTCACATCAATCGGGTTAGTAGTTTGCTTCCTTCGTAATCCTTACAATTTGGGTAGTTTAGATTAGATTCAGATAGGTAATTAGAGTTTAGGAATCAGACATTTCATCATTTCGCCCGAATTTGATCGTAGATTTTTTCTGTTTTCCAAACAAGGATTTCTCCCTAATCTTAAGTCCAAAGCAGTATATTTTAATTTCATTGGATTCCTTGTTCAATCAGCTTTCCGTGGATATCTGATTTGTCAATTTTCATCGAGGTTTGGCCCTTCAATTTAACGTTTGACCAATTGTTGTTCATTTTCAATCCGAATTTGGGCGTTAATCTTCGAGGGCAATAACTCTTAATATACAATGTGGAATTTGATAACTTTTGTCTCTCTAGAATCCTCTGATTGTAAGCTTTCTACTCATATGTGAATTTCTTAACTCGGATATCATTTTCTTAGTCAATTTAATGATTTTGACCGAGATCTTAATTTCAGGAATTTTCTCTTGACAGATTTTGGAAAAATCATAATAAATCCAATTCTTGTCTAAAAATCACGAATTATATATCAAAATTTTTCATTTTCTCTCTAGTTTTGTAATATTTTCTCCTTTTTCCTCTATGATTTTACATAAAAGTCTAGTCAAAGTCAATGCTTTGACCTTGACTTTTGACTTTTCTTTTTCAACTATTTTCTAAAATTCTTAAAATATTTTTTATTATATATTAGTATTAATTTTATTGATAATATATCATTTTCTAATCTTAAAAACCCTAATTCGACTTAAGTTTGACCAAGTCAACTCTTTCAATAAAAGTCAACCGTGTTCTCTGTGGTTCGACCCGATCTCATTACTGTACTTGATTTCATATTTTTAAATCATCATGAGTTTGGAATTCTAAAAAAAATTTTGACCGACGATCGTGTGTTTAAACAACTGCACTAAATCGTATCGTCAACCACACAATCATCTTAGTTAGGTATAATATAATTCACAGATTTATACAGATCAATTTTAGTGAATTCTTTCTCCAAAGAGCACCCACTATCTATCTTTGGTGTCACCACATTGACGACTATAAGATCAATTATACTCATCATACGAGTCAAGTCAAATAATATTATTCTTTTCGGATAATTTGGTGTCCTTCTTAGATATCATATGAATAAAAATAGTTAGAACATTTGTTTAAAGACTAGTGATTGATATATTATGATATTATCATAATTCATTTAGTTGTTATATATGCACATAAACTTTATTACAAATATCACACGAGAATGAAAATGAATAAATTTCATTTCAATGAACATAGATGAGATATATGAAAGTATGACTAGCTATAAAATAGTTATTTAAGAAATAAAATAGGGCCTGGGAATTCCATTCCTTCACTCTCTCTGGGTCACGGGTTCAACCTTCTTTGTTATATGAGAACGGGTTGCCACTATTACATATATATGACATCCTAATCTCATATCTCGTAAATAAAAACTTTTAGGACTTATTTTTATAGATAAGAAAATATCATATTATGATATCATCAAATTTAAACATCCTTTGACTTCATTATAAGTGCACATATCCTTTGACTTCATCAAAAATATTTTACGAGTACAATAATGAATTTAAGATTTTTAATAAAATTAATGGGATGTATATACATTTTATTGATATTACCCATTTTCATTACATTCATGTTATGTCCTCTGATAAATAAATGGATGACATAATTTTATTGTAGCATAAGGTTGAGGGTTAGAATCTAGGGATATTCCAGTTGTTTGTATCTTTATGACTGCATACATGAGGCATACATATCATGAATAACTCGGAAGATGTTCATACTCAGCTCTCCTGACATTTCGTAGATGTATCCCTTTGTCTCCCCTTGTGTTCATATCTCTCTGTCCTCAAGCTGCCACCACCCTGGCATAGTGGATGAACCTGCTCTTCGGCGTGATCTGTGAAGAACAAAAAGAGACGTGGAAAGTAACTGAAGCGGTCATTCTTCCGGCAGCCTTTATCGTTGCGGACTGCTGTCCCTGGGAGTAAGGCCAATTTCTCAGGAATCTCTCTCCCTCTCTTCACACGTTGTGATGCTCGCCACGTTCATATCACTTTTCCCGTTCGAACAAAAAGCACGGGTGAATTAGTGGGGGTCCCTCGGCCAATGGAGGACTTCCAGTGCGTGCCCGCCCGCCGAGAGGATGGCAGCAGGGATTGCAGGATGAATGATGAAGAGCACTTCATGCTTCTGAGTCGAGTGACAGCCGTCGCCCTTTTTGGATTCTGGACTCCAGCCCGGCGCTCACCCGCCGCGGCAATGGAACTGCCGCCGCCCCACTTTACCCTGCAGTTCGCTTAATCCCTTCCCTCTCTCTCTCTCGCTTAGATCGATGTTCTACTGTAATCCCGCTTCGTGGGTGTCTAAGAGAAATCCGTAGACGGCGGCTGTGCTCCGTGCTACTCTCTCTCTCTTTCTGTTTCTCTCTCTATCTGCATGCCTTTTATCTATCTCTCTTAAGCTTTTGCCTGCAAATTTCTCTTTTTCTCTCCGTTCGCCGACCGGCGATGATCAGCGAAAGGAGAGATGGACAGAACAGGACAAGAGCAGGGAACAAAAGAGTAAGGGGAGAGGAGAGCACACCGCACGCCGTCAGGCTCTTATACACGCGGAGTTCTCCGGTCGGGTCGCTGCAGTCCCTGACGCGAGTACCTCCATTCTAACGGTGGATTGGCCGCGCTCTTAACAGCTTACGTCTGCTTTTCCTTTACCGAGATTACTAGACGGCGACGAAATCCCTCTGCAAATATAAGGGGACAGAAAGGCGTTGCAGGTGGTGGCCAGGGAGTGGCGCAGAGACAGAGAGAGAGCGAGAGAATCGGGGAGAGAGAAAGAGAGAGAAAGAGAGAGAGGAGTCGAAAAAAATGCGAAGATGATGATGTGCGGGCCTGAAGACAATGCAGATGCCCTAATCGGCCATCATGAAAGCCTCTCCTCAAAAGAACCATTCCTCACTTCCTTCACTTAAAATCCTACACCTCCGTCAGCCATCACCGCCGCCACGATGAAGAAGAAGCCCTCCATCGCTCTCCTATTCTTCAGTCTCACCACTTCAATGGCGGCACTCTCATCCGCCCTCTCTCTCCAGCTCCTCGCGCTCATCTCTCTAAAAACCTCCCTGCAAGACCCGTCCTCGAATCTCAAGGACTGGGATTTCAGCTCGATTGTCACTCGTAAGCAGTGGTGCTCCTGGAGCGGAGTGACTTGCAACTCCAACGACGAAGTCACCTCCCTCGACCTCTCTGCCAAGAAGTTAGCCGGCACCATCGCTCCCGAGATCCGTCTCCTCTGCAGAAGCCTCACGCACCTCAACATCAGCAACAACTCCTTCCAGGGACCCCTTCCCGAAGCCATATTCGATCTCCGAAAGCTTTCGCATCTCGACGTCAGCCACAATAACTTCAGCTCTGAACTATCCTCATCTATCTCGAGACTTCGCTGCCTCGTCTTCTTCAACGCGTACAGCAACAGCTTCTCTGGGCCGTTCCCACTTAGCTTGACGGATCTTCGTCGGCTCGAGTATCTCAACCTCGGCGGCAGCTTCTTCGAGGGGAGCTTGCCGGTGAATCTCGCAGCCTTGGTGAATCTCCGTTTTCTTCATCTTGCGGGAAATCTGGTCAACGGGAGCTTACCTCGAGACTTGGGAAGACTTTTTAATCTGGAGCACTTGGAGATTGGATATAACCAGTACATAGGGGGTATTCCAGCGGAGCTCGGAAGATTATCACGCCTCCGTTATCTCGATATTTCGTCCGCCAATCTCTCCGGCGATATCCCCCCCGAGCTGGGTAATCTCTCCGCGCTTCAATCTCTCTTTCTGTTCAAGAACAGCTTCACGGGCATAATCCCAGACTCGTTCTCCAAACTTATAAATATCAAGTCTCTCGATCTCTCTGAAAATCATCTTTCCGGGGGGATACCGCGAGCGATCTCCTCCCTCTCCAACCTCGCGATCCTCGCGCTGATGAACAACGAGCTCTCCGGCGAGATTCCGGCGGAGATCGGGGACTTACCCAATCTGGAAATTTTGCTACTCTGGAACAACTCGTTCACGGGTGTTCTCCCGGAGAAGCTCGGCTCCAACGGAAAATTGCTGAGGCTGGACGCGTCCTCCAACTTTCTCACAGGTCAACTCCCGTCAGATCTCTGCAAGGGAAACCGACTCTTGAAGCTCATTCTCTTCTCCAACCACCTCAACTCGTCGTTTCCTTCTTCCCTCGGGAGATGCGCTTCTCTGTGGAGGATCCGGATCGAGGGGAACAAATTTACGGGTCGAATTCCTCGTGGGTTAGGATTCCTTCCCAATCTCACGTACGCGGATTTCAGCAGAAATAATTTCTCCGGCGAAATTCCGGCGGACCTCGGCGGTGCCCCCAGACTAGAACTGCTCAACGTCTCTAAAAACCCAATCGGCGGACCTCTTCCGGCGAGCATCTGGAGATCCCCCGGCCTCCAAGTATTCTCTGCGAGTACTTGCGAGCTCGAAGGCGAGATCCCCCACTTCGAGTTCGGCTGCAAGAGTCTCTATAAGCTTGAACTGGATAAGAACCGGCTCAACGGCAGCATTCCGTGGGACATAGGCGTCTGCCAGAGGCTCGTGAGCGTGAAGCTAAGCCATAACGAATTATCAGGGATCATTCCATGGGAGCTAGCGACTATTCCGTCCATCATGGACGTTGACCTTGCAGTCAACTCCCTCAGGGGGACAATTCCCTCGAGCTTCGGGAACTGCACCACGATTGAGAGCTTCAACGTGTCGTTCAACCGCCTAGTTGGTCCAGTCCCGAGCTCCGGGGGGGTCTTCTTGAACCTCCCCATCTCCTCCTTCATCGGCAACCCTGGTCTCTGCGGAACCTTAATACGCCAGCCCTGCCGTCCAAACTCCGAAGAACAGCGAGACTACGACATACCCCCGCGAGAGAAGAAATTTCCGGCCTTCGTGATCGTATGGGTGAGTGCGGCGGGGTTCGGCGCTGGCTTATTGGTTCTCCTGGCCGCCATGCAGTGCTTTCAGCGGAGTTTCGCCGGAGTAGAAGACGGCCCAGGACCCTGGAAGCTGACTTCATTTCAGAGGCTAAACTTCACGGTGGAGGATGTAGTGGATCGCGTGTCAGCTGGCGAAAACATCATCGGAATGGGCTCCACGGGCACGGTTTACAGAGCCAAGATGCCCTCCGGCGAGTTGATCGCCGTGAAGAAGCTCAGGGGAAAACACAAGGAAGATAGTCTAACGGTACCTTCAATCATTCGCCGGAAAGGAGGAGTCTTAGCAGAAGTCCAAGTCCTCGGCTCCGTCCGCCATAGAAACATCGTGCGCCTACTAGGCTGCTGTAGCAACCGCGAGACTACGCTTCTAATCTACGAGTACATGCCGAACGGTAGTCTCGATGACGTGCTCCACGGACGGCGGAAGACGAACAAGGGGGAAGAAGACGTCCTCGACTGGCCCACGAAATACAAGATCGCCATGGGAGTCGCTCAAGGAATCTGCTATCTCCACCACGACTGCGATCCGGTGATCGTCCATCGAGATCTCAAGCCAAGTAATATACTACTCGACGAGGAGATGGAGGCCAGAGTCGCGGATTTCGGCGTCGCCAAGCTCTTCCAGTCTTCCGGCGACTGCATGTCCGTCGTCGCCGGATCCTTCGGCTACATCGCCCCTGGTAAATATACCTTTACATCGACATCATCATCATCACTATCAAGATCACACTATCTTTGGGTTTGCAGAGTACGCGTACACACTGCAGGTAGACGAGAAGAGCGACATTTACAGCTATGGCGTGCTGCTGATGGAGCTGTTGACGGGGAGGAGGTGCGTTGATCCGGAGTTCGGAGAGGGGAACAGCATCGTTGACTGGGTCAACTCCAAGGCGAATACTTCATTAACGGCCGTTTTGGACTACGAGATGAGTTCGGTCATGAGGGTGGCGCTTCTCTGCACAAGCCGCGATCCCGTAGACCGCCCGTCAATGAGAGACGTGGTCTCTATGCTCCGCGCGGCCAGATCAGACTCGCTTCCTTTTTCTAGGTCAAACAAGGACTCTGACGTGGACTCGTAGCCTTAACTTATTTCTTTAACTAAAAGGAGTCAAAAAGCGTTTGACCGCCCAACGGTCATATGTGGGGTCCGCTGATTTTTCATTGAATCTCCCGGATAATGGGTCGGATAGTTGGACCGGCAAAGATCCGATAATGGTCTCCGAATTCGTTCTGATCCTTTCATGCGCCACTAGATTGCCTCTCTCTTTCCTTCTCCTGTCTTGAGCGAGAGAGAGACACACAAAAATGTTACTGCTGCGACGAGCCTCTTCTCCTACTTATTTTTCGGATTGTTGTACTAGGCGAGCTTCCGCGATTGTCGTTCATTCGCGGACCTCCACCAGTTCGTCGGCATCCTCTTCTGGCGCTGCCGCAGGAACGTTGGGGATCCATGTCTTCCGATGTCCGGTACGCGCTTCACAAAGGTGTTTCCAAATCTGTGCATTATTCGATCTAAACGGCGAGGAAAATTCCCAGTCACCTGTTTTTCTGGATCTCCTCACGTCGATGCGTAATCGATGTATATTTTTTTGTCGCCTACGTCCCTTCCGTAGGACGCCGTTGGCATTGTTGCGAAGATTACCGAGTGCATCGCGTCGCGCGGGGGAAATCTTCACGGTGTTGATGTTTTTGTTCCCGAAGATAAGCCCATCTTCTATTCACGCAGGTCCTTGGAATTTCTATTTGATATGTTTCACTTTTTAATCTTCATTGGTGTACCGTTTTTAATCATTGTTGATTCACGTTCAATCTTCTTTGTAAATTTTAAGTTGAATTTGATTATTGTACGGGCAATTTCTTGCTTCACTCAAATACTTGAAATTTCCTATTTGCAGTGAATTTGTGTTTGATCCGGTCACCTGGCCAAAAGAGATAATGACCCACGATTTCTCCAAGATCAAGGAACATTTCAATGCTGATCAGTCCGTTGTCCGCATCCCGGCTATAGATCCGAAGTTCAAAATTGCCGTTCTTGCTTCCAAGCAGGTGCAGTAATATCGTCTGTGTATTCGCTATTGAAATTAATGCGTTTCAGTGATCCGTAGGATCACTGCTTAATTGACGTGCTACACGGATGGCAAGACGGGAGGATCCCGGTTCACATTAACTGCGTGATCAGGTAACTAAATATTGCTGCTTAATCTGCGTTCTAAGAACGTTAATAATGTCAAAATCTGGATTATTGCAGCAATCACAAGAGAGCTCCGAACACCCACGTCATCCGTTTTCTCGAAAGGAATGGAATTCCGTACCACTACCTGCCAACGATCCAAGGAAACAAGAGAGAAGAAGAAATCTTGGAGATAGTCGCAGACACCGACTTTCTTGTTCTTGCTAGATACATGCAAGTGGGTGTTCAGAAATTTTTTCGATATATTGCTGAAGAGAGCCCAGGTCTTTAATCTTAATTATCAGATTCTGTCCGGTAGATTTCTCAAGAACTATGGTAGAGACATAATCAACATCCATCATGGGCTGCTCCCGTCATTCAAGGGCGGGAATCCGTCCAGACAGGTCAATCTTTCTATGGTATCATCGTCAACATTATGATCAATCATCATCATCAACATTTATCTCCAGGCATATGAAGCGGGGGTGAAGCTGATTGGGGCCACGAGCCACTTCATCACTGAAGATCTAGACGAAGGCCCAATCATCGAACAGATGGTGATCTGGCCTCTGTCTCTCTCCTTCCAAATTAATGTATATATATGTATTAACGCATGGCCCAAAAACTTCAAAGGTGGAGCGGGTTTCGCACAGAGATAACCTCCGGAGTTTCGTCCAGAAATCAGAGAACCTAGAAAAGCAATGCTTGGCCAAGGCGATCAGATCCTACTGCGAACTCCGAGTGCTCCCCTACGAAGTGAAGAAAACCGTTGTCTTCTGAGAACTTGAATTCCTCGAGAATCTATGTAATTCTCATTATTTTCAAGGAGTTCTCTAGTCCTCCGGCTAAAGAGAGAAGCGCCTCCACCGCGTCGATCCACCGCTGCCTGCAGATCTTACTCTCGCAGTCGAATTCCAGCATTCCGCGCTCTGTTCTCAGCCTGAAGCAGCTTCTTCCGTCGTAGCTCGCCGGCAGATCCTTGCACACGCCTAACACTTGACCTGGATGGAGGAGAGGGTCCAGATGGTAAGTCGATGATATCTGATTCAAAGTTTTAAGCAGAACAATGGCGAACGTTTTTGGGTCTTCGAGAACGCCGCACCCGCGTTCCTGTATTTGAGTTGAACGATCACCTGCAACGAACTCAACCACTGTGGAACCAAAACCGCGAGGATGATTTACGGGTTCTTGATGAAATCCGCTCTACCTGCGATTTCTTGTTGATGTAGAGGGAGACTCGCTGTCCGTGTATTGGTCCTGAGGAAGAGAGATGCGGAGAATTCTGATCGCGTCAAGAAGCAAAATTGAAAGAGGGATTTAGATGTCGAGGCACCCTTTTGCGCGCGCTCGATAGGATCTTCGACGGCTTCCGAACAGATTTGTGAATCTCTCTGCAGCCGCAATTTCATTGCCTCAGCGCCTCTGAGAGCTACAAAAAACACCGACAGGCTAAGAATAACTGGGAAAGACGATCAAGCCACTCGGAGAGGAGGATAATACCAGTCGCCGCCGCCGCCGTGAGAGTGAGCAGATCGCCGGCGGATCTGACGTCGAGGGCGGACTGGACTGCAGACGTCAACTGCTCGCCATCCTTGCCGACGAGCTCCGTCGCCATCTCCATGCAGTGCGACGCCAGAAGCTCGGTAGCGGAGGCCATGGCAAGCGACATCTGGGGATCGCTGAAGCCAGGTCTCGCCGCCATGGCCGCCACCGCCGCCGCCACTCCCGCCACCGAAACTCCGGCGTGGACCCTGGCTCTCTCCGCTCGGACCCTCTCCTTGTTCGTCTTCCTGCTGCCGTTGAACCACCAGTGCACCGTCGGTCTCCGCTCCCCAAGCCTATGCAGCCGTGGCGCCAAACCCTGAGTCCGGGAACAACTCAAAATTTCCGGGGTCTGAAAAGATGAAATTTTAAGCTTATACCTTACTCACAGACGAGATCTCGGGTACCGTGGCATCTGAGAACCGGAGATCGCTCTTGCTCCCTCCGGCGAACAGCGCTCTGGAGATTTCCGCGGCGGAGAGGCTCCAGGACCTGGATAAGAATTCCATGGGCTCGTTCGGCGTCTGCGGCGGCGGGATCGCGGAAATATTGGGGCAGAGCCATTCCTCCTCCGTCATGCTCGCTCGATTCATCACTCTCTACATGCGGAAGGTATAAATAGGATATGCGATGAAGCACTGAAATGAGGATTCACGGAGCACGAGCAGGTAGTCTCCCGTGGAGGAGACAGCGGCAGGCACTCGTGCTTTCCTGGCATGTTCACTGTTTTCCGTTTTTAACGCGGAATGTCCCCTCTCTCCATTCAGCCCGCCTGTATTCCGGCGGGGTTCCCGCAAGATATTCACCCTTGCGAGGTCCGCAGGTTCGTCTCAACTGGAGGTGAAGATGGAAACAGGGCGACATCGAGATTCACGGACATAAAGATTCCCGCGACGACAAAAAGAGATTTATTTTTCCCAGAAACTTAAGAGTGTACTCCCTGCTCTCAAAATCCTCGTACGTTGCCGGCTAGTCGCCAAGGGAGGGAGAGTCAGAGAGAGAGAGACAGAGAGATAGAGAGAGAGAGAGCATCCGTAAATCAGAAATAAGACGTACAGTGGTAAAGCTAGGAAGAGACGCGTATAGCTGCGGTTATTACCGGTTACTCGGCCAGTTAATTGACTCCCTGACGCTATTTATACCTCCAATCATCGATTCAGAGACAGAATTTCCACTGAATTGAAGATCGCTATCATGGCGCCGAACCCACGTAGACAACTCCAGCAGTTTATCTCCCCATCGGCCCTCCGGTCCTACCTCGCCGAATTCATATCCACCTTCCTTTTCGTCTTCGTCGCCGTTGGCTCCGCCATGTCTGCAAGTATACCTTCACTTCCGTTATCACAAAAAATGGTTTTTCCTGAACATTTAACTCTTGACTGGACATTTCTTCTTCTAAAAGGGAAGGCGGCGCCGCCAGACGCCACCACTCTAGTCGCGATCTCTCTCGCTCAAGGCCTCTCTCTCTTCGCCGCCGTCTACATTGCCGCAAACTCATCCGGCGGCCACGTCAATCCGGCAGTAACGTTCGCGCTCGCTATCTCTGGCCAAATCGCCGTCCCAACGGGCTATCATTTACTGGATTTCCCAGATGCTCGGCTCTACTCTTGCTTGCCTTCTTCTCCACGTCGCCACAGCCGACCAGGTAAAAAAGAAAGATAATAAGATATTCTACTTAGCGAAGTTGACGTTCTGGGTTCTTCAATTTCAGGCAATTCCGACGACGGGAATAGCGCCAGAAATGACTGGTTTCGGAGGAGCAATCCTCGAAGGTGTAATCACTTTCGCGCTAGTCTTCACGGTGTTTGTTGCCGGAGACCCAAGGAACAAGACGGCTCCTCTCGGAGTTCTCGGTCCACTAGCTATTGGGCTGGTGGCCGGATCCGGCGTTCTCGCCGTCGGTTCCTTCACCGGAGGCTCCATGAATCCCGCTCGTTCATTCGGTCCTGCACTCGTCTCCGGCAACTTCAAAAACCACGGCGTTTACTGGGTCGGCCCTCTTGCTGGAGCCGCTATCGCCACCCTCTTCTACCAGTATCTGATCTTCCCTCCTCCTGATCCTGAATCCTCTCACGGGGTGGTCGAGGCGGTTGTTCTGTGATTAACTTCGTTTTTCTTTTCTTTCGTTTGCTGTAAATTGTTCTTGAATTCGAACCAATGAAATTGAAGAAGTTATAATGTCGAGCAGTTCCTGCAACTGTCATGACAACGGTAGTTTTCGTCCATAGCTTCTGTATATAAACCCTGGCTGTGGTCCAGGAAGGAAGCTTGTTCTTTGTTTGTTCGACTGTTCGTCTATCCAAAAATGCATGCGATTATTAGTGTCGGGTTGAAGATTCTGGACCTGATAGAACAATTCTTCAACTACTCCGCTCTCCGATCCTACGCCGCGGAATTCATTTCGACGTTCTTGTTCGTCTTTATCGCCGTGGGTTCCGTCATTTCCGCAGGTAATCAAACAAGAAACACAAAGCCTCCCCTTCTGAAGCTGAAATCACGGCCTAATGTTCGAACCCAGGAAAGAACACTCCTAAGGCAGGAGGAGACGAGACTGCAGAGTTGGCCGTGGCTCTAGGATACGCGTTCGCGCTGTTCATGGCGGTAGTCGCGGCGGCGAAATTCTCCGGCGGTTACTTGAATCCCGCCGTAACCTTAGGTCTCGTCGTTGGAAGGCGCATTAAGCCCGCCACCGGGATTCTCTACTGCATCTCCCAGTTGCTCGGCGCCATGGCTGCATGCTTTCTCTTGACGTTAGTCGCCTCCGGAGAGGTAAACCTAATCACCCTTCTAGTGAATAACGAGATTATGGTTTCGATCTGGCGTTCGTCGTGCAGGCGATACCTGTTCTTGGGCTGGCGCCTAATATCGGCGTGATTGGAGGAACGACGATAGAAATGACGACGACGTTCGCTCTCGCGTACGTGACGTGCGTCGCGAGGGATTATTCGACGGGGCTGATGAGGGTTTCGGGCGCCGCCGCCGTGGGTTTTGCCGGCGGCGCTGGGGTGTTGGCTACTGGGTCGTTGACCGGCGGCTCGATGAATCCGGCGCGTTCTTTCGGGCCGGCTGTCGTCACCGGCGATTTCAAGGACCAATGGGTTTACTGGGTCGGTCCTCTTCTTGGGGGAATGCTGGCAGTTCTGGTTCATAATCGCTGCGCTCCTGCGCCACCTGAGATTCCCAACGGGGTATGATTTCTGAAATACGCCTGAGATGGTTGGAAGAGATTTGATGGGGTATCAACTGGAGCCATGAACGAATCTTGAAAGAAAAAGTGGTAGGAACAGTTTTAGAAAGCAGAGCACGCCTGCGCATTGACCAGTCAACGGGTTTAAAAGAAAATTAAAATAGTTTTACAGGCTTAAAACTCAAGAAAAAGGTTAAGAGGTAAAATTTATATGCTCTTATAAAATTTATTTATGAACTCTGATTATAACCTAAATTGAATGGCAAATAAATACATTTTTCACTAATTTTTCATATAAAAAATGTATTGCGGAATATTAATATTTGCAGTTGGTTTGCACTATAGTTAGATACGACTTAGAAGCAATAAGTAGAGACTGATTAGGAGGTAATTTATACCAAAAAATCATGCTTTAATGGCTCAAAGTCATTGCTGAACAATGTGCATGGATTTGTCAAAGAGGCCTCTAACATTGATGGTTGGGTCAAGATGTGTTTATGTGATCTACACCGAATTTCCATAAATTGTCTTTGAATTCTATCAACTTTAATGTCATTGAAATGTCAGGCACAATTAAGAATATTATCTATAGTAATCGATGATGTAGGTTTTTTTTCTCATTCTCGTATGGTCATTCAAGATATGTAGCAATGAATCTATAAGAGGCAAAGAAAACGACACATCATAGAGATCATCTATGATGTTTTAAATATGCGGTACTATTTATTTGAGATGACTCTGACGATCATGCCGAGTGTGGAATTTCACATGTTTTAAGTATCACAGGTAACCTATCGCTATCAGGGAGGTCAAGTTTTTGCATGTAAATCATAATTGATATATTATTTATCATGAGACATGATCTTCATGATATTTTGTCTTATATTGACAAGCAACTCACCCGAGGTGGTGCGAGTTATGAAAAAGATGGCATCGTTCCCTCATAACCCTAATACATTTACTTAGTTAACTCTTCCTCCATTAGCCTAGGCTGAATTACCAAATTTCTTTAAACCTTGTTGGAAATTTATATTGATGATATAAACAATGCAAGGAAAGTTGTACTATATAATCATTAGTACAACATTTTTCTTTATTGTCCATCTCACGTATATTGACATCATGTCATTTTTTCTAGCATAATTCATGGCATTGGCATGAACTTGTATAGGATTATAAAGAAATCTTTTTAGATTTCAAAAATCTTTACCAAAACAAAGTGTGTCATATCATACATCGAGAAGAAAGGTTTTCAATACTCTTTGAAAAATAACACACATGGTGTCTCATGAATATATTGATGTGCTCCTCAAAACTAAAACCATGCTTGAACTATTCATGGATTGTGATTCATAATATCAAAAAAAATTTCCAAATAAATATTATCTTAAGTATAAGGGAAATCACTACATAAGCTCATGTAGGATCAAAGGTTTGACTTTCCATTATTGAATATGCAGAATGGAATAGTTCAGAAGGTGTTGAAACATGGAAGACTACCATTTTTTGAAAAGTGTAACCAAAACCTTTCAAAAGGGATTATGTTTAAGATTTGCATCATAATATTATGCTTGATAGCAATTACTGCTGTGTAAGCTAGCAAATCTTGCAATAGTGTCTCATGGCCCCATGGCCTATGCCCTAAAACTATTGCATATCCACAATCCTCTCCATTAAATCCCATGATCCAAAAATAAATTTTCAAAAATTTTATTTGGACATTATAAAAAATATTCACTTCATTGCCACATAGATGTCAATAGGGGGCATGTGTGCAAATGGTACCGCAAGGTGACACTGCACATCTTCTCACAAATATTAAACTCTAAAATTGATTTTAAGCATTAAAATAATTCTAAAATTATATAAAATCAAAATAACTCAGAAAATTCATAATTTTCAAAGTACCTTTTCAAAGAAACATGCACCATCGGGTCAAAAAATTTAATGTCATAAATATCAGGCCATTAGAAAATTGAAAATAAAAAACAATGATAAAGTTAGTTTCTTTGATGTTAGTTGATAGGAAGATCACTTGGTCAAAAATTAAAGTTGACTTCATTTATTCTCATTCGTCTCTTCTTATTTTTTTTCCTTTTAACCACTTAAGTCCTAAAATCATGAAAATTCAAGAAAAGGTCAAGCATGCATAATCTAAAAATTAACCATACAAGTATACAAAAATGAGACCTTGTGTAGAATGACAAGATGTTCTCTTTAGGCATAAATTTTATAGTAACTTGCATCATAGTGATTTGAATTAAGCATTAAAATCAGTTAATAATTGCGCCATTGCATGTATGAAATGCATATTAGCATAGGGTCATATGGGATGGCCTATATGAGAATAAGAGGGTATGAAGAAGGTGGAGTGGAAATTTACTATAATAGTTTATGTGGTCGGTTAAAACATATGTCAATGAGTCAAAACAAGTAAAAATTCATTTTAAATTAAGATTAATTAAGTATAATTAGTGAGAATGGTGTGAATCCAAAAATAATCAAAGTTGAATTTTGAGACATTTAAGATTTTGATCAACTTGTATGACAAATTGAGGTGAGAAATTCCTGAAATTATACATTTATAATTTAAAATGACTCAAATTGGAGTTAATATCCCAAGAGGAATCAAAGAGAGAAGTCAGCAAGAGAAAATCATCGGCCAAGAGAGGCAAAGTGACTAAAAAATATATAAATTATCTAAATCTACCACTTATGAATCAAAATCTAATGCTTATTTACAAAATGTCAATGAAAATTAGATTGAACTAACCCCAAATCACCATGAAAATAACTAGATAATTGATAACATGCATATATAACTTAAATTCTTATCTTATTTAACTAATATGCATGCTTATGTTATGAAATTATGATGCATTTTATCATAGTTTTATGAATTTTTTCCATTGGTATGGAATTTTACTAAATTCCATATTTTTGCATTATTTAGGGTTAATTATGTGTTTTATTGATGTTTTATCTTTTGAAATGTTAAACAATTGAAAATTAATCACTTTCTTTGAGTTATTTTGACTTTATTTGATAATTAAAAGAATTAATTTCAAGAAGAGAGTGATGGGATGATATAAAGTAGAATTTTAAAGGGATTATTTATGATTATTTTGAATTCACCCTATTTTTCTTGTTAAAATTTATATTTTTTTTTGTGTAATGATATTAAATATGAAGAAATTTTTTATCCAATGGAGAAAATTTGAGTAAAAAAGGAGTTATATAAAGAAAGATATGAAGTTCAAAATTTTATGGAATTTTCTAGATTTTATTTTGATTTTTCAGGGATTTTTCTGGATTTTTTGGATTTAATTCCTTTTAAAAAAGGGGAAAATCGTGGGAAGAAAATCATGGGATCGTGGGCCACTTAAATTGCGCAATCTCAGCCGTTGAATCATCCATCAACGAATCAGATGGTCGCCGATTATCGGGATGAAATTTTCCTATTAAAACCGATGTTCTTCATTTGTAAACCTAACTCTTGATTAATCGTGAAGAAATTATGCAATTTTGGAGGCATATCGTGAGTTCATCGTGATTCCCCTGCATTTTAGACTCAATTGAAATCAGATTGAGGCAAGATTAATCGCGAATCGTTGCGAGGATGGATCAAAATCTCCCGTTGAACGCCGAAATCACGTCTAAGACGAAATCGATCTAATACTCTTCAATCCGCGTGAATTGAAGCCAAATATTCGCCTCAATCAGGTTAGTAGTGTGATTTGATTATTCTCCTTGCAATAATTTTAATTTAGATTTTATTTGATAGGTTAATTTTGTTTTTAAAAATCGTTTGGTTCTTCATTTCGCCCAAATTTGGGCGTGAATTTTGCTAATTTTGACATTTAGATTTCTCCCTGATTTTAACTCCAAATCACTTTATTTTAGATTCATTGGATTCCTTTTTTCATCATCTTTCCATAGATAATAAAATCGTAAAATTTAATCATCATTTGGCCCCTCAATTTAACGTTTGACCATCGACTATTCATTTTCAATCCGAAATTGGGCGTTGACTTTCGAGGCTAATTACTCTCAAAATACAAGGTAAAATTTGATAATTTTGGTCTCTTTGGAATCCTCTAGTTGTTATATTTATATTGATATATAATTTCAAGATGTGGATATCATTTAGTTAGTCAATTTGATGATTAAATCCAAAGTGTTCATTTCGGGATTTTTCTGATCTTTGATTTTTAATAAATCATAATAAATCCATTTCTGGTAAAAAAAATCATGAATTTTATATCAATAATTTCCATTTTGTCTTTAGTTTCTGAATATATAATTTTGGTAATATTTTTATCTCTTTTTATTCTATGATTTTATAGAAAGTCAAATCTTGGTCAAAGTCAATGCTTTGACCTTGACTTTTGACCTTTCTTTGTGAAATCAGATTTCTAAATGCTTAAAATATCTGCTCTGATATATTTCTATCATTTCCATTAATAAAATATTATTTTCACTTCTTAAAAACCCTAATTAAACCTAAGTTTGACCAAGTCAACTCTATGATCAAAGTCAATCGTGTTCTCTATGGATCGACCTGATCTTTACACTATACTTGATTTTATATCTTTGTTATTTTGAGTTCAAAATTAGAAAAAAATTACCGACGTTTGTGCGTTTTAACGATCGCATAAAATGCCTCGTCAATAATCACCAGATCATGACTTTCCATATCAACATGTTCTTAGAATAAATTCAGAATTCAAGTAGTGAATTTTCATTATTCTTTCAAGCAAAGCTAGATTTTAAAAGCTCAAAAATGTGCAAAAATGAGCATAGAATATTATGGATCAAGAAACTTAAGGAAATTAATAACCAAGGGCTCAAAAAATCAAGAATTTTTAAGGGTATCATTTTGGGAGGAGAGAGAGTGTTTGAATAGAGGACAATTGGGAGTAATCTTTAAATCAAAGCTTTAACTGATTCCATCGGCCCAAATTTTCCCGAGTGTCCTCTTAGTTATTGAATTTTTCACGGTTATGGCTTGGCTGATTGGATTGCCATCAGATATTCCAGGTGATGCCACATTACCCAACATGTATTAAATTGTCACTTCACCATAGTGCATCACATACCCTAAACCTTCTCATGATCTTTAAGTGATGATGAAGGGCATATTAAATCATGAAATTTTGCACAATAACACCATATAGCATGCCACATCACTGATATTTAATATTGAATAAATTTTACTCCGATGAACATAAATGAGATATATGTAAGTGAGATTGGCTTGTAGGTCATATAAATGTCCATCATCCTCGAATATGAATACTTAGAATATATGTCTAAGAACTTATGATCGATATATTATAATCTCATCATAATTCACATAGTCATTATATTTGGTCATAGATTTTATTGTAAACATCACATAAGAATAACAATGAATAAATTTTATTTCAATGAATATAAACAAGACATGGGAGTGTATTGTGTCTTAGATGACATATAATATCTATTTTTATTATATAGAGGCTTGTAATCTCTTCTTATGATAGCTAGCATCATAGTATTTTAATATTCAAAAGAATGTTGGGTGGTGGAGGAACATTCATATTTTTTAAGGTTACAAAACTTGCAAACAAGCTCAAAAAGTAAAAATGATGGTAAGAATTTTTTATGTTTTGCAAAATTAGGGTTTTCATGGCATTGATACCAAACATGGATAACAATGTGTCACAACTGATAAATACTTTGTGGCCTATAAGTCAATCACACTTTCATATATCTTGTTTATGTTCATTGAAATGAAATTTATTCGTTGTCATTCTTGTGTGATGTTTGCAATGAATTCCATGTAGGGTTCCACAAAGATCGACCGAGGTTCGGTCAACCGGACCGGACCAAGACCGTCAGTCCATGAAAATGGGCCTTTGACGGTCTCCGTCCCGATTCGGTCCGGTTCACTGACATATTCGGTCCTCGACCGAATGAAAAAAATCAGTATTATATTCTCTCTCATTTCGGTCTTCCCTTCTCTTCTTGATTTAGGTCTTCTCTTCTTCTCCAATCGATCATTGCGTGGAGGAAGGAGCGGGCGTGGACAAATGAGCAGGCATGGACAATCAAAGAGAAAGAAAGTCGGTCAATTCTCCTCCACGTTTTTCCTCCTTTTTCCAACCTCTCTCTCTCTCAAGAAAGTTCTCTCGCCTGGGGAACTTCTTCCACGTGGTGAGAGTCTGAGAGAAGCTCTCTCTCTCCCTCTTCTTCTACCACCACAACACGTCTCTCCCTTCCATCTCCATCTTGTCTTTCGCTGCTGTACCTTTTTCTTGCATGAGGAATTTCTCTTGCGCGTGGAATTTCTTCCACGCGGCGAGTGAAATTTGAAGGGCATCGATCGTATATTCGTATTGATGCCTTTAGAAATAGTCAGTTTCACGATGACGGCATCTTCATGTTTAAGATCTTCACGACGACGATGACCACATCTTCACGACGACGATGATGACATCTCTCACGATTTCTCCCTCTTTCCCTCTCACGATCTCTATCTCTATATCACGTTTTTTTCGCGATCTCTTTCCCACGATTTTCTCTTCTTTCCCAGTGTCATCCTATTGCTTCCACCCCACTCTTCCACCCACTCTCTTTCTCTCTCTCCATATCTCTCGTGATCTCATTTCCTCTCTCACTTTCCCATTCACGCACTCTTTCATTTCATCCTCTCTCTCCATCACCTTCATTCTCTCTCTCTTTTGTCTCTCTCTCACGACCTCTCCCCAGTCCCACTCTCAACTTCTCTGTTATTGCTCTCTCCTTCTCTTCCTCATGGTCTCTCTTTTTATCTCTCTAAAATTTCTCTCATCTTACTCTCACACTGTCTCACGTTCTCTTCCTCTCTCTGCCATTCTCTTTCCGTCGCGCTCGCCACCATCTCACCATCTCACCCTCTCACCCTCTCCTATCTCACCATCTCACCCAGATCCTCTATCAATTTCCATCTTTCGCACCTAAATCTCTCCTCCCACTTTGTCGACCTCTCATTCTCCCTCTCCAGCCATGTCTCTCTCTCCTTTCTCAATATTTCCCCCCTCTATTCCCTTCTCGTTTCGCTATTCATAACTCGTTCCCACCTTCTCTTTTCTGCTATCTAAAACATTATTTCCCCTCTTTGTTGTTTGCTCGGGAGTCTTGATTATTCAATACATGATCGAAGCATCCCTTTTAAAACATTTAAAAGGTAATGATTATTCAATACATAATCAAAAGAATTTCTTGGTTCAAAATTGTAGTTGATAATGATTTTTCATCCATGCTTAACATTTACTAATTAAATGTCTTGTTGAATTTGAATTTTTAATTTAATGCAAATAATTTTATTTAAAACTCTAACCTTTTGTATCTAAATTTTACCTATGTTTTAGATTTTCTTTTATTAAAGAAATCATATTTTACTTGGTCTAAGAAGTCACCTTCGATGGAATCCACTAGAGACGAGGTATCCTATTTTGAATTTATCTCTAAAAATAGATGATAGTAGCCTATAAATTATTGCCTTTGTTTTCTTTCAGATTGAATCAACCGAGACATCAACATTTGTTTCTAAAAATGCTAATAACATGAGCTCATCACAAAGAAAAAAATCCTTGCCAGCCTTGGTTCATTTTATGAAGATCACAGACGATGAGTATCTTTGCAAAATTTTCAAGGTAGCCACCCCATCAAAAGAGGTAAAAGTGAAGAGGGATAAAAGTAGTAGCACGATCAAGTTATGGAAGCACTTGGAAAATTTTCATATTGAAATTTACAAGAAATTAAGGCCATCTGCTGCACCTAATACTTTAACCAACTATTTATCAAAGACTTATAAATGTTTGAGTAGGTTTCATTGTCAAAGAAAGAGTGCATAGATTTAATTGTCAAGACAGATACACCTTTTACACTATTTGATCATCCTCAATTTAAAAGTTTTTTCAACTATTTGACACAATGCGAAGCAGGTATTCCGAGTAGTATGTCCGAAAGACGAGGGTTAGAGAAAGTGTTCGAAGATGAACAAGACAAATTATAGGAGTTGCTTCGACCAATTGAATGAGTTTCCCTTACAGAAGACACTTGGACAACAAGAAATAATGTGGTAGTACTTGGGATTACCATACATTTGATTGATGATATTTGGAGACTTCAAGAAAAAGAGCTCGGTGTTGAGGAATTGGGTGCATCACATCAAGGTGCAATTTTGGTAGAGGTCGTATATTGTGTTTTAGAAGAGTTTGATATCAGTCAAAAGGATAGTAATTATTGTTTAAAAATTTTTCATTATCAATCCTTGAATCATAATGTTTTTAAAAAAATTTTAACAAGTGTTTGTAATCACAACTGATAACGCAAGTAATAACAAGACAATGGTGGCAAGCTTGGAAAAAATTGATGAATGAGAACGGTTCGAAATTTACCAAGCAGCACAATGTGCCGTGTATGGCCCATGTTCTCAACCTAGTCGTTCAAGGAGGCTTGAAGGAGTTAGGTAATCCATCCTTGACTTCAAAATATTCAGACGGTGAGGATGATGAAGGGTGTGACAAAGATGTATTAGAAGTTTCTTCTAAAAAAGTATTTGGAAAAAAATTCTTCATCGGCTCCGAAAACTTGTTCTTATGGCGAATAGTGCACCTCAAAGAATTCTTCAATACAAGGAAATTGTGTGAGAAGCATAAAATGCCAAACAAAAACTTGCTTATCACAGATGTTCGCACGAGGTGGCATTCGACCTATGACATGATTATAGAAGCTTGGGAGAAAAAGGAAGGTGTTGAATGCGATGGCAACCACTTGTCAGAAAGATGGTAAAGATCATTTTTTTTTACATCTCAAGAGTGGGAGCTTTTTAAGATGTTTTGTAGATGTACTTTTAGCTTTTCAGGCAGGCCACTGAGATAGTTTGTAAGTCAAAGTCCATAACATCACCTAATGTTACTTATATTTTTGACCTTTTATTAAATCAGTTAAACACACTAATTTTTGTGTTGGAGAACCCTTCTGAAGATGTAGTGGGAATATCAATGAGCATAGAACAATCAATGGCGCTGAAAGGAGCATACAATGTGATGAAGACAAAGTTACTTAAGTATGAGTCACAGGTAAAAAGAAAACCAATCTTCCTTATCGCTACAATGCTTGATCCGTCTTTAAAACTTGAATATATTCCCATGGATGAGCAAGAATATATCATGCAACACTTGAAGAATTTGCTTCAATTGATGCATGCCCAACCAACCTCAAGCACTTGCACACAGGGTGAGACATTACTTAGCAATTCTACAGCTTGTTCAAAAATGATGGTTGAATTGATAAAGCGTAAAAGGAAAAGGAACATGAACATCTTATTAGAAAGGCTAATATCTAATAAAATATTTGATTATCTGCATGACTCTCAAGTTGAGGGTTCTCATCTTGATGCTCTACAATGGTGGTGTAAAATTGGGTCCGAAAAATATCCACGACTTGTGATACTAGCAAAGGGATTTCTATCCAGTATGTGCATCAAGTTCTCTATATGAGCATCTTTTCTAATCAGGACGATGGGACCGTTACATACAAAAGGGGAAGATTATATCCAAAAACTATATCAATTTTGATGACCTTAAAATCTTGGAGTTAAAAGGATGAAATAGATAACGATGTGGAAGAATTTGGTGCAGATGATTACTAATATTTCTTTTTCCTCAAAGAATACTAACAAGGTATCGATCTTCTTGAGGTATGATTTTTTTTTATGAAGTGACTGATTTTTCTTGATGTAAACTCCTTTAGTAACCTCTATTAATTACAAAGAGTAAATTTTCTTATTTCTAGCTCGATTTCTTATTGTTGGGTCTGTTTTCTCCATTTATAATTAGCATTTTTATCAATAGGCACACTTATATTTATTAATTACATAATACTGGAAGTTTATGATAATTGTAAACTATTTAAGTTTCTGAACTATTAAATAATTTCACTTTTTTCATGGGCAGATCCTCAAAGGCTCAAATTTTGTGAGGGATATGTCTTTCGAGAGATGGCCTTTGAACTCTTGGAGCAGGCTACCAATTCTTATATTCATCGAGAGTTCATTCCGCCAGTTAATTAAACTTCTAGGTGGGAAAATTTTTGACATTTGAAACTAATTTTTTATATTTGAAAATTTTTTACATTTGAAAATTTGAAATCAAAATTAAGACCGAACTGAACCATGACCGAGGTTGACCGAGATTGAGACCAAATTTAGGTTTGGACCGAGTATTGTGCCAGAAACTGGACCGGACCGCAACCGTTGAACCCTAAGTCCATGAGAATGTGCAATGACTAAGTGAATTACGATGAGATCATAATATAGTGATCACTAGTCTTTAAACATATGTTCTAAACATTTCCTATTCATAAGATATTCGAAAGGACATCGAATTATCCGACAAGAATAACACTATCTAATCCAACTCATATGATGAGTATGGTTGATCTTATAGCCATCGATGTGGAGACACTAAGGATAGATAGTGGGTGCTCTTTGGAGAAAAAGTTTCACTGAATTGATTTGTATGAATCCCTAAATGGTAATTATTTCTAACTATCAATCAGGTTGATTCATGTTATGGTTGTGTATGTGGTCATTTGATTTGAAACACCAAAGACATATTTTGTATGGATGATCATGTTTTGATTATGACTTACGAATCCCTAGCCACAAAATATCTAAAACATCATATATTAGATACGACATTAAGTCCACGAAGATGATTGTGTGATCAAGATGGGATCATCTACCCTCGGTAATTGAGGAGATTGACTCAAGGAATGAGATGCAATGAAATCCTTAGCTAAGGTAGTGGAAATATCGGAGAAGGAGTTTTCAATGATTTCCTACACGCATCAGTACTAACTTGAGTGACCGATCAAGGTTTGACAGTTGACCATACCCTAAGTCATTCACGAGTCTCATGTGGATGAAGGATTATACTTACATGGAAATAGATGACGGAAAGGTTCCATAAGTGAGTTCTTACATACTCCATATCTCCTAGTGTACGTGGTGTAGGTTGGCGCCCAACGGGCTGGCAACTCAACCTATCGATTGGGTTAAATCGATCATTGATTAATTAATCTATATGTGAATGCGGATAATTAATTAAGGTTGACCAATAAGGTGTTATTTGGTCCATAGAGTTATTCACTAGTGAGATATATGGACCTAGAGGGTCACACGCATAAGGTCTATGGATGTTGGTGGATATAGACATAATTATGAGGGTTTTTATGAAAAAAACCTCATACCAAATGTCTATAAATATGGGGAGAACGACCACAACTAAATGTGCCCATACAAGCCTTATGGGAATTCTCTCCATTATTCTCTTTCTCTCTTGGTGAAAAGCTTTGAAGAGGACATCCAACCATCCAGAGACCGTGTGGATACCGATAGAGGCTAGACACTTGAATAGCTTCAAGAACTCCTTCAAGGAAACTTTGTAAGTATGTTTTCTCATTCATACTAGATGATAAGATCATATGTTCTTGGTGGCTTGGTATTTTGAATGTCTGATTCAATGTTTGCCGCTGCATTTGATGTTTTGATCAACATTTTGGAAAGTTATCGACCTCAGATCTCATAAACCATGTCGTAGAAAACACAAATAGTGAAGTAATCATGTCATGGCACTGATGAAGAAGAGGATTGTAGGGAAATATAAAAACAAAGGACATTAGAAAATGAGGAAAAAATGCGGTTGGTGCAGTTGATCCATATCCTTTGACAAGGCAATAGTGACCACTATCAATGGTGATTAGTAACAAGATGAAAGATAATAAATAGTGAGAGAAAATATGATAATCTGCATATTTAACTTTTATTTTCATCATAATTAGCTGGTATTAATGCTTAATTTCGGTCTATATGATGAATGTTATCATCTTAAAATGATATTTCTTCAATTTAACGCCAATTTACTGAATTCCATGGTTTTCATCAATTGAGTATACTTGTGTATTTTAAGTATATTTGACCCTTTCATGGTTCAAATCACTTATGTTTGATCTCAAAATTTTGGTTCTAAGTATTTAAGGATTTAAGTGAATGCATGAAAGTTTAAGAAGAGGAAGAAAAGAAGAGTAAAAGAGGGAATTCTCTTGTTTGACTCTATTTTCTGTCTAATATTTTATTTCGGGGTATAGATTTAAAGAGGATCAAATTCTTGATCCAATGAAGAAAATTTCATGCGAAAATGAGTTCTAGAAATGAAGTTATGAATTTTTTAAGATTAACAATTTTTCTAGATTTTTCAAGAATTTTTCAAAATTTTTAGAAAAAAATTTGCAAAAATTTGGTTTATTAAGCACAATGCTGATGTGGCGACGCGGACACGTGGCAGTGCCACATGGGTCGACACAGACCACGTGGGCACCTATGTGGCGTGCTGGCTAAGGGTTAAGTGGGAGAGTGGATTGGGCCGACGGGTATAGTAGGCCCAATGATCGGTAGAGACAAGGGGGGCATACTATGCCTACTGCGTGACGCAAACGATGAAGAGTGTTTCCCTTTATATAGGCGAAAAAATTGTTTTATTTGTTCCGTGTGGGACTAAAGAAGTCTTTATGTTTTCAGGCGACATGGTAGCGCATGGACAGTTGGATTAAAGTGTACTAATCAACGCACGTTGATCTTGTCGATTTTGGTTCATCAGATCGTGATGAAATGCACGTGCTTAATTCAGGGTCATCGATCTAAATAGTGAAATCTAAGGGCTGAAATTTAATTTCTCAATCAGCGAATCATGAAGTGACACGCAGCTGCCTATGGTCGCTCTAATGAAGATCGAATGGCGAAAAATCAAGGAGGAAGTGGGCTTGCGTCGTGGGATCATGGTCTGCTTATCGCTCGAGACATGGCTTCATCTAAGTCGTTCAAGCCTCTTTTGCAAAAAAAATGGCCCGCATTTATCATGATGAATTTCTTCTATAAATCTATGTTTTCTCTTACGAAAATATATCTTTTAATTAAACGTGAAGAAATTAAGCATTTTTTTGGGAAACTCTTGAGTTCTTTGTGATTCTCTTGCGTTCTAGACTCAATCGTGCACGGATTGAGACCAGTTAATCATGAATCATTGTGAGAAAATATTTGGAAATCGCCCCTTGAACGTCGAAATTATGACAAAGGAATCGGAGAAATTCTGAACAATCAAAACAATTTGAGGTTCAACCTTCACGTCAATCGGGTTAGTAGTGTGATTCCTCGCAATTTAGATAGTTTAGACTATATTTGGATAAGTAATTAGAGTTTAGGAATCAAAAATTTTTGTCATTTCGCCCAAATTTTATCGTGGATTCTTATTTTGATTTACAAACAATGATTTCTCTCTGGTCTTAAGTCCAATTCAAACAAATTTAGTTTCATTGGATTCCTTGTTCAATCAGCTTTCCGTTAATATTTGATTCATAAATTTTTATCGAGATTTGACTCTTCGATTTGTCATTTGACCAACTACTATTCAAAATCAATCCGAATTTGGGTGTTGACTTTCGAGGGCAATTATTACAAATATACAAGGTGAAATTTACCAATGTTGGTTTCTTTGGAATCCTCTTATTGTAAGCTTTCTACTCATAGTCCTAGAACAAAATGAGAAGTCGATAACCAACTTCTAGGAGATACATAATTAATTGCATTGATTTTGGTAGCTACACCACCCACGAAATTTAAAGAACCTTGAGGTGCATTGAAACCCGTAGAGCTGGTACCATATTCCCAAAGGACTTGGGTGTCATCAAGTTTTGAGTTCCCTTGGGGTCAGTAATGACCCGATGCCCACCTTCTTGTCCCTTTTTTAGGTGTTTTGCAGCGACCAAAGTTCTTAAAGTCCCATAGTTTAAGCCCCACTCGGTATTTCCAGATTTGAATATCATTTTGTAAGTAAATTTAAGGATTTTTAATAAAACCTTCATTTCAGTGATATTTTGTCTATTAATTTTCAATAAATCACAATAAATCCAATTCTTCTTCTCTAAAACTTCACAATATTTATATCAAAATTCTCCTCTTTCTCTCTAGTTTCTAAAAATATAATTTTTGTAATATTTTCTCACCTTTTTCTCCCTGATCTTACATAAAGTCAAAGTCTAGTCAAATGTCATTGCTTCGACCTTGACTTTTGATTTTTCCTTCTTCAAATATTTTTCAAAATTCTTAAAATATATTTCTTCATATACTAGTACTATTTCCATTGATAAAATGTTTTTCCATTTCTTAAAAACTCTAATTAGCCTTAAGTTTGACCAAGTCAACTCTTTTGGTAAAAGTCAACCGTGCTCTTTGTGGTTCGACCCGATCTCATCGATGTACTTGATTTCTGATTTTTAATCATCGTGAGTTCAGAATTATAAAATATTATTTTACCGACAATCGTGTGTTTCAACGACCATACTAAATCGTTACGTCAACATCTAAGATGCTAGAGGACCCTTAGTTTGATGCAAGATGATATGAGAATGTTGGGGGTAGACGACGCACAAATGTTTTTGGCATTCACAAAGGTATTGTGTGTTGATAGGCGCAAAGGGGCAACGATGTAGAGTGATGGATGAGTGGCGAGGGATAAGTCAATTGTCTTCAGCTCTGAGCACAATGCATGATCCCTTCGTAGGGTAGTGCGTTGACCAAAAAATTTCTCCTTGAATCCAACATGAAGCAACGACGATGTGGGGGAGCCACAACAAAGCTATGGGCTCGCGATGTGGGATTGTAGAGCCATCAATGTGTTGTTGCTAACGACGATTTGGACTAGCTGATGGTAGAGCGGTTCTGCAACATAAGAGTGGGTGGTGATTCATATTGGATAGAGTGCAGTCCCTCTTGCTTGCGAAGACACTAATGTGCGAGCGCAAAGTTGGGGTAGTTGGGGTCCACCCCTCCCAGCAATGGCAACGACAATTGGAGATAGGGTTCGCCTACCGTCATCCGGACCGTCATCCGGTACCGGTATCTGCCGATACCGGTGCCCTATGACCGGTATCCAGTACCCGATACCGTCATCCAGTTCTGGATGACCGGTATCGGATTAAAGGGGGGACTGGGTGTGGTACTGGATGCTTCCAATACCGATCCGGTACCGGATGACAGTACTGGATGACGGAATCGGGAGATACCGGTACCGGATGACGGTATTCTCCCGATACCATGTTCCATGGGCTCAACCGTTGGATCTGATGGACTCATCGCGATCAACGATCGCGATAGCGCGTCGATTCACGAATCGTCGCCTTCGTCTGATGATCATCCGATCGCGAATCAAGGGTCGAGATGCGTTGATGAAGAGGCGCTTCGGTTCTGATCGTCCGTTGGATTTTGATCCAACGGTCGTGATGTCTCGAGAAGTCCATCGATTAGAAGTGATCTCAGCCGTTATAATTCGTGTGATCGACGGCTGAGATGAATCACTTAAACTTTTATTAAGCCACGTGCGCCTTTCTTGATCGGGTGGACCTCGTGTCCACCGCATCGACGGCACACGTCCATTGCGATTTCGATCGAACGCCTCTTGTCGCGCGCGTCCTGCAAACAAGAAATTGAAGGGACTTTAGTCCCACACAGGGAAAATAAATGGAACTCGTCGGCTATATAATGTCGATGATATTTAAGGGTTAACATTCTGTCTTCCAATAATCGGAAGACCTATATACTTATTGATATCATACTATATAGTAAATATAAATAAGCATCCTCATGTCACATCCACGCCACGTGGGCCCGCGCATTAATTACCCGCTTTTTGCGAATATTTTAATTGTTTCAAATGATAAAAATCGATAATAAAATTAAATATAAATCAGAAAAATTCCAAAAAAATTCTATAAAATTGTAAAAATCATAACTTTCAAAATACAACTCCAAATTAATTCAAATTTGTTTTGTTGGATTCTAAATTGAATAATCTATCATTATAAAAGGTCAATTTATTAAAATAATAAGAGAATGAATTTTAATTAATTTAATACATTTATGTACTTTATAAATTAACTTAATAAAAAATACATAAATGTTAATAAAGATATTTTCTCTTATATTTTCATCATTAAAACATGTTTATGATCTCAATTATAATTAGGATTAAAGATTATAATGTTTAATTTATTTATAATTAATGTAAAAATAGTATGTTATCACAATTGCAATTGTGATAACATTGATAAGTTTATAAAACGTAATAGTGAGGGAAATATTATTTTAATTTCCTTATAATTAATCATTTAAGATAGAAAATTATTCACCAATTTTATATCAAATCATAATAAGATGAATAGGATAGTCAATCTTGTAAATTGTACATTAATTGCATGATAATCATGTTTACATTTTGACTCTTAAGCTAAGAAATATTAACATTGTAAATAATATTACATTTGATCCATCATTATCCAAGATATTAGATTAATATCTTACTACAAGTGCAATTGTATTAAGATTGATAAGTTTATAAAACGTAATAGTGAGGGAAATATTATTTTAATTTCCTTATAATTAACCATTTAAGATAGAAAATTATTCACCAATTTTATATCAAATCATAATAAGATGAATAGGATAGTCAATCTTGTAAATTGTACATTAATTGCATGATAATCATGTTTACATTTTGACTCTAAGTTAAGTGGGTAATTTTTGAAAAAAAACTGATAGAATTCCTCTCTAAAAAATTGATAAAAAACCCCTAGAAACTTTAAAATAAACGTCTACAAAGAACTATAAAGTTTTCTAATCGTCTAAAATAAACGTCAGCATTCCCCATTGGGTGTTTGGTCATCTCATCGCCGAACCCTATGCTCTTTCCTCGTTATTGCTTGGGAAGATCGTCAAGTGTCGGAGCCTCCTTCGCAGTTGCTTATCCCCTTCAAGGTTAAGTTATGAAAACGAGTGAGCAAATCATAACATTTAATTGTAAATAATATGATAAGTGATGAATTCCCTGCATATAATGTTCATACCATTTCATCCACAACGACTGTCATGTCGGCATCCTGATCATGGACATTATCATACCACTTGGTGTTATTCCCCCGAAGCCAACACTTTACGGTCACTAGTGTTTCGATGCTTTGTGCCGTGAGACGTGCACGCTTGTATGTGACCACAGCTCGACCGGCAGAGAACACACATTCGGACGGAGCACTAGTTGCACATACTGCCAGGAGTTCTCGTACAATGGGGGCAAGGGCAGGATATGCAATGTTTCCCTTACGAGCCCACCAATGTAGCACGGGGTCTCCCTCATCTTTCACAGTTTCATTCATATAAGCATCTAATTGCTCTGAGGGTGTCAATGTCGATTGCGCGGGTCCATCTTTCTTCCTGCATACTCGTTTCAACCAATCTTGCCTACTAGTCGAGCTGCTGGGAGTAGAAGGTGGCAATGTAGTAGATGAAGTTGGCGGTGGGGAGGGTAAGCGGCCTCTAATATATGCTATCGCCGCTTTCTTTGTCCTTTCATCAAGCATTGAACCCTTCTGATAGGGGTCCAATAGAGCTGCTGCTATGATAACATGATTTTCCCATACCTTATGCTGATAACTATCCAACTTTGCCTTCATCGCCATACATGCAAGGTCCATCGATATCTTCTCCTCGATTCCCAATTTCTTCACCGCTACGAAGAGTGTCGATGCTTCAACGCGATTAATCACGTTGCTCATATGCAAATCAAGCTCCTATAAGATAAATAGATAAGAGAGGCAATCAGACTAAGTCATGAAAAAAATTAAAAAGAGATGCAAATAAAATAAAATTATTAAGTTCTACTATCATACTTGAAAAATAAATAATATGTCGGTGATTGTTGGGGTCACTGTTTGACAAACATGTTGAGTGGCGAAGGAGAATTGTTCTAATAAATCAGTAAATATCCGTAGTAATTCCCACTCGTCCTTTGATATCTTCGTCTCCCTCCCATTTTTCTTGAAATGGGATGTTCCTTCATCCAGGACGGCCCTCTTCTCAATGGCGGCTCGAAGCATGTCGTAGGTGCTGTTCCACCGCGTCGGACAGTCTAATTCGAGGAGGTTATTATTAGACATCTTCAAGTCAGCGCATAGTTTCGCGTACATAAGCCGTCGTTGGCTACCATTGCGGGTAGCCCGAACCAATGTCCTCACTTTTGCCACTACCTCGCCGAGTGTGACATGTACCCTATGCATTGATGTCGATGTTGAAGGACCAACATCAACATCCTCTTCGACATCCATATCACTAGCATAATCAGAAGCCGTCAATTGCCCGTCGCCTTCTTCTGCCATCAACTGAGAAGCAAAAGGGATGTCAAAGATCTTAATGGCGGATTGAACAACGAGGTTCAAAATATGTGCGAAGCACGGTATGTGCCTTTTCGCGGTGAAGTTCTTATGGTCTCTTTTCAACTTTTTCGCCATTATAGCAATCATCTTCTTATTGTTGGATGCATTATCATTCGTGACACCACTAACCTGAAATAAGAATACAAAATTAATACCCATCTAAAAGATTCAAAATATAAATTGATGTTTTATGAGAAATTAATACCTATCGAAGAAATACTAACCTTAGCCTCCAACTTAAACTCTTCTATAATTTCAAATCATTAAGAAAATTTCAAAATTAAGATTTTTTGGAGTTTAAAAACGCAATTTATAAGAAAGGAAAATGAGATTTCAGGGCATACTAATTACTAAATAAGAAATTAAAAAAACAAAGAAGAGAAGACTAACCTTAGCCTGCAACTTAAACTCTTCTATAATTTCAAGTAGTATATATGTCATACTTTCGCCGCCGTGCTTCCTGGCGAGCTATTGCACTGCCAACACACACTCATGGCATTCCCAAGTAGCATCAATCCAATGCGTTGTGACACCCAACAAGCCACATCTATTTTCTGTTGTCCACGCATCTGCTGTGAGCATCACATGATGTACTGAAGTGAACCCCGTTGCAATAGTCTCTTTCATCTTTTGATACATCTTCATTGTCCATGACTTGATGACCTTTGCACTAGGGGGATCTACTTCTATCTGCGTCGCATATCGCCATAACTCCTTGAAAGCTTTGTGGTCGACGATGCTCCAAGGAGAGTCGGTGAGGCACACGAAACGGGCAATGACATCCTTCGTCTCATCGGGGGTTAGACCCCCCATGGGTCGCTTCTTCGGGGCCTCGATCTTCAATTGCCCATCTGCCCCTTCAGTAATTATGCATTGTTGGCCGCCATGATCATCGCCAAATCCCTTAAGTGCATCATATAGCCTTTGATGCACAGCTTTAAAGTGCTTCCAAAAGACATTAGTGCTCCCGTCTGTTGGACGCTTAATGACCCCTTGCATGTCGTTTGGATATTTCTTTCGGCAAATTTCACACGAGTAAGTGCGGTCATGCATCAATTTAAAATATTGCATGATGGGAGATCGTGTGATGCAGCTTCGCTTCACTCATGTTGACCCTTGCTCATCAATAGATGGTGTCACATCTGTGTTTGCTTCTGCAGCATCCACGTGTAATGAACTCGAACTCTCCATTGTCGACATTTTCTAAAATGAAAAGTAATTCAAAAATCATACAATTCAAATACAACATGGAGGAACAAATTTAATATAATTATAGATAATGATAATTTACTGTTTTTTTAATAAAATAACAGAAATAGTTTTAATAATAAGAGAGTAAAAACAACAAATATAATATAAAAGTAGAAATTCATTTAAAGCTTTTTATTATTATTTTCATCTGGATAAAAAAACTGAATTAATAAATAAATTCAGATTTTTTGGATTTTAAAAACAAATTTAATAACAAAGGAAAATGACATTTCAGGGTATCATAATTCATAAATTAGATAAAGAAGAAGAAAAGATAAATTTCAAAACATTACATCAATCATCTCTTGCAATTTTTTTCAATAATAATAAATTTAATATCATAAAAGATACTCATAATTTACTGTTTTTAAATAAAATAACAGAATTTGCTGGGGAAAAAATTATAAATTCTGATTATAAATTCTGATTTTAAATTTTAAATTCTTAGCACTTAGCACACAAATTCTCTTCATTCTACAAAGTTATAAAATAATTTCTTTATTGAGGCAGATAAATTCTTAGCACATCGGATAATTCTGAGCATAAATTCTGATTAAATTCCAAGGAAGATGTAGATCCGGATGAGAAATTGTAATTCTGATGTACATTGAGCCCGAAACTCCCTACTGTCCACTGATTATCATTATATCACAAAAAGATCAATTCACATCGAATTAAATATAGTTTGAAAAATTCATGCAATCTCTAAATTGACTCTGAAACTTCAATGAAAGAGACAGTGGTGACGGAAGGAGAATGAGGAAGAGAAATTGGATGAAGGTTAGAGACAGAGGTGAAAGAAGGAAAATTAGGCGGAAGAGGAGCGGGATCAAGGTCACGGAGAGAAGTGAAAGAAGGAGAATTACGAGGAAAAGGATTTATTTAGAAGAGAGAGAGAGGTAAAGGAGAATTAGGACGAACCGACGAAGAGTTGGATGAACCGATGAAGATTAGAGAGAGAGAACGAGAGAGAGAGAGACAAAAGAAACAAAAATTAAGAGAACGTCGTTCGGAAGAACTAAATTAATACCTGATCCGTTCGGAAGAACACCGGAAGTGCGGACTGCGGAACAGCGGATGTTCGGAAGAACGCCGGAAGTGGAAGTGCAGCGGAATTTCCAATGCGCCGGCCGCCGGAAAGTGCGAACCGGGGAAGAACGCCGGAAGTGCGAGTGAGAGAAGATGTAGAGACTAGAGACTGAGAGAAGATGGCGATTGGCGAAGAAGTTCTCCAAGGACTCGTCGAGTCGTCGTCGTCGTCGTCGAGAGTCGGGAGAAATATTAGACAAATGAGAATAGAGAATTAGGGTTAAAAAAATTAGGGTTAAACGCAATTACGCAAAAACTTAGGGTTAAACTAGATGTCGGTATCGGTATCGGTTCCGATATCGATATCCGGTATCGACATCCAACGCTAGCCGTTAGTGGATGTCGGTATCGGATGACGATATCGGAAACCGTCCGCATGCATGCGGTATCGACTCAGGAATCGGGTACCGTTTAGGACCTTCGGTACTGATCAGTAGCAACCGATAACGGTATTCGATACCGGTATCGGAACGGGCGAAGCCTAATTGAAGAGATGGCAAAGGGTGGTTCCTCCCTAGACTCTGATAACAGCGGTGGAGAAAACACCCAAAAACCTTCCTACCCAAAATTTCAAGCTCAAACCTATTAATGGGCACGAAAATTAAAAAATGACAAAATATTCCTAGAGAAAGGAAATTACTATCATCCGACTAAGGCCATTGGTGTCAACTCATGGTCAATCTGACAAGCATTGATCATGCTCATTATCTATCCTTCTAATGGTGGAGCATGCACTTGTGCTCCACCAATGTCTATTGCCTAAGATGACTTAGATGTAAAAGTAGCATGTTGCCTATCACAAAGGCATGGGTCCCCTTTGTTTGCTTGAAAGCTTCATATTTTTCTAAAATAAATGTCATTTTGATTAAAGTGTTGGGATCTGAAGTTGATAATGATGGAACTTGAATATGCATCATGATTCATCAAAATAATCATATTCATAAACCGGAATTAAACACATACCTGGATTCACCGGATTAATCTTCATCGGAGTAGATTACTGAATCGGAGAATAGTCTTCTTGAATATCCCTGATGTAACCTCCTGATCTCTAGAGGAAATGGGATTCTCTCTTGAGGGTTATAAGCATCATGTTATCCAAGTGGGCTATGGCCTCCTATTTATAGGGATAGAGGAAAGCTTAAGCCTCTAATCAGTCATTAGACAGCCCATTATTGACTAATGACTGATTTACTGCCTCTGCACATAATTAACCTCCACACACATAAATGAATGTCGTAATCCTCAGATTAAACATAATTGAATCACTTAATGGGATTATAATGATAGCTAATCCACAATAATAAATAACTATGTCCACTTAATGAGATTAGATCTAACAATCTCCCACTTGGACAAGATATGTATTAACTGAATATTGTGAATTATCACTTTATGAGCTCAACTTGATGCTATCATTCGCGAACATTCTTATCAATCTCGTCCATCATCAAACCATCAAAGAACCAAGGGGATTTTCGTCACATTGAGCGTAACTAAACCCAAACAATGATCACATATACTGATCGAATGAATGACATAGATCGTGTGTGGATGTGTAGCATGAAAATTACATAAAACGTGATTCATATATGTACATTTTCAACTTAGTCCTCTGAAGTCTGAAGAGAGATCAACTGAAGTTAAGTTCATAATGGTAAACTTGAACAACATGTCCGTTACATAATAAGCACACAAAATACACCAAACTCCCACTGAAATTACATATCGTCATATGATTTGAGACCCATATACGTAATATGTTCACGGAAAACTGAGTCCGGAACTCCTTTAGTAAGTGGATCTGCTAACATGGAGTTTGAACCGATGTGCTCAATAGACAGTTGTCCATTCTGAACTCGTTCTTTAACAACCAGATACTTGATATCTATATGTTTAGATTTTTTCAAGATCCAATTGTTATTGGCAAACATAACGGCTGACTGATTTTCACAATAAATATTAAGTGGTCTTTCAATTTCTTAAACTACCTTTAAATTGTGACGAAACTTTTTCAGCCAATTACCAATGTTTTGATGCTTCATAGCATGCTATATATTATGCTACCGTAGTAGAAGATGCTGTAAGTGCTTGTCTAGCACTTTTCCATGAGATAGCTCTTCTGGCTAGTAAATAAATATAGCCTGAAGTTGAGTTTCTGCTATCAGTGCATTCACAAAAAATCAGAATACCTAATGATCTCTAGTCGTTCTGATTTTTTGTACGTGAGCATGTTATTCTTTGTCCTCAGTAAGTAACTCACAACTCATTTTGATGTCTTCCAATGTGCCATGCCTTGATTACTCATGTATCGACCCAAAACCCCCACTATTTAGGCAATATCTGGTCGCGAACAAAACTTGAATATACATAAGGCTCACGACCACTTGTGCATATAGAAATTTGTCCATCTCTGGAATTTCTAATGCATTCTTTTGACATTAACTGAGGCTTAGTTTGTCTCCTTTAGCAATTGGGGTATCTAATGGTTTACAATCCTGCATATTGTATCTTTGGAGAAGCTTTTCAATATAACCCTTTTGTGACAGCCCTAAGATATCTTTAGAATGGTCTCGGTAAAGCTGAATGCCTAAAACATAAGAGTCATTACCAAGGTCCTTCATCTCAAAGGTGTTCGACAGAAACTGCTTGGTATCACGTAATAAGTTTAGATCATTAGTGTCAAGTTAAATGTCATCGAAATTTAATATTAGAAACATATACTTGCTCCCACTAAACTTATGATATATACATTCATCAGTAGCATTCAATACAAAAAACTGAACGAACTGATGTTGTTATGAAATTTGTGATACCACAGGTGAGGAGATTGCTTCAGTCCATAAAGAGATTTCTTTAATTTGCAAACCATGGACTCCGAATCTCTTGTCACAAAATTTTCAGGTTGTTCCATATAGATGATTCCATCAATTTCTCCATTTAGAAATTGCAGTCTTTACACCCATTTGATGCAACTTAAGATCAAAATGAGCTACAAGTGCCATTATGAATCTAAATGAATCCGTCAATGATACTGGAGAAAAGATTTCATTATAATCGATGCCTTCACGTTGAGTGAAACCCTTTACAACAAGACGTGCCTTATATCTTTCTTTATTACCTTTTGAGTCCCTCTTACTTTTAAAGCTCCATTTACAACTAATAGGTTTCAACCCTTCAAGTAAGCGAACAAGATCCCAAACGTCATTGTCATGCACGGATTTCATTTCTTCATTCATAGCATCAATCCACTTGTGAGCATTAAAGCTTTGTAAGGCTTGTCCTAAATTAATAGGATCATATTCCTTTATCTCCAGATCAAACCTCATGTTCTTGAAGATATATACTCAAATAATTTGAGATCTGAGTTTCTTCTTGAGGATATACAATTTGACTGTATGAAGCTAAAGGACACAAAACATCTGCTTGAACACATGAAAGAATTAGATTACCTTCTATATTAACACTATCATCATGTTCTTCCTGAAAGTCAGTCTCTCTAACTTTATATCCCCCATCAAATTCAATATCCTCAAAAAAATGTGCATTTCTTGTTTCAAAGATACCTCTAGTGCTAGGATCGTAAAACTTGAAACCCTACGATTTTCCTAAATATCCAACAAAATAGCAACTAATCATTCTGGAGTCTAGTTTTCTTTCTTTAGGGACATACGGTCGTGTTTGAGCTGGACATCCCCAGATATGAAAATGCTTCAAACTGGGTTTTCAACTCGTCCATAGTTCATATGGTGTCTTTATAGTTGCTTTGGTTGGAACTCGATTTAATAAGTATATAGCTGTCTTTAAGGCTTCACCCCCATAAACTTATGTGAAGCGATGATTCAGCCATCATACTTCACACCATATCTTGAAGTGTCCGATTCTGCCGTTCAGCAATGTCAGTCATACTAAGAGTGTCATGCACAGTATACTAAGGAACAATTCCTGATTGCTCGAGATATCGAGCAAAACTTCCAGGACATTGCTCACCAAATGCATGATTCCTTTCATACCACTCTCCCCCACGATCTGATCTCACACCCTTGATCCTCTTGTTGAGTTGATTTTCTACCTCTACTTCAAATATCTCAAATGTGTCCAAGGACTCTGATTTATCACGAATGAGATAAATATAACCATATCTCGAATAATCATTAGTAAATGTAATGAAGTACCGATGCCCATTTCTAATTGTTGTAAGAAATGGTCCACACATATCCGTGTGAATTCACTATAATAAATCTATTGCTCATGAAGATCCCTTTCTTGTAGTGCGTGTGTTCTTACCTTTTATGCAACTAACACACTTCTTAATATCCCGGACATCAAATGGCTGGAGAACTCCTTCTACGACCAAATGATCAATTTTCTTTTGTGAAATATGACCGAGTCTTCTGTGTTATAAGGAATAGGAATTCGAGCTAGGTGACTAGAGTTTGCTACCTCTCATGCTTGTATGTAAAATTATTTTGGATGCAGTAATGATAACATGCATTTATAACTTGAATTGTTATCCTAATTAACTCATATTCATGCTTATTTTATATGAATATGATGCATGTTATCATACTTTTGAGGAATTTTCTCCATTGGTATATAATTTCACTAAATTTGATATTTATGCATAAATGATGATATTTTCATGCTTGATGGACGATTAGTCCTTTGCACAGTTAAAATTAATAGAAATTATTCTCTTTTTGAATTGCTTTTGACTTTAGAGCATGATAATTTCAAGATGAAATGATAAGTAAGAAGAATTCTTAAGAAAGGAGTAAGTGACTTTTAATTCATTTTAAATTCTTCTTTGAATGTATATTTTCAATGGATAATATTGAAAAGGAAGAAATTTGTGATCCAATGGAGAAAATTTGGATCAAAAAGGAGTTGTATATTTAAAGTTATGAATTTATGAAGTTAATGCCTTTTTCCGATTTTTATTTGATTTTTAAATTGATTTTTTCATGAATTTTTCCTATTTAAAATCGCAAAAAAGGGGGTTTACTAACCTGCAGGCTGACGTGGCGAGCGGAGGCTGACGTGGCGTGCGGGATCGCCTCGAGGTGCGACACGGCACTGAGGCCACGTGGCAGAACCTAGGTGGCCCGCGCGAGGCGCAGGTGGCACTGACGCGTGGCAGGAGGCCACGCAGACGGGTCAACGTGGGCGCCCGTGTGGGGCGCCACGTGGTAGGCAGGTAGGTGGAGGGCCCACGGGAATAGTGGGACCCTGGTAAGTTATTGGGGGCGGTAACGCGAAAGCATTATGCCGCCCCCTAGTTTAAACTCACTGTTTTTCTTCTTTTCTTCTGTGTGGGACTATGTTCCCACACGGTTTTACCTTGCAGGCGACGTGGACGCGTGGCGAGCGTTGGATCTCACCGTAGACGGCTACGATCGCGTGGACCCGAGTCCACGCGATCACCGATCAAAACACATGCTTAAAAAGATCGCATAAGTGACGCGATCAACGGACTTACCTGAGGACACGTGGAAGCACCAGAAGCGTCCGATCTGCGTGGCGACTTCATCAGGCTTCAAGGGGAGTAGATTCATCGGATGGCTGATGGTGGACGCTCCTCACGATCACAGCCTATTAGATCGCACGATCGTGACCGTCCCCTCACCTGAAGCGCTATCGGGCGGCTACGAAGACACGTGGAAGAACTCCACGATCGAACCGCGATCGCGGCGCGATCGAGCCGCGATCGTGGAACTTAAGTTGTGGAATCGTCTCCACTCTATCAAGACGACAACCAATGGAGATCTAGGGTCACGATTAACCCACGATCGTGACTCGATCGTGGTCCGATTGTGGCAGAAATTGGGGTCTTTTTAGGCTAATTTGAAGCCAAATCCATGCTTATTTCATGCCGATCGGGAAGCCACGATGCCACCCCAAGGAATCGCTCCCACGACCCCGCAAAACCGCTCCCACGACCGCCTCTATCGTCCATGATTTTGGGCCAATTTTTCTCTTTAAAATCGATGTAATCCCCTCCTTTGTCCCTCAACTTTTGATCGACTCGTGAAGAAATTAAGCGAGTTTCGAGGAAGTTCTTAAGTTCTCGTGATCCTCTACTTCCAAGTGTGTAAAGGTGCATCCATTGAAGCATTATAATCACGATTTCATCTCTTGATTTCATCGAATTTTCCCCTTGACTTCCGAACGTCCACGAGGAAGAATCCGAGCAATTTCGCTTCAATCCACGAGAATTGAGGCCCCATTCTTGTGGCAATCAGGTTAGTAGTGAGGTTAGATCGATGATCAAGAGGTAATTTGTATTTTTATTAGGTTTAGATCTTTAATTTCGCAAAGTAGTTCATAGTGTTCTTCATTTTTCCTAATTTTTAGTCCGAAAAGTCGCTGATTTCGAAAATAGGATATCTCTTTGATTATAAATCCAAATCACTTGATTTTGATTTCATTGGATTACTCTTTTCATCAGCTTTCTGTGGATAGAAAATTCATCGAATTCTGAGTTCATTTGACCCTTCAATTTGATGTTTGACCGAGGACTGTTCATCCTTCATCAAAAGTCAAATGTTGACTTTCGGTGTCAATTACTTTCAATTTACAAATCAGAATTCAATCATTTTGGTCTCTTTAGATTCCTCTGGTTCTTAGATTTCCATTGACATAGAAATTGCAAGATTTGGATTTCATTTGGTCATTCAATTTGAAGATTTCCTCTTAGATGTTAATTACGGGGATTTTCTGATAGTTGATTTTCAATAATTTATAATAAATCCATTTCTTATCCAAAAATCACGAATTATATATCCATAAATTCCATTTTCTCTCTAGTTTCTGAATATATAATTTTTGTAATCTTCTAACTCTGTTTGGTTATCTGATTTTACAGTACGCCTACTGTTGGTCAAAGTCAACGCTTTGACTTTTGACTTTTCTCTATTAAATCCGAGATTTCAATTCTTAAAACTTCTTATTAGGTCTATTAATATCATTTATTTTCATCACATATTATTTTCTCTTATTTAAAACTCCTTTTAAACCTATGTTTGACTAAGTCAACTCTGCGATTAAAGTCAACCCTGCTCTCTGTGGATCGACCCGATACTTACACAATACTTGATTTTTATATCTTATCTTTGTGAGTTCGGTTTTATAAAAAAAATTTTGACCATCGTCTGTGTTTTAACGACGCGCAAAAACGATCCGTCAAGTAACAATATAGGTTATTGTCCAGTAATAAAGACCTAGTACCAATAATATTGTCTTCATACAAGTATAACCAAATTTGTTCAGAGTAGATACAAAGACTAGATTGCATCTAAAAGTTGGTACAACAAAAGTATCTATCAGATAGACAAAATGACCAGTGTTTAGAAGCAATCTAAATGTTCCGAACCTTTCTACTCTAACTGAAGTGTCAATGCCTATGAAGACATATTTCTCCCCACTTATTGGCTTCCGACAATGGAGGTAATCCTTTCTTTTCTCTCCAAGCATGATATTTTGTACAGTCCTTGAAATGACCAGGTTTTCGGCAATGGAAACAAGTCAATGCTTTATCTTGCTTTTGCGTTTTCTAGTCCTTTTGGAGAGCACCCCTTTGATTGATCATTTTGTGCTTCCTTTTCTTTAATTTCGAGGTAGAAGCAAAATTTGCACTTTCAAAATTGAGTTCAAGTAACCGGAGTTCTTCTTGAGCCCATAACGAAGTGAGATCTTCAAGACTCCATTTATGCTTCTGGATACTATATGTCAATTTGAAATGATCAAATCTTGGTGGAAGTAACTTGGGGACAAATTCTGTTAGCATATTGTCGGTTACATCCATGCACAATTGTCCTAGCTTTGCTGTAGCTGTATTCATCTGGTAGATATGTTCTCAAGGTTACCTTGATAAACTTCTGAAATCACTCAATTTAGAGTCATTAAACATACTCTATTTCAAGTATTCCATGCCTGAAATTGCTTGGCATTCTCTTCAGGGGTTTTATGGTTGGTCATTGTTGAGTCAACATTGGCATAGGCTAATGCAATCGTGACATCGCTCTTCCACTTCTTGAAATTTGTGGAAGTCAAAATAGGAATTCTATTTCCTTGTCCGATGTCGTATTCGACTGAATATATTGCATAAGGAGGACAATGAGTGGCTCACAACTGAATTTACAAAATTTATAATATACGTTTCCCAAGACATCAGTGCACATTAATGCGTCGCCTTTGGACAACAACATCAACTGCTAGCGACATCTCGTATGTGATGAATGTCATTGACAATAAGTTCATGTCAAAAGGCAAGCTATCTTTTGACCGCATTACCCTTCACAATGAACAAATTACTGAATAATTGTCACACGACAATTCTCACGAGTGTGTATAATCTCGTACGACCGTCGCCTACCTTTGGGCCAGCTAAGGCCTACATAGACATACACACCCCATCTAAGATTTTTACTAAAATACCTAAACAAGAGAGCCCACTTTTTCAAGATGTTGCTTAAATCTAGAAGTCCAGAATCATAGACATGTATATATTTTGCAAAGTGAGAAATCTCTTCTCTTTCCAAGCCTACCTTAAGATATTAAGGCCTGTTAGCCTTTTTTAGGCTTTGGAAATGAAGTAGACCCTCAAAATAACTCCTTATAGGTTTTTATAAAACCTTATTGGACCAAAATTTGGGCCTATTTAGCATTATTGGCCTTTAACAGGCCCTAGAAATGCTTATAGGGCCAAGAAATAGGTCCAATTTACCATTACTGGGTTTTAATAAGCCCATTAGTGCTTATTAGGCCGAAAATAGGCCCTATTTCCCTTATTGGGCCAATTTTCCAGGTAAAATCGGCCATATTTTAGCTTATTGGGCCTAAGATAGAGGCAACTTTGCTTTATTGGGCTTTAACAAGCCCTATTAGGCTCTATCAGGCCTAAAATCGGCTCTAAGCTTATTGGGCTGGTTTTTTTATTAAAACCGGCCCCCTTCAATCTCTTTTCTTTATTGAAAAACCTTATGAGCCCAATAAGGTAAAATCGGCCCTTTCTTCCCTTTCTTTGTGAGGGTTTTCTTTTCCGTTTCTCTCTCCTTGAAATTCTTTCTTCTCTTCTCGTTGTCGATCTTCTTCCTCCTTTGTGTGAATAGGGATTGAAGAAAGGCGGCGATTGCGGCAGGTAAGGCGGTGATTTTGGCACGATTTTCTGAAGCTAGAGATCATCTTCAATCACCGCCTCTTCCTCCTGTTTCCGCGTGATCTCCGTGTGAACAGAGCTTGAAGAAGGCGGTTTCCTGGAATTTCGGCGCGCCTCTCGAGGAGAAACATCGGGAATGCTTCACTGACTCAAAATGGCGGCGATTGCGGCGAAACTTTTGAAGATTTTGGCGTGTTCACCCCGTTCAATCGACACCTGGAGCCCCCCTTCCTCTTTTCCGTTTTCTTCATATGAACAGGTCTCTGAAGATGACGGCGATTTCGGCGGAACTAAGCGGTGATTTCGGCGAAATCGAAGACATCTTCATCGATTCCAGCGATTGCGGTGATTTCTACGGCGGTTGCAACGTGTTCAACGCATCAATCGCCAGCTGGAGCGAATTTTCAATCTCCTCTTTTTCCTTATGATTTCAATCACCGAAATCGTAAAAGAAAACCGATTGAAAGAGGCTATTCTTGATGTTCACAAAGGAAAAATTAGAGGCTGTTAGGCGGCGAGATGATTTCCGCCGCCATTTCATCAGGTTTGAGAAATTTTTTATTTTTATTCCCGAGTACCGCCATATGAGGCAGTTTCCTTCCTTCCTTCACAGGTAATTCAATGTCGGTGATAAATCTCTTTCCATCTCTCATTTTTCCATCGGTCTCGCATTCTCTCTTCGCGAGTCATCGCGACAACAGGAGACGGAGACAGTCCTTTCTGAAGAGCCGGATCGTCACTGACTTAAATCTCACAAACAATGCGATTTGAAGAGGAAGAACTTAGGGTGTTCAACGAGATCCTACTGCGAGACGCATCACCGAGGATTCTACCCCAAGCATCACGATCGGGAGATAATTCTCTCCCTTCCCCGTTGTGCACCTTCTTCTTTATTTGAAGAACAATACCAATTTGGTATGTTCTAAATTTTGTAAAATTTAGATAACTAAATTTCATTCCTCTTCCCCGATGATTGTATCAACAAACTAAAGCAATCAACTAAACTTCAACCCGACAATTTCAACAAGTGGAGAACAATTAAATGAGCTTCACGATGAAATTCTAGAAGAACCAATGAAGATTTCTTCTGAATTTCATTGAGATAGAGAATAGCAAACCCTAAATATCTCAATGAAATATAGAAATCAACTGATCATCTATCCTAACGAATAGATGCATAGATTGGCTCTGATACCAATTGATGGAACTTGAATATGCATCATGATTCATCAAAATAATCATATTCATAAACCGGAATTAAACACATACCTGGATTCACCGGATTAATCTTCATCGGAGTAGATTACTGAATCGGAGAATAGTCTTCTTGAATATCCCTGATGTAACCTCCTGATCTCTAGAGGAAATGGGATTCTCTCTTGAGGGTTATGAGCATCATGTTATCCAAGTGGACTATGGCCTCCTATTTATAGGGATAGAGGAAAGCTTAAGCCTCTAATCAGTCATTAGACATCCCATTATTGACTAATGACTGATTTACTGCCTCTACACATAATTAACCTCCACACACATAAATGAATGTCGTAATCCTCAGATTAAACATAATTGAATCACTTAATGGGATTATAATGATAGCTAATCCACAATAATAAATAACTATGTCCACTTAATGAGATTAGATCTAACAGATAAGCCTTCCCAAATTTTGATCAAAACATCAAGTGAAGTGGAATACATTGAATTGGATATTCAAAACACTAAGGCACCAAGAATATATGATCATATCATCTAGTATATACGAGAAAACATACTTAAATGGCTCTCTTGAAGGACTCCTTGAAGCTATTCAAGTGTCGAGCCTCTAGCAATATCTACATGATCTCCGAATGGTTGGATCTCATCTTCAAAGCTCTTCACTAAGGGAGAAAGAGAGGAAAGGAGATAATCGCCACAACGCTTGCATGGGCACCTTGAGTTGTGGTCATTATGCCCTTATTTATAGTCATTTGGTATTTGACGAAACGAATCGGTGTGGTCATTGACTACACACAAGTTCGTGTCAAAACTAATACCAAATTCACAAATTTATTAAAATAATCAAGAATTGAATAGCGCGGTGGTGCATAAGGGTTGAATCCACGGAGAAATAAGGGAATTTTTAGATATCTTTTGAAATTCAATCAAATCGGACAATGAAATGTGGTGAGAAATTAGGAAAATTGATATTTTTGGAAAGAAGACTTGAAGACAAATCTACGGAATCAAAAATCACGAAATTCGAATCTAGTGAATGAGATTGAAATATTTGAATTTGAAAATCATGAAAAACTGAAATTGAAATCGAAATTGACTAAAATTACAATTCAAAATTTAAATCTAAAGCTATATGAAAGAAGATTAGAATGAAACTCGATCTCTAACTCAAGATTGCACTCGAATTGATCCAATTACTCTCCGGATCAAAGGCTTTCCATTCCCAAATTTGAAAAATGATCGGTGATGTTCAAGAGTCGATTTCTTCCTATTCTCTCAAACAAAATCTCACTTTCAAGCACTCTGTGGACGCAGAAATTGATCTAGAAGCGATTGGAAGCAAGAGATTCAAGGGATTTGGTGTCTAGAAATTTCGATTACTCGAAAGAACCCAAGAATGTTTTACAATGTTGAAGAACATCTTTATTAATAGGGTAAATTTGGCGTAACCTGTCCAATGAATCGTCTGATCTTTGATCAACGGCTCTGATGAAACGTAGGAGTGCGAATCGTTACGCTTAAGTCATGGTCGTTGGATCGCAGATGTACCATCAGTATTTCACCATGTCACGCACTTTAGAAGTAATGCTTGAAACGCCATCTATTGGATCTTGATCTGACGCTTCGGATGCATTTTCGTGGGTTTTAATCTCAGCAATTATAACTCCTTAGATCAATAGTTGAGATTAAATCATTGTAAAAATGATTCACCGACGAATAAGAATGTGCCACGAATGTTGATCGAGTGACAATCAACAGTCGAATTTTAATTGCACCATCGGAAACTCCCAGCGCTGCCACGTCACTCGCGCAAATTAAAAAAAACAAAGTCCCACATGGCAAAAATAAATAAGAAATCATGTGTATATAAGGTGTATCTAATTAAGGAGTTAGCGAAAATCTTTAACAGGGTGTTTTCCCCTTAATCACACGTGCGCACACAAGTGCACACACGAACACTTGCACACGTGCGCACATGTAAATGTGTGCGACACGTGGCGGTCTCGTATGTCGCCACGTGGCGTGCTTTTTTTTTTTCTTTATACTCACGCCATGTAAGTTACAAGAGGAGTCCGTATGGTTTTTGAATACCTTAAGTCAAGGGTCAAAACAAAGTCCAAACTTATCAATTTTAAGAATAATTCATGAATTGAAGGGTATAATGGTAAATAAGGGTCGAATCCACAGGGAATTAGGGAAAATTCTGATGATCTCTTCGAATTTGATCAAATCGGACAATGAATCAGTGATGGAAATTGGGGAAAATGATATTTTATGAAAGAGGACTTGAAGACGAATCCACGGAATCAAAAATCAATGAATTTGACTTTGATTTCGCGCAGAAATTGAAGATTGATTAGGGACGATTTTTCTGAAAATATAAAGAACGAAAAATTAAAAATAAAAATAAAATTCACTTAAATTACGATTCTAAATTGAAATTAAATACTAAAAAAAGATAGAAAAGGATTAAACACGATCCCTAACCCACAATTGCGATCGAATTGATCCAATTAATCGCCGAAATCAATTGTTGATCGTAGAAATCTTGATCTTAAGCACTCCGTGGACGCAAAAATGAGTCTAGAAGCGATTGAGATCAAGAGATTCAAGAGATTTGGTGTCTAAATAGTTTGATTGAGTCGAATTTCTCTCAAATACTTTACAATTTCAAAGAACATCTCAATTTATAAGGTAATTTTGGTGTAACCATCCGATCAGGCTTTAATTCGCAATCAACGGCTCTGATAAAATGCATTGGATGAGAATCGTTACCGTTAAGTCGCAGCTGTCCGATCGCCGATTAATCGCCGAGATGGAGCCACGTTGCATGCGTTATTAAACACATAAAAAACGATCGTCGTTGGATCGCGATCGGACGCTCTTGATACGTTTTTCGTCTTGTTAATCTCGACCGTTATAACTCTTCTTGATCAAACGGCTGAGATTAAAATATGATCCGATGAATCCGATTTTGCCACGTACCCCTCTTCAGTTAAGTGAAGATTAACGGCTATGATTTCTCGCACGATCGGACATCCCACAATGTGCCACATCACATCGCGCATTTGATCATCGATCGCAATTGATCAAACACTCCAGATCGCGCCATGTCACCTGCGCGCTATAAATAATCTGAAATTTCAATTTTAAATTAGAACAATTGATTTTTAAATCCAGAAAAATCCTTAAAAATTCATTAAAATTTATTAAAAATTCACAAAAATTGAAAAAATTCCTGAAAAATCCCTAAAAATTAGAAAATTCATAACTTTCAAAATCAGAAATTTAATTATCTATCATTCTAAGTCAAATTTAATAAATAATAAGAGATTTAATTTCTATTTTAAAAATACATTCATTTCTTTAAGATTTTAACTTTAGAAAATTAAAGGAATGTTTATAAAAATAATTTCTCTCATTATTTAACTTTAAAAACTATTACAATCTCAAGTAAAGATGGGTTATAAAATTATTTATCTTTAATTCATCATAATTAACCCTAAATTAAAGTATTTTGATATTATAATTACTTTGTCATAGAATAATATATAAAAACTCATAAATATGATAACATGCATAGGAATGAAATCTTTTATGCCATAATATGCATGAATAATCATGTATTATCATGTCTAACTAGCATGTTATCAGTCAGCTGCCACATCAGCACGCGAAGGTAGAAATATTATTTTAATGAATTTAAATCAAATAAATATATTTTAAATTCAGAAAAGATTAAAAATTATATCAAGAAAAATCTCAAAAAATTAGAAAATTCATATCTTTTTAAAATATAACTCCAAATTAATCCAAATTTATTTCATTGGATCAGAAATTAAATGATCTATCATTTTAAAAAGTCAAATTTAATAAATAATAAAAGAATAAATTCCTATTTTAAAAATATACTCATTTATTTTAGATTTTAAAACTTAGAAAATATGCGAGTGTATATAAAATGATTTCTCTTATTATTTAATATTAAAAACTAATTATAATCTCAAGTAAAGGTGGGTTATAAAAAATATTCTTCTTAATTTATCATAATTAACCCTAAATTAATACATTTTGAGACTATGATGACTTTTTCATAAAATGATGGATAAACACTCAAAAAGTATTATATCATGCATTAGAATTAAATGTTTTATGCCTTAATTTTTATTAATAATCATATATTTTCAAGTTTACTTTGTATGTTATCAGTATCTAATTTTTTTATTAAAATTCTTATCAAAAGGTGGAGATCCCATCTTGATCACTTAATCATCTTCGAGGATTTCATGTCGCATCCAATATATGATGTTTTAGAGATCATGTTGATAACATGCATATTTAACTCAAATTTTTATCATATTTAACTAATATTCATGCTTATCTTATATAATTATGATGCATGTTATCATAGTTTTATGAATTTTCTCCATTGGTATGCCATTTTACTAAAGTCCATATTTTTTCATTATTTAGGGTTAATTATGTGCTTTATTGATGTTTAATCTTTTTCAAGGTTAAATGATTAGAAATTAATCACTTTCCTTGAGTTATTTTGACTTTAGTAGATTATTAAAAGAATTAATTTTCAAGAAGAGAATGATGGGATGATATAAAATAGAATTTTTAAGGGATTATTTAAGATTATTTTAAATTCACCCTATTTTCTTGTTTGAATTTATATTTTTTAGGTGGCATAACATTAAAGATAAAGAAATTTTTAATCTAATGGAGAAAACTTTGAGTTTAAAAGGATTTCTATAAATGAAGTTATGAATTTCTTAATTCTTCTAGAATTTTATGGATTTTATTTTGATTTTTCAGGATTTATTTCATTAAAAAAAATAGCAAAAAGGGGTTATTTGGTCACGCGGGACCCGCGGAGGTGACGTGGCGTGACGTGGACACGTGGCTGGGCCACGCGAGCCCACGTGGATGCCTACGTGGTGCCTACATGCCGTGAACAATGATATCGGACGGTCGCGATTAAATCGCACACTCGGCTAACCATAGAGAGACACGTGGCCTCATGAGGATTCTTTGATGAAGATCGGATGGCTCAAATCACGCGGAGTGGAATCCGTATCATGGTCTATGATCCCACAGATTTTGCGTACGATCGGACGGCTGAAATCACATGGAGTGAAATCTACGTCGTGGGCCACGATCCCACCATTTTCGCGCGAATTTCTATATAAATAGTTGTTCTCTCCCTTTGTAAACTTAACTTTTTGATCAAATCATGAAGAAATCAAGAAATTTTGAAGGAAGATCTTAAGTTCATCGTGATACTCTTCTTCCCACAGTCAATTCTGCAGCCATTGAAGCATGATAATCATGAACCATTGCAAGAAAATGATGGTAATCTCCCCTTGAATGTCGAACGCACGTCGAGGACGAAACCGAGGAATACTCTTCAAACCGAGTGAATTGAAGCCAAATCTTCACGTCAATTGGGTTAGTAGTGTGATTCATTCGAAATCCTTGCAATTTGTGTAGTTTAGATTAGAATTAGGTAGGGAATTAGAGTTTAGAAGTAGTTAAATTCATTTTTTCGCCCAATTTTCATGACGAATTTTTTCTGATTTTCAAACAAGGATTTCTCTCTGATGTTAAATCCAAATCACTTGATTTTTATTTCATTGGATTACTTGTTTCATCAGCTTTCCGTGATAGCAAAATTGTCAAATTTCATTATCATTTGACCCCTTAATTTAACGTTTGACCAACTACTATTCATTTTCAATCCGAATTTGGGTGTTGACTTGCGGGATCAATTACTCTTAAAATATAAATTGAAATCTAACAATTTTGGTCTTTTTGGAATCCTCCGGTTGTTATATTTTGATTTATATATTAATTTCAAGATTTGGATATCATTTGGTTAGTCATTTTGAAGATTTTCATCAAAGTGTTCATTTCAAGATTTTTCTGATCTTTGATTTTCAATAATTCATAATAAATCCAATTCTTCTAAAAAAATCACGAATTTTCTATCAATAAATTCCATTTTCTCTATAGATTCTGAATATATAATTTTCTTAATATTTTAAGCTCTTTTTATTATCTGATTTTCATAAAGTCAACTATTGGTCAAAGTCAATGCTTTGACCTTGACTTTTGATATTTCCTCTTAAAATCAGTTTTCTAAAGTCTTAAAATATCCTATCTCATATATTTAGATCATTTCTATTGATTATATATCAATATCACTTCTTTAAAACCCTAATTAAACCTAAATTTGACCAAGTCAACTCTATGATAAAAGTCAACCGTGTTCTCTATGGATCGACCCGATACTTACAGTATACTTGATTTTATATCTTTGTCATTGTGAGTTTGGAATTATAAATTTTTGTTTGACTGGCGTTTGCGTGTTTTAACGACCACATAAAATGCTTCGTCACATACCAATGGAGAAAATTCATAAAAACTATGATAACATGCATCATAATCTCATAAAATACTCATGAATATTAGTTAAATAAGATAAGAATTTAAGTTAAATATGGATGTTATCAGGGAGGCGTACAAAGGCCCAGCAGGCGACGCAAAGGGCTTTAGCCCTTCCACATTATATACTAGACATTTCTTGTCCCTTTTCTTCCATGTGGGACTAAAGTCCTCTCTTGATGTGCACGCGACGTGGCAGCCCGAGATGAGGTTGATCAAAGCACGTGAAAGATCGCACATCAATTTAGTGGATCTCGATCTACTTGATCCCAATCAATCGCACATGGCTATTTCGCAACCGTCGATCTCATTAGTAAAATCCGATGGTTGCAATGTAATTTAGCACTCGACGAAATCATGGAGCGACACGTGGCTGCTCGATGACTCTTCAATGAAAATCAGACGATGGAAATCAAGGAGGAAGTGGGCCCACGTCATGGGAACGTGTCCACTTTTTCGCATGTGATGTGGCAGCATCGTGATCGTCCAATCATTTTTCAGCGAATCGGACGGCCCATATTTTTCGCGATGAAATTCTCTATAAATCAATGTTCTCTCTTCCTAAACGATAACTTTTGATTGAACGTGAAGAAATTAAGCGTTTTTGGAGGAAGATCTTAAGTTCTTCATGATTCTCTTGCATTCTCAATCGCGCATGGATTGAGGCAAGTTAATCATGAAATTTTGCAAGAAAATGTTTGGATTCGCCCCTTGAACGTCGAACGCATGACGAAAGAAGGAATCGGATAAATACGCAGCAATCAAAGAAATTTGAAGCTCAATCTGCATGTCAATCTGGTTAGTGGTGTGATTCCTTTGTAATCCTTGCAATTTAGATAGTTTAGATTAGATTTAGATAGGTAATTAGAGTTTAGAAATAGGAAATTTTGTCGTTTCGCCCAAATTTGATCCCGGATTTTTGCTGATTTTTTAACAAGGATTTCTCCTTAATCTCAAGTCCAATTTGAAAGAATTTAGTTTTCATTGGATTCCTTGTTCAATCATCTTTCTGTGGATATCTAATTCATCAATTTTCACCAAGGTTTGACCCCTCAATTTGTCGTTTCACCAACCGCTATTCAAAATCAATCCGAATTTGGGCATTGACTTTCGAGGGCAATTACTCCTAAATATACAAGGTGAAATTTGATAATTTTGGTTTCTTTGTAATCCTCTGATCATAAGCTTTCTATTCATATGTGAATTTGCTATATTTGGATATCATTTGACAAGTCAATTTAACAATTTTGACCAAAATCTTTCATTTCGGGATTTTTCTGTTTATTGATTTTCAATAAATCATAGTAAATCCAGTTCTTCTCTAAAAATCACATATTTTATATCAAAATTCTCCTCTTTTTCTCTAGTCTGAAAATATAATTTTTATAATATTTTCTCACCTTTTTCCTCTCTGATTTTACATAAAGTCAACATCCGGTTAAAGTCAACGCTATGACCTTGACTTTTGGACTATTCTTCTTCAAATATTTTCTAAATTCTTAAAATATCTTCTCTCATATATTAGTATTAATTTCATTGATAATCTATCATTTTCTAATCTTAAAACCCTAATTAGATTTAAGTTTGACCAAGTCAACTCTTTTGATAAAAGTCAACTGTGCTCTCTGTGGTTCGACCCAATCTCATCACTGTACTTGATTTTTTATTTTTAAATCATCGTGACTTCAAAATTATAAAATTTTTTTGACCGACGATCGTGTGTTTAAACGACCGCACTAAATTGTAACGTCATTCTCTCTCTTCTCCAATCACGCCGGTCAACTCACTCCAAGCCAATCAAACTTCGTTGAAACTCAAAATAATTATGTAAATGCCCCTCAGCTCTCTCCTCTCTCCTCTCTTCTCTATACTATCTCCTCTCTTTTCTCTCCTCTCTCGTGATGACAAGGAGTGCATACGTGTGAGAGGAGGGTGGAGAGATACACGGGAGGCGCGGGAAGAGCGGATGCAGAAGAAGCGGAAGAGTGCGGATGTGTTTTCTCACGCATGCACATAACGAGAAGGCGGTGGAGATAGAAGAGAGAGAGAAGAATAGATGAAGAGAGAAGAAGAATGCGATGAAGAGATGACGAATACACGATAGAAATTTTTGTTGCGTGCAAGAGAGAGAGAGAGAGAGAGAGAGAGAGAGAGAGATGAAGAGGATGAGAGCAAGAGGAGAGACCCTCTCTTTGTCGCGCTTCTACTCTCTTCGGTGCGCGAGAGAAGATGGCGTGAGAGAGGAGATCTTGAGAGTGATCGGGAGAGAGAGAGAGAAATAGAAGTGAGAGAGAGAGAGAGAGAAAGAGAGAAATAGGGGGAGAGAGGGAGAGAGAGAGACTTTCTCTTTATTTTTTCTCTTTTTCTAATTAATTTTCCTCATAAGAAAAAAATATATCACTTTTTAGAATTATATTCTTGAGAATAAATGTCATTAAATGCTTCTAAAATGTTGTTAATTTATGAAAATCAACAATTTTTCTCTTAAACATAAAAATTATCATTTTAATCATTTAAAATCATGATAGCATGCATTGATGATTATATTTTAGAGAAAAAGCACATAAATGCATGCTATTAATGCGTGAAATTGCATGTTATCAATGATATGATATGATAAATATAAAAATTTTATCAAAACATTATAACATACATAATAATGATGTGACTTATGTTTAAAAATCATCAAAGAATAATGAATTAAGCATGCAAAAATTCATGTCATTAAGTAGCTTGGCACCCACTTGGTTGGTGACTCCACTTGTCAATTGGCCATATATATGCTAATATAGTTAATATATGTGTATGTAAATTAATCTCTATTGAAATATATATATATATGAAAACTCCCAATAGGGCGGTGGTTAACCTAAGAGGGGGTGAATTAGGTTTAAGGTGTTATTTTAATTTTATTAATTTCTAAAATATCTTTTTACTATGATTCGTTAGTTAATCACTCCCTTCTTCTCCTCTCGATGCACTAAAGATTATTATACTGGTTGGGGGACCTAATGTCCCTTAATCCAGTCCCGAGTACTATAGACTCGGAGCCTCCTCCTCACCAAATGAAACCTAATCCTCTCACCCCTTAATTGGGATGAAGGACAATGTTCAATTACAAGGTTTTAGATTTGCCCCCTACGGCAAATCTAACACTCACCTTTACTTGTTCCTACGGGACTACCCACTCGGCCTCGACCTCCTCGGCTCCCGGACGCCCTGACTCCCTCACGCCGATCTCCACGCGATCGCTTGTCCCTTCACGCCATGTCGTGCCTCTTCTTCTTCTGGTACCGTCGATCACTGGTAAAATGACACCTCGTCTTCAGGCTTCACTCGGTCTTCCTGCTCTCAAGGTCTAGACCTCTCCTAGTCTCAACAAATGAGATACTCCCGACCTCTGAATGTGTGAATGTATCTGCTACTATCTAAATAAGTGATTTTTCTGACTTCTCTGATTATGGGTTGACTTTTTAACCTAAAGTTGACTTTTGCTAAAGTTGACTTTTTCTGACTTCGGTTGACTCTGTGTTGACTTTTGACCTAAAGTTGACTTTCTGCTAAAGTTAACTTTTGCTGACTTCGGTTGACTCTGGGTTGACTTTTGATGACTCTAGCTCTCAGAGTTGACTTCTGTTGACTCTAGCTCTCAGAGTTGACTTTCGTTGACTCTAGCTCTCAGAGTTGACTTCTATTGACTCTAGCTCTCAGAGTTGACTTTCGTTGACTCTAGCTCTCAGAGTTGACTTCTGATGACTCTAGCTCTTAGAGTTGACTTCTGTTGACTCTTGCTCTCAGAGTTGACTTTCATTGACTCTAGCTCTCAGAGTTGACTTTTGTTGACTCTAGCTCTTAGAGTTGACTTTTGTTGACTCTAGCTCTCAGAGTTGACTTTCGTTGACTCTAGCTCTCAGAGTTGACTTTTGATGACTCTGGCTCTTAGAGTTGACTTCTGTTGACTCTAGCTCTCAGAGTTGACTTCTGATGACTCTATCTAATTTCCACCAAATACGATGATCTTATGCACCAACTAACACAAGCTGGGATCAGTGAAGAAACACTGTGATAATGTGGTAAATAGAATGCAGATTATCTTCTAACTAGTTTAGAATTGATTCAATGAGAATAATAGATTTATCCTGCAACTAGAACAACAAGGTTAGAATAACAATGAGTGAGACAATAGAATTAATACTACTGCTACTTAGATTAATATGAAACATAGTGACACGCTATAATTTAACGACACAACTAATCAGATTACCGTAAGAAAAATAGTACACTAGAATTTAAACAGATTTGTGTAGGTTCACTAACTATAATATAACAACAGTTTGATAAGATAAGGAATTCTTTATGAGATGAGTTAAGAGAACAAACCACTCTGATACAGAGTCCAGAAATCACTCTGTCAAACACAGCTTAATGTAGAGCCTGATGAATTTCTGTTGACTAAAATGACTTACAGAAAATAGATTTGTATAATTGTATTCAAACAGATTAAAAATGCTTTTGTATAATTAGGAGTAACAAACTCACAAAGCCTCTTTTCGTGTATACCAAGATTAATTAATCAGACCCTGTTCTCTGCAAATAACACAGTTAGTACAGTGGATAAAACTTTGTTTAAGAAATTAAGTGAAATATGATTTAAAGTTAAACCAATTTAACGTAACAGATTAAGCTGATGGTATAAGTATACTTTCAAATAAGCTCACTGGTTCGAACGTATATCCACTGCAAACGATAGGGTTAGGACAGCAGTGATAAACTATAAAACAAAGTAACTACTGATAATATCGATATTACCCCAGAAGATTAATTAATCGAAACTACTGTGATCTCAATTTGAACTGATTTAAAACGACAGATTAAACGGATGGTATAAGTATGCTTCAAATGAGCTCACCGGTTTGAACGTATCTCCACTGCAAAAGTATAGGGTTAGGACAACAGTAATAAATTATAACAAAATTAACTATTGATGAGATCGATATTACCCTAGAAGATTAATTAATCGCAACTAATGAAAACACAACTAGATAGATAATCTTGAATGATGCTGAAAATCAGATTAGATGTATATTCTTGATATATATAATACGTATCTTGCAATACCCCTAAGATGAACAATCAGCCACGAACAAGAAACGAGACTCAGACAATGAAAGGGTAGATATCAAACTTTTAAACCAAAATGGAGAAACATGTATGATTCGAAAGATTGTTCGTGGTAGTCGCACTGAAGAGGATCAGAATCAAATGCCAAATGAAGATTGCTCTTCGCACCGATCTTCCGTCTTCACACAAATCGCAGAGAAGAAAAAAATGCTTTTTCGCCAAATCGTTGAATGTCGCGTTTTCTTCTATGCTCAAAAGGCCGTCCTTTTCGAACCCTAACTTCCTCATTATATCGGGTTAGAGGGGAGAAAAAAGTAAAGGACGATAAAGCCCTTAATAAAAATTAGCTTAATATTAGTAAAAGAAACTTAAACGAGATGTGATAAACAATAATGATATTGCCCGAAATAAACTTAGGTTTTCTGATAGTTGTCTGTAGAAACATTACTGATGATATATTCAGCTTTGCATGAAATCAAAACACAACACATTAGCCTCAATAAATTCATAATTAGACATACAAAAGAGTTTATAATAATTATCATCCAGAATGAAGTTAAATCATCCAATCGATCAATAGTATGCTCCTCATAGGGAGACTTCAATGCTCTACAAGCTTCCTTGAGCCATTCAAAAACTAAAACAAAGTCCACCCTTCTATTTTGTAAAGTTTAGTGACTTACCCGTTGCGTATGGTTTCACAACATGCATTGTAGATCCCCATTGTGATGTAGAAGACCATTTTTTTTTCTATTGAGGTTCTTATCATTTATAAAGAAGATATTCTATTGAATGGTAGTGATGAGTGACGTATCGTTTTCGTGCGTCGTTAAAACACAAAGACGATGGTCAAACAAAATTTATAAAACCGAACTCACAAAGATAAGATATAATAATCAAGTATTGTGTAAGTATCTGGTTGATCCACAGAGAGCAGGGTTGACTTTAATCGCATAGTTGACTTGGTCAAACTTAGGTTTAAAAGGACTTTTCAATAAGAGAAAATAAGATGTAAGGAATAGAAATGATATAAATAATCTAGATAAGAAGTTTTAAGAATTGAAATCTCGGATTTGACGGAGAAAAGTCAAAAGTCAAAGCATTGACTTTGACCAATAGTAGGTGTTCTGCGAAATCAGAGAATCAAACAGAGTCAGAAGATTACGAAAATTAGATATTTGGAAACTAGAGAAAAAATGGAATTTATTGATATATATTTAGTAATTTTTGGATAAGAAATAGATTTATTATGAATTATTGAAAATCAACTATAAAAAAATCCCCGAAATTAACACCTCAGAGAAAATCTTCAAATTGAATAGCCAAATGAAATCCAAATCTTGCAATTTCTATGTCAATGGAAAGCTAAGAACCAGAGGAATCCAACAAGACTAAAATTATCAAATTCTGATTTGTAAATCAAAAGTAATTGACCCCGAAAGTCAACGTTTGACGTCTGATGAAAGATGAATAGTCCTTGGTCAAACGTCAAATTGGAGGGTCAAATGAACTCGAAATTTGATGAATTTGCTATCCACAAAAAGCTGATAAAAAGAGGAATCCAAATGAAACCAAAATCAAGTGATTTGGAATTATAATCAAAGAGATATCCTATTTTTAAAATCAATATCTTTTTGGACTAAAATTTGGGGAAAATGAAGAACACTATAAACTAATTTATAAAATTAAACTTCTAAATCTAATAAAAACTCAAATTACCTCCTGATAATTGATCGAATCTCACTACTAACCCGATTGCCGCAAGAATGGGGCTTCAATTCTCGTGGATTGAAGCGAATTTGCTCGGATTCTTCCTCACGGACATTCGGAATTCAAGGGGAAAATTCGATGAAATCAAGGAGAAATTCGCGATCAATCCTGCTCCAATTGCTTCGCAATCGAGTCTAAACGCGGGGGGATCACGATGAACTAGAGATCTTCCTCGAAATTCGCTTAATTCCTTCACAAATCGATCAAAATTTGAAGAACAAAGAAGGGAAATACATGCTTTTAAAGAGGAAAATTGGCCCGAAGATCGTGGCCAATTGAAGCGGTCGTGGAGGCTGATTCATGTCTTCGTGGGAGCGGTTCCTTGGGGCAATGTCGTGGCTTCAATTCCCCGATAAATCAGCTTCAATTTCGCTGATGAATAGCCATCATTTTAGCCACGATCGGGCCACGATCGTGGTCATGATCGTTCGTCGATCGACATCACCTCGTCGTAGAGGCGATTCCACCACGTTCGCTCTCCGATCGCGGCTCGATCGCGCCGCGATCGCGGTTCGATCGAACCGCAATCATGGAGTTCTTCCACGAAGTGTCTGGACCGTCCGATTGATCTTCAGGTGAGTGAACGGTCCGATCGTGATCTTGCGTAATCCGCTTTTGAAGAAGATCCGGTGCTTCTCGTGTCGCCACGTGGCGTCAGGTAAGTCATCCGATCGCCTCACTTAAGTAACACTTTACGCACGTGCTTGATTTGGTGACCGCGTGAACTCGGGTCCACGCGATCGTAGCCGTCCGCGGTGAGATCCGACGCTCGCTGCGCGTCCACGTCACTTGCAAAAGGTATGACGTGTGGGACATCGTCCCACACAGAAAAAATAATGGGATATGACGCGGTTAAATAGGGGAGTGGATTCCCCTATTAACTTTCGTCACTATCCCCTCTATTACCGAACTTACACGTGGCCGCGTGGCCGCGCCACTAGGCGCCTCCTGCGCGGGCCACCCGGGCTCTGCCACGTGGCCTTAGTGCCGCGTCGCACCTCGAGGCGGTCTCGCGCGCCACGTCAGCCGCCGCCACGTCACCCTGGTCCCGTGCGCCACATCAGCCGCCGCCACATCACCCTGCAGGTAAAACCCCTTTTTGAGATATTTTTAATGAAAATACTTTAAAAAAAAATCAAATACAAATTAGATAAAATAAAGAAAAAGGGCATAAAACTTCAAAAATTCATAATTTAAAATACACAACTCCTTTTTAATCCAAATTTTCTCCATTGGATCACAAATTCTTTTCTTTTTAATATCATGTCATTTAAAATATATTTAGAAAGAAGAAATCAAGATGACTTATAATTTACTTAAATCATTTCTCATTAAACATTCTAAATCATAAATTCATCCTAAAATCATCCTTCCAAACATTTACTAAAGTCAAAACTCATTCAATAACAGAGATTACCTTCTTTTAATTTAAACAAAAGATTAATCATCTATTAAGCATGAAATTATCCCTAATTAATGCATAAATATCAACTTTAGTGAGATGACATGCCAATGGAGAAAATTCCTAAAAAGTATGATAACATGCATCATATTCACATAAAATAAGCATGAATATGAGTTAATTAGGATAAGAATTCAAGTTATAAATGCATGTTATCAATGAGGCAACCATTTGTACTATGAACATTGATATTCTTCACAAGGACTCTGCTCCATGGAACTTGCAAACATCAAGATACTTCTCTGGGATAGACTTTGCTTATCAATCGAATAGGCTTCCTCTATCCCAATAAATGTATTGATGGATCTTCTTTAGGAGACAAGGTTACTTCGAGTGTGAACTAGAATCCCAACCAAATATAGGGTCGACCCAAGTTCTAAGATTCTTATTCACTGATATTTGAGGATGCAAACTAAAATAAACTTCTATTGGGGAAGATGATCTAGATAACGATCACTCTTCATAATATTATTTATGTTGTTGTTACTCTTTGACAGTTTATGCAAGAACTCTTAGGATGCATAAGGAGGGTATGTTTTGATTACCTATATACACTGAGCGTACCCTTGGCAAATGTCTTGTTTACCATTGACATAGTCATCTAGGTAGAGGCTTCTTCCGAATTGAATATGCAAGTGATGAAGGAGATTAGTAATTGACCACGGGGTATGCACATACGTTGACGGAAATAGTGTCGAGGTATTTTCCAACTTCACATATGTTACAAACAATGGAGATAAAAAATATATCAGGGGGTGCTGAACATATGTCAGAAGAAAAAGGTTGTTTGTCATATGGAGCACAAGTCGAGCGTCGTGGTATGGTCAAAACACTATGTGGGACCACTGGGATTTAGTCTCTTGTTTAGCACTCAGGCGTTATTCCTTAAGTGCATTCCTAGCATTGTGATAATCAGACTGCTATCTTCATTGTATAAAAGCACGCCTTTCATGCCTTTCATTAGAGTATAAAAGCATATTGACGTCAATTGTCACTTTATTCATGATAAGGTAATATATGAGGTAATCGCCACACCGTATTGACATCTTCTCGAAAAGCCTCTGAGGTATATCCTAAAAAGCATATCGAAAGAGTATGCTCTTCTTGAGGAGGAATATCAGGTATAATCGAATAGGGTTGGCCCATTATGGCCTTAGTCCCACTGGGGACATCTTTCTTCTCTTGTCATCTTGTACTCTATACATAGATGATCATACTTCATCGTTTATCTATCTATAAAAAAAGATGAAAAATCTTAAATCATATTTATCATCTTATCATAGTTTTTCTATATTGAATTTTTATAATTTCAAATGCTTAGGGCAATCATCAAAACTGATCACGGGGGTGAAGAGTGCATGTGGATTTGTCCATTAAACGGGTTGCTTCATCCCTCAAAAACTCCTGAAACTTGCATAAGGCAAGCTGGACATCTAAAATCAAAGGGCGGAATTATTTTTCCGAATTTTATTTTTCATAAATTCTCTTACTCAAAGCGAAAATTTCTATTTTAAGAATTTTCTTTTTTACCTTGAAAGAGGAAAATTTTCCTGGGGAGCCTCGTTTTTACGCGCGGCCCTCCCATTTCAAAAGAGCCGGGCCCGATTCCTGGTTTCACTAACTCACTGTTATTATCCGGGACTGGATTCCCCCAAAATAGCGGGACCCACGAAATGACGTCTTCAGCAGGCGGTCCGCTCACCCGTTTCCTTTCTCTCCTAGCGCTCCACGAGCAGAGGACCTCGGCCACTTTGCCGAGCGGTAACCTTACTTCAATGCAGCGCACTCCCGTCCGCACTTCTGCATTTCCGTAATCAAGGGTTCATCTGCAAATGACGCGTAAAGGTGAGGACTTAAACGTAAAACCCCTCTGAACATCTGGTTGGCGTCCTTTTAAAACCGGCCCGTCACAAAATTCTCACGGTTCGATGCACTCAGCGTGCGCCGAGAGAAGGAAGCTCAGAGAATAGGTCGGGTAGTGAAAGAAGGGGGGAAAAGACAGGGATTTGCGAGGGGAAAGTGAGAGGTAGGCAGATCGACAGCTTCCTTCTCCTTCCTTCGTTCCTATTTCGCGGCTTCGACTTTCGGGAGGTTCTGGAGAATTTGTCTGAGCCGGCGACGGCGACTCCATGTCTGAGAGAGAGGATTCGAAGGCGGCGACGAAAGGGAAGATGCTTGTGAATGCCCTGGGGAAATGAGCCTGCGGATCACCGTAGGATTGGGGGCGCGCGCTGGAGACGCTATAGGTTTCGTCGCCGGATGGAGGGTGTCGGCGGCGCGATAGGAATTCTCAACTTGGTATGGTTTTCTGTTGTAGGTTTCCGTTTTACTGCTTCGTATTTGTCATGGAAGTTGTTGGCTTTATTTCTTGGCTCGGCTTGTCGTTGACGGAAAACTAGGGTTCCTGAATATTAGGTTGTTTTTACGTATTTATGGCTGGAGACTTGTGCTAGGGCTTTTAGGTTTTTAATATATATAACTTTATCTCAAGTTAGCTTCTTTATCGCGTTAAGCGACTAGAGCTGCTGCATAAAGTTGAAATTTTTGTAGTCTTGGTTAGATCTTTTTTTCTCCGAGCTTCCAGCGTTTCCTTTTCTCTTTTTCCGTAGGGCATGTTAGCTTGTTTCACTATCTCTTGTCAGAAATATTAAAACGAATTCTTTTACTGGTTAGGACCCTTTTCTGTGTCCTATCACTCTGTGCCTGTAGCTTTGTCGAAAATGAGCCCATTACATAAATTTATCTGATCGATGAAATGCTTCTCAGAGAATCATATCAGGAAACGTTAACGTAGATCTAGCTTCCGTGCTCCTTCTTTCAAGCTTCTCTGACTTATTTCTTTCAAGAAACTGATTTTGAATATTTTACTATGTTTAATCTTTGAGTTACCATTCATATTTCACATCTCTGGGTTCTTCGTGCTGCGGTGATTCCATGTATTTCCTATATTTGATTCTAATCAAATAGGTTTCTGATCACTCTGATTGCATTATTTTCACACTCTTTAGGGATACACCGATGGATTATGATGGCAATGATTTTCAAAACCCGAATTATCAGCTAAGTGGAGAAGATAACAACAGATTTTCTTCAGGGTTACGACCATTTTCCCTGCCCAAGTTTGAATTGGATGAGCATTTTCAAGTCAATTTAAGATTTGACAGTCTCGTTGAATCTGAACCCTTGATTGGAATCCAAGATCAAGAGGAAAGAAGCTGGATTGAAAACTTCTCTTCTGAAAACACCTCGTTGGATTTCAATTCCTGTCCTAGTGAGCCTTGTTCTATCTCAAGACGAAAGAATGTGTGGTCTGATGCCACATCATCAGAGTCTGTAGAGATATTATTGAAGTCTGTGGGAGAGGATGATGTGATCCATAAGAGATCATCTTTCTTTGATTTGGATAATTCTGATGAAGTGATTGGTGTGAATAGTCACATGGATCCTAGTTGTTTCCAAAGTGGTTCTCTTGATTCAAATGGTGCACAAATTGTTGCTGAAGATTCTATACTTCTTCCTGAAAAATGCGAAAATGAATTTGATGGCCCAAATTTGGTTAGTGCTATTGTTGACGATGTGAAAGAGAACCCTGAAGAGGTGATCCCATCAGATGGATGTTGCATGAATGAAGTTGAAACTTTGCCTTCAGAGGAATCCTTGGTTTCAGAGGAAATTTCAATGGATGACCCCCTGTAAATTAGGCGATGAAAGTGTGGTGATAAATGCCACAGGAGAAACTCAAGATTTGGCTGCTGGTGATACTGATGCAGGAGTTTTGCCTGCCGATGTTTCTGGTAAAGAATCTGATAACTTGTTACCTAACAGGATTGTTGAACGTCAACCGGAGTACTATTCTCAGGAAATTCTACCTACAGTCAAGTCTGATAGCTTAGGGGATGGAAGTACTGATGAAAGGAAAGGGGAATTGAATGAAGATTCGGGAATTTCTAACTTAGATCCGATGTCAAAACCGTCTTCTCCATTAGTTGAAGGTTACAATAAGCATTCATCCTCCGAGAAAGGTGGATTGCTGGAAGATGTTGCCCACCAGATTGAGAGTTTGGGAAAGGGAAATTCATCTATGCATAATGAAATGAGTCCTGAAATGCACGTTTCAGAAAGTAGTGGCTTCGATGAATCTGCGAAAACTAATTCTTTTTGGCGCCAGTTCGGAATCTAAAGTTTTGTTGGAGACTTCTGAGCTTCCAGTGCCAAGTGATGTAACAATTTCTAACTCTTCGATGACTAATGTTCCTGTAGTTGCTCCTGAAGAGAATGAGGGTGTGGAGGATCCTTTAAAGACTGTTGAAAGTCATGGAATTGCTGAAAGAACAGAGAGAGATAGCCGTGATTCAGCTTCTGCTGAATTTGGGGGTAATTCCGACTTCTCAGTTTCTCTAGAGGTTCAAAAGAGTTCTGAAGATGAAGTGCATGAGGGAAATAAATTTGATGTTGCCAATAATGTGGTGACAGATGTCACCAGAAAGGCTGAGAATGACGAGAACTTCCATGTACAGGAGAGCAATTTAACTGAAGAAACTATTGCCAGTAATTCTGAGACCTCTACATTGCAGGTGCAGACACTCAATGTGGCACCAGTTCAGACCGACTCTGGAAATTTGAAGTCACAAATTATTGAAAAATCAACAGATTCTAAAGGTCAAGAAAATGTTATGCATATTCCTTCTGAGACTCAAGGTCTGAATGTGGGGACTGTACAAACGATTTCAGGTCATCATATTTGAATATCTATCCAAATGTTTTATTAGCCCCAATTGTTTTTTTATATCTCTATTCACATACTCTAATAGTGTGAAATTGTTGTTTTCTGACTCAGACCACAATGACAACCTTCAACTGGTCAGTTTGCCTGGAGTCAGTGGTCAAAGTCCTCTCGAAGCTGTCTGTAACTCGCCAACAAAAATTGCCTCTGCTGAACTCTCTCCTGCACTTAAAGGAAAGCAAAAGGATGACAAAAAAACCCCTGATGAACAATCTTTGTCTGCACCACCTAAGGAGAGTCGAAACAAGAAGAGCTCTAGAAAATCGAAAGACCGCAGTCAAGCTGAAGAGAGGACTTTCACATTTGAGGTTGGTTCAAAAACTGCTTCTCCAGAGTCCATTGTAGGGGGGTGGAAGCCATTTTCAGTCATGGAGTCTTTTGATTCACCACAGGTGAGATCTTATAAATTATTTTCTTTAATATGTGCCATGAAATTCTGTTATTGAAAATTAAATTTGAAAATTACTTAGGTTAAGGAAATGAATTCAACAAAAGCTGGTTCAAAGAAGGCAAATCTGGCAGCACTGGGTGAGGCTCAAACCCCAGCTGACTCTACGAGAAAAAAGGATAGGAGCAAACCACCACCTTTTGGCTCACTGGGAAAGTCAACCCAGAAGAAGAGGTCAACAGCCAATGAAACTTCTATTACAAAGGAGGCCTCAGAGAGGAGTGTCGGGACTTCCTCGAACTCTACAGTTAGTGCTTCTTTAACACAACGAGAAGGGAATCCGTATATTGAAGGAAGCGGGTCAGCCCAATTTCACCAGCCTTTTACTGATGCCCAACAAGTGCAACTGAGAGCACAGATCTTTGTTTATGGGTCTTTGATGTGAGCTTCCAAATTTATATCCTCTCTCTTTCTCCCGAAAAAGTAAAAATCATTCAATTGTTAAATTCTCTCTCACACTGTCTCTCTATTTTTGCAGTCAGGGCATACCACCTGATGAGGCATGTATGGTTTCAGCATTCGGGAATAATGGTCTGTTACTTTGACTCAGTTTTTTAAGTATTTCTTCTGACTTCCTTTATGTGAATGCAATTCACAGATGGTGCACGTAGTTCATGGGAGGGGACTTGGCGTATCTCCCAGGAAAAATTCAACAGCCAAAACTCGCCAGCCAGTTTTGCAACTCCTTTGCCCTCTCTATCAGGTGTTCTTTGTGCTATAATTAGTCCTTTACTATTAAATATTCAATTAATTTCCATCTTTTTCTGATTTACAGGTGCAAGAATACATGAGCAATCTCCAAGATCCACTCTTCAGAGCAGGCCTCCTATCACCCCCATAGACATGACTGTAAGTAGAAGCATTGGAAAAGGTTCCCCCGCTGTAGTCTCCAATTTGATGCCTTTGACTACACCTATGTGGCAAGATATATCTCAATCCAGTGTGCCAAGAGGCCCTTCAGTTGACCCTGGTCAACTACTTCCTCCAGCACATGGCTATCAAACCTCTCAGTCAAAGCAGTACCTGCCAACGGGCAGTTCTCCGTGGGTGCCGCAGGCATCTTCTGTACCCTGGCTGGGGCCTTCTCAGACTTTGGCGCCAGAAAAAAGAACTCATTTTTCAGTGCCATTGACTTCTGAAACAACCACCTCAACAGTCATCCGAGAGTCAACACCACCTCGAAGCCCCAATGTGCAATTCTTGAAGACCAGTGCTGGTAAAATGTCCCCTCAGATTGAGAAAAAGCCTGCCGGCACTACCACTCAGAAGGCAAGAAAACAGAAGAAGAGCGAGGGTTTGCCTCTCACAGAACAGGATAATCCTACCTCTGTGCCAGTGCCCACACCATCTATGCCAGCTATTTCTCTCTCTTCATTAGTGCCTATTCCTCCCACACATTTCCCAGTAGTTCAGGAGAAAGGGAAAGAACAGAGGTTTTATGCTCTCTGAAGAGGCTAGGAACAAAAATAGAGCAGGCAAAAAGTATTAGCTGAAGATGCAGCAGCCTTTTGCAGCAGCAGCAATTAAGCATTCGGAGGATATGGAGCCAGTTATCCATTTTAAAAGAATTCTGGTTTATCATCAATTACTGAAGCCAAAAATAGCTTCAGCAGCTGCTGCCGTGGGGGGCAGCATCTTCAGTGGCAAAAGCTGCTGCTGCTGCCGCTAAGGTGGCAGCAGATGCTGCCATGCAGGCTAAGTTAATGGCTGACGAGGCAGTTGTTGAGCAGAAGTCAACACCCAGTTTTCTATTGAAGGGAAATGAAAGGATTGCTGGTTCAACTACTTCGGTTATTTCAGCTGTTAGGGAGACAGCTAGGAGGCGGGTGGAAGCGACTTCAGCAGCTTCAAAGAGGGCAGAGAATTTGGATGCAATCTTGAAGGCAGCTGAGCTGGCGGCTGTGGCCGTTTGTCAGGCTGGCGCTGTGGTTGCCCTGGGAGATCCTCTGCCTTTCACCTTGAATGATCTGATAGAGGCAGGCCCCGGTGGTTTTTGGAAGGCTCCCCTGACTTTTGACTTAGGTAATGATGCTGGTGATAACCCCATTGTTCTTCCCGCAATTGATGAAGGGCACAATGTGTCCGTGGCAAATCCAACTGGTAAGATAACTGTCTTTTCCTTGGTGATTATGTAACTTCTCGATAGTTATAAATTTATTTCTTGGTTTTTTTTACGGTGTAGATTTGACGTTTATTGAAGAGAATCCTGGGGACAGTGCAAAGAAGAAATACATCCAGGACGGTTCCCTTGTTGAGGTTTGTCTACTCTTAGATTAATTTGAAACTACTTCGTTTCATGACATAATTCATTATTATTGCTTGGATGAATACTACTATAACTACTCTGTAGGTTCTCACTGATAAGGATGATGCAAGGAGGATATGGTATTCGGCCAATGTTTTAAGTGTGAAGAATGACAAGGCGCACGTGATCTACAATGACTTGCCTGATGATGGAGGTGAAGTCTTGCTTTGTCTAACTGCTCTGTCATTAGCAGGATCTTCTCCATTTTAACAATATAACTAATTTCTGTAGGTGGGGAAAAACTGAGAGAGTGGATAGCTCTTGAAGGGGAGGTTGACCAGCCTCCACGAATACGACTTGCTCATCCGATTATGTCCGTGAAGTATGAAGGAACGAGAAAACGTAGGAGAGAGGCTGTTGGAAACTATCTCTGGGCTGTTGGAGACAGAGTCGACGTGTTGGTCCACAATGGGTAAAATCCAATTATTTGATTTATTTTTTTGTTGAGATTTGTTCTTGAAGTTGCTAGGTATTCATAAATTTGTTTCCAGGTGGTGCGAGGGCGTGGTAACCGAGAAGAGCAAGGAAGATGAGACCAAGTTGACCGTTCATTTTTCGGGTGGGAAATGATAATTAATTAATTGATTTATTCAGATTTATCTCGTCTTTTGAAGGTTTTAATTCTGGTCGGACAATTGAATTACGAAAATGCGTTTTCTAAATTATATTTGTGACAGGGGGAGAGCTTTCCGTCGTTAGAGCGTGGCAGCTTCGGCCTTCTCTTGTCTGGAAGGATGGCCACTGGGTGGAGTGGTCTCGTCTCAGGGAGAACATTTCCTATCCTCATGAGGTCCATCTCTATACCCCTGTCAATCTTCATATGTATTTATGTATGTCTTTTTCTTATCCATGACTTTCATCATCTATCTAATCTATATGTTCCTGTCTGTCTTTCATATCGGTGACTATGATCAGGGTGACACACCCAAGGACAAGAGACAAAAGATTGGAACACAGGATCCTGAAGTTTATCCAAAATTCAAGAGCGTTGACCTGAGCAAAGAACCTGCCAATTTCATCTCCGAAGAGCCAGGACTACCACTGCTGACTTTATCTGACAAGGAGAAATTATTCTCCCTCGGGAAGAGTACTACTAGTTCGGATCCCAGGAACCCTAATCTGCCGAAAATGAGAAAGCCTGGACTGAAGGAAGGCGGCTCGAGGGTTGTCTTTGGTGTTCCCAAACCCGGGAAAAAGAGGAAGTTCATGGAGGTGAGTAAGCATTATGTTGCCGGAAAGTCAGAGGGTTTATCTCTCGAAGGTGAGAAGCATCAGCTCCCCATGAAGGACGCTCTGAAATCAGAGTCAAAGAACAGAAAAGTCGTCGAGTCAAAGCCCCCCAGACCCCCGAGTCAACGCCAAAACGTGCACGCCAGAGACCGAAGTCAATTCCACCTATCAGAAGCGTTCTTGGGAAGCATGGGGGGAGCGAATGGGGAGGCAAGCAGAGCATTGGTCGTTGACGCCGCTCCCTCGGTGCGGCATGTGGCAGCCACGTCTGCGGGGTTGAAGAAGAAAGCCGCGAGTTTAAGCGATGGAGGTAGAGGGGGGGCAAGTGGTCCGGAGAGAGCAAAGAGCGAAGAAAGACAGGATCAGGCCGGCGAGTTGAGGAGATCTAGTCGCAGGATCCAGCCCACTTCGAGGGTGAGCTATCATCCATTTACTTCCCCTTCGTCCACCTCACTTTTTGCCCACCTACATCCTTCTTTTTTCCATCGCGCTCAGTTGCTAGAAGGGCTCCAGAGTTCGATGGTGGTGAGCAAGATTCCAGACAAGGGCGCGAAGGCATCCTCCAAGAACAACCCGCCTCCCGTCTCCAAAAACGGTAATCTCGAACAGAGAAATAGTCCAGAGAGAGAGAGAGAGAGACAGGGAGAGAAGAATCTAATGGATTTGCGGATCACAGGGGCTACGCACGTCCACGGCTAAGTCGAGAGGGGGATCACGGGCTGCTGGCGAGGGGTTCTCCATTTTCCTCTTCCGTTTTTTTTTTTTTAATTCGTGTACAGAAAAGATTCGTTCTTTACTAATTATTAGGCAGAAAACTTTGGAAAACATGGTCTCGGCGTTTGTAATGTGCTATAAAATATTGACTTCCATTTTCCTTCCTCCTTCCTCGCTAATACTAATTTTAATACGAGTACTATTCGTACTGTAATTAGCCGCGCAGATGCACGAGTACGGGAATTCGTGGAAGTCGCCTCTGCCTGGCCTCATCTCGTCCGGCTCGCCCAAAAACCCCCGCTGTGCCGACATGACCCGTCCCACGAACGCTGCCCACTTCATGTGCTCCTTCCCCTTGAACAGCGCGCTCAGCTTCTTCGCATTCGGCCGTATCGTCCTACGGTGCCCCTCGTAACGCCTGCGAGAACCGCGAGTCAGAAAGTCAACGATCAGAAAAAGTAAGCGCCAGCTGCGGTCAACCTGTGACCGGCGAGGATCTTGGCCATGTTGCCGTTGTTGTTGGCGATGAAGACGTCGCTTTGGTGGCAGACGACGTAGTCAACAGCCGCGAGGCGAGACGCGAACTGCGTCAGAGGCTTCAGCTCGTCCCCGGAGAGAAGCATCTCCTTGGTGAAGAAGTTGGGGAAGAGCACTCTCAAGGGAGCGAGAGTCTTCTCTCCGCCGTATATCTCTCCCGACGCCACGTAGACGAAGGAGTCGTTCCCGAGACCCAGCGCTCGGAGCATAAGTCCAACTTCGTAGGGACTCAACGGGCACTTTCCTCTCCGTCGCTCCCCCTCCGGATCCAACTCCTGAAGGAAATTCCGTTGAAGTAGGGGAGACAGGAAGATGACCTGGGGTAGGGGTTCTTACGGGTAGATTTTCCCAGCGCTTCCTGATCTCGCCGAGCTGCCGTCTTTCCTCGTCGCCGCCGCCGTAGTAGCACCCCGAGAACGCTAACATGTCTGGCTCGAATCTTTAGGGGAAAAGCCGATTATAGTAAATATTTGAACGGTGGACTGTAAAGCCGAGTACGGGGATGTATCGGTGTACCTTAGATGGATGGCGACGAAGCGGGAAGTCCTGGATTTTATTTGACTAATGGCCTTTTGGCCGAGATCTCTGATTGGCTGGGTGAATCTAAGGGCGTGATAGTTAACGCGGCAGCGGAGTTTCTGGAGGTCCTCGTCGAGATCGTTAGCCAGGCGGTAGTCGAATTTGGTCAACTGCACGGCCTGCGGGGGGTGCTTTTTATAAGTCGTGAGGAAGAAAAAAGAAAGAAGAAAGTAGAGAAGAGGAAAGTAGAGAGAGAAATGGGGAGTTGGTGGGTGCTTACTCGACGCCGGAGTAAGATGGGTAGGACGAATTCGAGGTAGTATTCGGGAGGTGATCTTCTGGGAATGCGCATTGTGTACGGGGGCCTCTCCATTCTCCTGATTACTTTGTCGGGCATCCTTCTGACGACTTTGACGTCGTTTGCCAGAGTAGAGATGAACCAATCGGCGTCGAAGATGTCGGCGAAATTGCTGATTGCCAAGAAAAGTGTCTGTGTGAAGAAGAGGGAGTTCGGCGTTTTGGATGCATATTCATAGAAATTTGGTTGCTGACCTGTCATCTCTCCAGAAAGAATGGTGATCGAGCTCGGGCAGAACGAGCGTGGCGTTCAAGATCCGCGCGACGACGACTGCGTCGATTATCTGCGGTAATGGAAAAAAAGGAAAACGAAATCTCGTCAACCTTGGATTCGGGGGATCAGAAAAATGTGGAGAACAGACGGAAGAGAATGTGGCAAATTGAATCCAGAAAATACACAAGATACACAAAATAGATTTGACTGAGGATTTAAATCCAAAAAGAGAATACATATTCGAACACCATTCCAATTGCCTCTGAGATTCAAAGCATTCATGACGAGGTGTTTCAAATAGGATCTGGGTCATTGGACTATTGAGCACAGATGGGTCACAGAAAAAGATTCTTTTCCGGGGGTTTAGTGATTAGGTGTCACTTGAGATAGTTTGGTCAGTGGATTTTCGGTTCTCCCAGACATCAATTGGTTCTTCTATCCACCAGTTTTCGGTTCAATTATCATGGATGTCAAGGGATCTCTCTAAGAAACAAGGATTCCGCCTTCATCTCTCCTTCTGGTCTGATGGGTTGACTTAATCAGCGAGCGCGGGTGGTTTTACTCGATCAATTCAATGTTGAAAATCGAATGAACAGAAACAGCAGGGACAAGGCAGTGTCAATCTCAGATCGCGCCGATGATTTGTGTTTTACCAGTCATCATGGCTTTTTTTATTACCACTTGGGGTCACAGAGAAGCACTAGATAACTTCAGTGAAGGAAGGATCAAAGAGAAGAAGGAATCTAGACATGAGAGATTCAAGTCACCAGGATCCAGAGATACAACAATTTGAATCTGGAAGCTATTTTAAATTATAGGATGGATCTGTATCAAATATCAACAAGAAACAATATCTCAACAGCATTTCTATGTTCATGGAAATCAAAAGAGACTTGTATACTCACCCCTATCCGTTGCTGATTGAGTCCCCCACTCGTCCCAATAAGCAGGTAACCATTGGATTTTCTTCCGCTTACAGGACCTGTTATTTCAAGAATGGGAACTAGTATGAGAGTTTCTTGATGTCAGGAGAGACATAACCACCAATTGAATTTTCCCGACTGTGATAAAATGCATAATAAAATTATTCATAGATATTTTAAGGCATGAAATTTCCTGTAATCTACGAGCGGAATGCATTTTCTAGTAATCTTCCTGTAGATCTTAGAGAAACCACTGAACATCAAGTTTTCTGGTTGACTTGGGCGATGATAAACGAGAAATACACCAAAAGAAGTACCTCTAAAATGATGACTTCTCTCACTACAGCCACCGTAAGCATCCGAAAACTTCGATTTCCAGATGTCAATCGCTTCAATGAGAATATGACCCTACATTTGGAACACAGTATAAATACGTGTAATTCGGTCAAGCAAGCAAACCCTATGAAGATCAAAACGCCTAAATATGGTAATATCGAGAGTAATTTTATGAATCTCAACCATTATCGGTACTACTGTTGTTCTTAATACACATTCGGTGAGAGGGAGAATTCATCTTGGATCATTCCAATATGATATCATCGCAAGACCAGTTAACCTAGGATAATGAGCAGATCATGGATGCGAGAACAATGAACAAGCGAAAATGATCAAGGATAACCTAGGGGTAATTCGCCACATAGCGAAAAATGAACAAGACCACAAGATGCGATCCTGGAGATCAGATACCACTTAGCATATTCGTGACCTCACCTGTTTGAGTCCCCGCGGCCTCTTAAGCTGCGAGTACCACTCGTGGTGAGACACAATGTGACCGGTGAGGAGAGAGACGAGACCAAGCACGAAAAGGGTCGATCCAAACAAGAACAACGGCGAGATCAGCGTCTTGTGGAGCTGCTTAGACGACATTATCGGGAACAAATCCCCGGGGAATATCCTCTTCATGGGTCACATGCATGATGCGGGTAGAAGGTCCAGAGGGCGGTCAGGAGATCGAAATCCCTGAAGGGTTTTCGCCCAGAGTGAGGACGCCCTCAATTTTCTCTTATCTCAGAAGAAATCGTAACGAACACCTGCAAAAAAGGAGGAACCGACGGTGCCAGATCAGCCAGCTTCTGCGGGCTGCCGAAGCCAAAGAACCGGCACTGTTGTTCTGCCACGTCAGCGCCAAAGAACTGGTTTTGCCGGTGATTAAAGATAGTGTCGTGATTCCACAGCGGTTCTTTGGTCGTGGGGTATATATGTCGACTGTCAACTGCAGGTCAAATGAGATCTAACCTTTCTTTAACCTTGTCCGGGTTGAAGAATGTTTGGACGGTAGTGGACGTGAGAGAACCGATGTTCAGCCGGGCTCTCAAGAGGAGGGAGCATAAGAAAAGCTTCGGAGGAGAGGAAGAGGATGGTGATGATGATTTCGAGGAGGAAGAACTCGGGCGGGGGAAATTGTTCTCCACGGAGGAAACTATTCAATCTGGGAATGCTCCTCATGAACTCACACGGCCCCACCATGGCTGGTTGCACCATACGGAGTGGGATGACCCGGTCCAAGGAAAATGACCTTGATGGCTGCAACTCGTACTCAACTACCCCTTGAGTCAAAGTCAACACCTCATTAAAAGTGAAGTCAACGGTAAACAAGAGGAACGAATATTTACATTCATATGTAGAATACCTAGTATGTGACTATATGAAATCCAGCTTTACTTCAATTTGCATGGATTTTTTATCCTCTATTTTTCATTGTTTTGATTAGTCGCCAATAATCAACATATATTCAATTAAAGAACTACATTAAATTGATTTAAATGGTTTGAGCTCTAAACTTTCATCTTTTTTTGGAAAAAAAGTCAAATTATGAGAGAAACTAACCCTAAAATGATGCATTTATGATATTTTTCTTATGAGATATGTGTTAATATTTTGTTCCAGGGAATTATCACCTTGATGAGTCCTGCATTCACTTCAGAAACAGATATTTAACATTTTATTTATTCATCCCATCCGGATAATTTTTTATGAATTTTCTGTCGAGAATGTACTCCAAGAGAAGAGAAACTTACAAGGTCAATGACTATGAACTCAATGGTGTACTTCACATGAAAAGTCAAGTGAAGGAAACCTCCCAGATTAGAGTCACACGTCCAATGAGAAAAAGCCCTTGGCAATGAAATTTTTTCGAGAAAATTTGGTGTAATGGGAAAAATTTGATTGATATGTTTGGAGTTATTTTTTATTTATGCCTTGAGATTCTTTCTTGAGTTTTAGTGATATTTATATTTGAATTATCTTAAATTCTTGATTTCTATTTTTAGTTTCTAAATTGAATTTCAAGGATTTATCCTTGGATATTTCTATTTTGGCTTATATTTTGAAACCTTTTTAGTCTTCTTGAACATCCAAGGTCAACTTCAAGTAGATTAAAAAAAAAAATTTAGGCTTATTGACCTCAAATCTTAACAGAATGATATTTACAATAAAGTTGACGAGTATAAGCAATTACTAAGTGAATTAATATGTAATGATAGTAGTATGATCTCTAGTCTTTAAATAATGTTCTAAACATTACTATTTGAGGGATATTCAAGAAGGATATAAAATTATGTAGAAAGAATAATATTATTTGATCTAACTCAAATGATATGTCTGATCTTATAGCTAGGGTTGGTCAATTTTGATAGAGTCGACGATCTGATCGTCGCTCTTCGATCGAAATCGATCGGCGACCTGAGAAAATTCACTTTTTTGATCGATCGTTCATCGATCGGCGAGATCGACCTTAGAAAAATTGAACCTCTCTCTCTCCCTCCTCTCCCCAGTTCTTTCATACCCCAAATTCACCTCACATTCCGGCATCCCTATGAAGTTCCGGATTCCTTCCTCGGCGGCCTCTCAGTCCGCTGCCGGTGCCTCTTTGTCCATGTTGACTACCACCTGGCAAAGCCGGAGCAGCGCCTCCCCGTCGCCGTCGACGACTGCAACGCCTCGCTAGAGTGGCTGGTGGCCGTCCAGCACGAACAGCTCTGGCTTCAGAAGCCGACGTTTCTCGAGTGTTCCTCTCCAGGAAGAGCGCAGGCGGGAACATCGTCCACAACTTGATACTCCGCCTTCTGAAGGAGTCTGTAAATGTTCTGAACGTTTACAGGTTGCTGATCATTCACCCGTTTTTGGCGGCGTGGAGAGGATGGAGGAGTAGACCGCAGAGGGTCATGAATATGGGCTTCGGATCAGCGACACCTGCTGGCGGCTGAGATTGCAGGAGGGAGGCAGCAGGGACAACCCGTTCTGCAACTTCGAGAAGACAAAGGTTTGAGGTGGTGGTCGCGGAGGAAGAGTTGCATGCCTACTCCGTCTTCTACCCTTTCTCGGAGGTGATGAGGTTTCTGCAGTCGCAGATGGCGGACTTGATGAATCGATGAAAATGAAAATGCATTTTTCTGAAGAGAACGGAACAATCTGTTCGCTCGGTGACACCAAGAAAAAGATGAGGAAAAACACAAATGCGCCCGGTGGTCTCCTTATTTTTTTGTTAGATCTTCTTGAAGACCGTCTTGACGCTGCCGCTTACTTTGGTCTTCATCTTGTACGTGGGATCGCCCCCTTCGCCGTGATCGTCCTCGTCCCCGCCACTTCTGATGCCGATCTCGTCTCCGGCGGCGGTGTGAACGGCAGCGGCGGCGTCGCCGTGGCACAAGTTGAATCCGTACCACACGCTGTCGGGTAGGGAAGCCTCGTAGGCGAAGGTGACGGACGCGCGAGTGTCCCCCGGCTGGTAGAAGATCTTGGTCTACTCGGGGATCCAGCCGTCGCGGCCTGACCAGCGAAGATAAAGGAAGCAGGGGCGGCCTCCGCAAGGCCCGACGATTCTGAAGGTATCCGTGGAGCACCGCTCGAACGTTCCCGACGTCCGATCGTCCAGCCGGGCTGCGTACACCTGTCGCGAGCACCACGAATGTGAAACATTAGAGAGAGGGGGAGGGGGAGAGACAGAGAGAGAGAGCGCTGCCTCGTTGCGATCCGCGTCGCCGAAGTTGAGACTGACGGTGTCGCGAGTGACGGGAGGGGAGGAGCAGATCGTCTTGATGCGCACGGTGTAGGGGCACTTGCCTCGGATGGGAGAGCTGAACATGGCCTGCATTCCATCGTTCAAAATCAGGTGTTTTTTCCCCACAAAATACCACAACTAAACCAGCTTTCAACCTTAGGATCGGAGACGGGGTCGTCGTTCACGTTTCTTCACCTGCCATTGCTCGGCATCGTCGGGAAGCGGGAGAAGGGTGAAGTCGAAAGGGTTCCTGTTACGGCGGCGACGGCGGAGGCAGAGGTGCTGCTGGTGGCCCAGAGAGCTTGGGAGGAGAGTTCCTCCGACCAAAGGCAACTGTATTCAGAGAGAAACAAGGCTCTCTCTCTCTTACTGATCGTGGACCTCCATCCACGATCGATCGGCGCACAGACGTCCATCGTTTGACGATCGATCTCGATCGTCCAACCCTACTCATAGCTATCGGTGATGAGAGATTAGAGATAGATATTAGGTTTTATTTAGAAAAAATAGTTCCCTGAATTGATATATATGAATTATAATATAATAATATACATAACTATCAATTAACTATCAATCTACCACGAGACACTAAGACACTAAAGACATATTGTACATGACTAATAATATGTATTCTAGAGAAGTTTGATCGATTCAGCAATTTAAATGGTAGCTCAGCCTAGCGAATGTGTAATCATATAAAGAAGCACTAAACTTACTTGAATCAGCTGGAAAGAAGATGAAAACCCTAGCGAATACCATGGGAACAATTCCCTAGAGCCAATTTGATTGTAGCGCATTCTCACTTGTGTTGTTTTGCAACTCGAGGGCGAGAAATCAGCAAAATCATTTGATTTTCATAGAGAATTTAGTGCTCGAACTATAACCTTTGCCGACTAAAATGTCCACGAAATAGATTTAATTCAATTCACTTTGAGTTGTATCAAAGGCTGAGACAAGTTAGTTTAGTGATTTTGTTTGTGATGAAGATCTAGATAGGCATTTAAAATCTTGAATTGATCAGATTTCTTTCACATTGCCTTGGCATGCTCTGTGTCATGCACTAAAATTCCTCTTTTATTTCTCGAAGGATGGGAGGAAAAGCACAGAGTAGGTTGATTGCAGGATGATCGACGAGCATTAGAAGATCAATGGTGTCGTCATGATCAATGATTCAAAAAGTCATGGCGGCCTTGACTATCTTTATGAATGAACAGACATGTTGACTTAGTCTTCGTTCTTGCAGGTATCGACTTGACAAACGTATTTCTATTTATTGAACGCTAATCCTTCAAGCGAGATCGTAGAACACTTTGAATAACTCTGCAGAATTACTTGACCGCTGTGGTTTGCAGAGCATCTGAATGGTGAAATGACCTTAATGCCCATGGTGTACGATGACAGTGTTGGACGGCTACGTGCAAGATGCATATTTGTCGAATGAGAGAGAGATAGTGATGTCACATGCACACCAGCAGAGAGAGAGATGGCCAGCCAGTCATTGCATGTAAATATCTATAGACTACTTCTGTAGCAGAGTGCACGGCCATTCAAAACAGGTACGCAAAAATGTCCATCTTGATTTGTCAGCCGCCATTTCTGCGATTTAAACGACGTGGGTTCCCTCCAGAGACTTCCATATCTCGCAGCACTCTTCGTCCTCGTCTTTCGACTTGCGCCTCACCGGCACCACATCCATGAACGAGGAGCTCGGCGTCTGCATGAGGTCCAGGGTGACGCGTCCATCCATCGGTCCTCGTAGGTGGTTCCAGCCATCTTCTCCCGGCTGAGACGGCGCCGCCTGTGTAACCGGCGGCGACCGGTACGCGGATAACGGGAAGACGATACCGCCAGAGAAGAGTTGACCGGTCAGAGTGGCGGCGCGGTTCTCCGCGATCAGTTCCCGTAACGCGACGCTTGACTGGGTCGAGAGATCCGACGATGCCCAAACGGAAAGTGGAGATGACGAGGATGACAGAAGAGGGAGAGCACGAGTGCCGTCTGCGCTGACAGAGCGTGTCAGTCAACGTTAACAGAGTCCGAGAGGAATCAACCCAGTCTCCGTGCCATAGAATAATTGTTCAAGCAAACTCGAAGATCAGTTGTAGAGAATCGCGGGAGGGACTGGAAAAAATCGAAAAATAGTTCATGGAATGACAAGTCGGAGTACCGAAGGATTCGCCGAAGCGCTTCCTGCGCCTCTCGTTGTGGCCGGCGAGCCTCCTCCTGCAGCTCCTCTTCGATTCGTCGAACTCCGAAACCACGTGAAATCTGTCACGAAAATGCCCCCCCATCAAATCCACGATCACATCAAATAAAGATGACTTTAGAAAGTCATCATTTCTCTAGGATTTAGGCTCTGACGAATTAAAGCATCTGCGTGGAAATTCTAGGTCTTCGGGAAGGCCAATACAGGAAGAGAGAGATAGAGAAGGAACGACCGGCTGCACTGCTGGCAGAAGCGCTGCTCCAGACCGAGGACGACGACTCTGGGTGCCTTGGAGTGACTTTCGCAGACCTTGTGGCGGCGATGGTAGTCCTTGGCGCCCACGAGCGCCTCATTGCACCCTTCCACCTGGCAGCTCGGCAACGATGACGACGAGCATGAAACCCTAGTCACTGCTGCAGCAGGCCTCTCTCTCTTCATTCCCATCAATGGCTTCCCAGGCTTCAGACCAGTGAGCTGGCGCGTGTCTCCTAAGAGATGAAAAAAAGCAGCGGGATTGTTGTAGAGGAAGAAGGGAGATCTCGTCTCACTTTCGTCGAAGAGAATCTCGCTGCTGCCATTGCTGATGGTTTGGTGAATCCCTCCTCTTTCCATTTGATGTCCTCCGAGTCTCTCGAAGCTATCATGCCCAACCCAGGGAAAGTGTATGGAAAAGGAGAGAGAGACGAGAGGAAAAGGGTTCGGAAAGCTTAAGCGGAAGAGAAGAGAACCCGCCGCTGTGACTGCTACTGCTTCTCTGCCGCTGACGGCGGGCAGCCTTTACAAGTATTGGGAGTGGCGACGAAAATCACTGGCGGTTCTATCACGTGCAACTTCGTATCGCACGTGCGTAACATGTTGTCGCTGAGCGAGGATCGAGGTGCGCGAATAGTTCGTCGAGAGAGATATCTCCGTTCGTCGATCTTGTTCTTAAGGGGAAGGCGGTGGTTAATGGGAGAGCACAGCCTTGCCAAGGCGAGATCCTGCGAAGGTAGGGCGTGTCATCGGGAAAGTGAAAGTAAATGAATCAAACATAAATGCTCAGGATTAAGCACGCGAGATCGTTTCAGTTTGCCTCTTACTGCAGTGACGACCCAGGCAAGTCCGACTTTACCAGCACTGCACCTGCAGATGTTACGAGGGGATGAGGTTTCCGCTGGCAGGAACTACTGCGGAAGTAATGCGGGACTATAGCTGCAGTGGAGGGTGGGTCTGGCTACTTCACTGTAAGTTAAAAGAATTCTTTAGTATTTTGCCTGCAGCGGCCACCTAATGTACTGGGCCAAGCTTCCAGGAGGCAGACAGACATCACTGGATCCAGGCGGCCGTGCCGGGGCCCCTCTGGTGTCCCTCCCTCCAACATTTCGAATGCTGCCATTCCTGCTTCTCGAGGAAGAAGAAGACGATCGCCGGGGGGAGAATCCCAATCTCCAAGAATCCGGAATGTTAGAGAGAAGGGAATCAGTTTTTGAATGGCGACAAGAAGCATCTTTGTCGGCAGGTAAGTTGTACTTATCTGCGGCCAGCAAGGTGGTGTGTACGGCGGTCTCCGGCATGAGAGAGACAGAGGCTCCCCTTTTGGGCAGGGGTTCGGTACCTTCGTGTGGTCGGAGTCCAGGCATCTTGGTTGAGGCAATGAAAACTTGAAAAAAATAAGAAATTAAATATTACTCTGAGAAAGAAAAACGAAGAAATTGGCAAATCGGGGGAAAATTAGGGGAGAAAGAGAGAGAGATAGATGGATAGTTAGAGAAAAAGATAGAGAGAGAGATAGATAGAGAGAAAGATATGGAGAGAGAAAGATAGAGAGAGAGAGTTGAAAAGGGAATGGGGGACGAATTAATAAATCTGGAAAATCAAGAAAATAACAACTGATATAAAGAGAGCGAGAAGCGGAGTAACAAAGAAATCCGAGAAAAAAAAGAATTAAAGAAAGCTGGGGCCTATGCGGAGAGAGAAAGGGGAAGCCATGGGTCTTGGGCTGGGCTTGCACAATAAAAAAAATGGGCCTTCTTAAGAAAAGGAATACTGGAAAACCCAAAATCACGAACATCTCAGATAACCTAAATCTCTTTTCTTCCTGCAATCTGTGTCGGGACCTCTTCCTCCATGGCGTCGGCTTGCATTAGATCCCTCAGTCGCACCTCTCTCACTTCCCTACGATCACGCATCAAGCCAGGAGCGTGTTCTCCAGGATCTCCCTCTCATTTCTCTATCCCAAGCACCTCTAATCGCCGCTCCTCGCTCCTGTCCAGGTACTCGTCGATCTCAGAATAGCAGAACTTTGTTTTTCACTTACCTATTTTTATTTTGTCTCTCTCCAAGGTTCCCGGTAGAACTGTCATCCTCGCTTCCTCTACATAGCGCTGTGGCGACGGCTAGGTTAACTTCCTGTTTGAGTTCCACGTCTCAGGGATCGAGGGCGTTTTCTCAGGGTACTCTCTGCCGTACCTATCCCGGACTCTAGCGCCGTTTATTGAGGGTAGATTTGTCTTCCTTCTCCTCGTCTATTGGATATGTTTCTTTTCCTTCGTCGAATGGAAATTTCTCGAGAGAACGGTTTTGCGCTTTAATGTGCCGGAGAAGTACTCTTCAGCATGAAACAAAAATTGTGCTGACATTCTCTTTTGAATGTTGATGGTGGTTCTCATGGTCTGATTGTACACATGAATATACTAGCTTCCTTGGGTTTTAAAATTAGTATTCTTTCCGGTGGGCTTCGAGTATTATTTCTCAAATCATTCTGCATTTTACTTCGGAATGATGAACATAACCATTTTTCTTTTGAGCTGGAATATAATTCTGACATTGAGTTCCCCGTGAAGCAACTGACATTAATGGGAAATTTTCTTTTTATTTTCGTCAGAGGCTGGTCTATCAGTTCCGAGGTGATGCGGAGAATCCGACAGAGGACAAATTGATTCTGTTTCCAGATTTCTATGTTCACCGAAAGATTATGGCTCTCTAATTCAACTCGGGCAAGTCGTGGGCAAACTGTTTTGCGTGAGTTTAGGTTAAAATTAGGGTTTTTCCAGGTGCCCTATGGCAAGCTGGCAAGTGACATTTCGCTGCAGGCTCTGTGATTCAGGGCTTGTTTTCATGCCCGCGTGCATGTGAGATGACTGTGGCGCCAGTTGGATGCCTTCGTTAATAATTCCGCGATAACATGTGCGTCATATCTCCAATGGAACGGCGTTGGAATACGCCGTTGACTTCTCCATCTCTTTCTCACCATTTCCACTCTCACACAACCTCTTCTACCCTCCTCCCTCTCGTTACGGCAGTCTCTCTTTCTCTATCTCACACAAACTCCTCTCTCTAGCTCTCGCTGTTGGAAAGGACAAATGCATGCTACTCGAGCTCCGTTCGCCCACCCTCGCCGACGTTGAACGCCAGAGTGTCGGTCAAGCTATGATGACGGAAGGTCTCAGAGAATTCAATGAGAGAGAAGTACCACATGCCCAATGACTGTCCCTCTTTGGAAGGCCCTGAGTACTGAGCACCCTTTTATTGCCCCGCCGTGACGCCGTCCACGTCATCCTAAACTTTTACTGCCACCTCCGATTTCTGCGGCGGCGCGGCCCGTCTGCTCTTCGTCTTCTTAATTCTTGATACTTAAATCCCGAAGGGGGTTGACCGGAGTGTAATTCACTGATTTACCCATTAACGGCTAATTTCAGCGTCTTAATTGTTAAATAGTCGTGGTTAAAGGAGGAGAGTGACAGCACGTGCCGCGGGAACTGTTCTGCCCACCCTGGCATCCTCGGGATCTTCTCCGTCACGTGATTCGATGCTCTCTTTCTCTTTCTATCTCTACAATTTAGTGCCGTACGCGCGCTCGCTTTTCGGGAATCCCGACATCGCCTGCCGGCGGCTCACTTTTATTATATCCAACCAAATTTTATGAAAATGATGAACTGTTTACTGAATTTCTTTTTAAAAAAATTCTGTTGTTGAGGACTTGCGGTAATTCAATTGAAAAATAAATGAGCGGCCCGGCTCGGCCGCACTGTCAGGCCGTGTGGTGGCGTCCTCTCTCTCTCTCTCTCTCCTCGCTCTTCCTCGAAGTATCTTCTTCATCATTTTTATCTATAATTCTCACTACGGATCATCGGGAAATTTCCCTGTTCCTCTCACACTGAGAGAGATATAAAGATAATGAGAGAGAGAGAGAAAGAGGGATGGTCCTCATGGGTAGGGTAGTCGACAGAGCACGTGGGTTCCGCCACTACGACCAATGGAGGAGCTCTCCGGTCTGGCGAGGGCTCTTTGCAGAGGGGGGGGGGGTGCAGTAATTGGTAGAGACGGTGGTTGATGGGCAATAACACAGTAACAGCAGCGATGACGTCTCTCTCTCTATCCACCGTACAGAGAGAGAGAGAGAGAGAGAGTACCCGCTTGCTCTCCTCCATTAGCGTCTCTTCATCGTAACCGTGACTTTCCTATGCCGAGAAGTCAAACACGCTAATCCCTTTACCCTTTATTCTTTCTCTCACTATGAGCATGGTAGAATTTACGGTGGAGGGGAAAGTGAAGTTCTTCTTCGAAGGAGTATTTTGTTTGGGGGGAGAGGGAATAGAGCAAACAAAAGCTGCATGTGCGGGTGGGGAGAGTTGAGGAGAGAGAATGATGGGAGGGCCGCACTGCATGGGGACACCACGTTGCCGGCTGATGCCCCTCTTTTTTTCTTGTGCGTTATTGCCGGATATCCCAGTATAAATCGCCCTCCTCCCCATCCCCAATTCACCCTCTTTCTCCCTCTACCTCAACCGTGGACTCCGCCACTCTCCCCTTTCTTCTACCTAGAGAGAGAAATACACAGAGAGAGTGACGGCTTCCCCGGTATGGCGCCGGAGATGGATGTCGGGATGAGCATGGGGATGGGGAGGATGCCTATGAGCATGGTGAGTATGGATGGCGGCTCTTTCTTCTGCGGTCTTCCTTCAGACGGCTTGCCCATTGACGATCTCCTCGACTTCTCCCACCAAGACGTCATTTTTGACTCCCCCCCGAGAGGGTACGTGGCGGAGACCCACCAGCCCCAGCATCTCCCTTCCCACGACTATTCCGCTGCCTTCAACGCTTCCGACTTCTCCGACGATCTGTACGTTCCCGTAAGTTCCCTCAAAACCAGCTCACCTTCTGCCATTTTTTCTCCAAGTCGGTAAAAAAATCTGACTCTGCAACAGAGCGAGGACGCGGCGGAGTTAGAGTGGCTATCCAATTTCGTAGACGACTCCTTCGCCGACGCGGTCTCTTTCCCTTTATCCATCTCCAGCGGCCAAAGTATCGATCTTTCTGCCGTACCAGCCCGCGCCAGAAGCAAGCGGTCGAAAGCCCTCCAAAACCCTACTTCCACGTGGACTTCTCCCTTCTCCTCGCCCACTTCCTCTTCCTCCTCCCTCTCGGAATTCCGTCACGTCGGTGAAGTTACCGACGGCGGGAGGAAGGACGCCGGGGAGGGCGGAGTGAGGAGATGCACTCATTGCGCGTCGGAGAAGACGCCCCAGTGGAGGACGGGACCTCTGGGCCCAAAGACGCTGTGTAACGCGTGCGGAGTGAGGTACAAGTCGGGGCGCCTCGTGCCAGAATATCGCCCGGCGGCGAGCCCCACTTTCGTGCTCACCCAGCACTCCAACTCTCACCGAAAGGTTATGGAGCTCCGCCGCCAGAAGGACCTCGTGCTCCGCCACAACGGCAGCGCCGGCACGTCGCCTTCTTCCCGCTCGGAGCTGCTATTCCATGATCACAAGGTCTCCTGAGCACGTGACTCCCGGTTTCCACGGGAAGATGCTTCTTGTAGTTTTATTTCTTTAGCTCGTCGTTTACCATTATCGTCGTCAATTCGATTTCCTTTGGAAAGGACTACAAGGGAAAGATGGTTTTTTTTATCCGCCCAATTGGGAATGAACTATGAAACGAGGGAAGAGAATAGATCCGTTGACAAAAAATGACGGCGGGGTAACAGAAACGGTTGACCAGCCAATTCAACTTCCCCTTTGAAAGGTTCCTTTTTTTCACCGGGCAAGTTGGGTGGTTTGGACTTTGGAGGCTGACGGCGATAGCGATCGTTGCATGCCGCGGTGGGCCTCCCACGTGAGTTACTGTCTCCCAGCCCCGCTCAATCCGCGGTGCCACAATCCCTACCAGTGTAGCTTGGTAGAGAGAGAGAGAGAGAGAGAGTAAGACGTATACACGTATACATGTAGATAGAGAGAGAGAGAGAATGAGTAAAAGAGAGGCATAATACAGGAAAGTTCTAGCCCTCACAAGCTCCTGAGATTTGATTGACCCCTAGCTTCTCTTCTAGAGAGAGAGAGGGAGAGATTAGCGGCCACGGCTCGATAATTAGCTCTTCTTGGAAGCGAGAAAAACGATTTTCCCGTACAAAAACGTACTTCCTCTCCTTTAAACGATCCAAAGTCTTCTCACTGTCAACAGTCGAGACCGCAGCAGAGAGTCGTCGTTGGCCATTTTTCCAAGGGTTTCCTTTCTAGGATCAACCAGTGATGCGGAGGATCACCCGTCGTCTTTTACGGGTTAAAAAAGGAGAATTTCTTCAGGGTTTAATCAAAACTCGACTCAAGGGATAGAGAAGCGATTCCATATTATTATCGAAGGATCAAGATCAAAATCAGGTCGAGATCCCATGGTCGCAGATTCTGGAGAGCATTCTATCAAGAGCTTTCCTCTCCTTGTGAACTTCATACGGAAGAGAAGAAATCTGTCAACACCGCAAGAAGATAAATCATCAAATAAGCTGTTTCATTAAACCCCGGTCGAATTAGCAAATGAACACACCTTCGATAAAGCCTGAGACGTCTGTTTTCGGGGAAGTTGTTGGAGGACAGACTTCAGACCTGTAGCCATGAATTTCAGCTACACGCTCTACCAAACACGTTGGATAATTTTACCATATTTTTGTGTAATGCTTCTAATAAATACCTCGGGCTTGTTTCTCAATACTGTAAATCGAACGAAAAATGCCTTGAATCTGATTGCTGGTCTTCCTGAGAAATTAAAAAAAAAGATTAGCAAGTTAGAATGTGAAGATAGGATTCATGCGATTCAGGTCCCACCTCAGCTCCGTCTCACCCCACTCTATTTGGTTTTTCGCCATCAAAGCCCTTTCCTGAAAATTATAAGCATAGTACTTGGCATTCAATTGTCTGATTCTAAATATTAAAGGAAACTGATCGAAAGATGCACTTGCAACAAGGCTTCAAAATCCATCTGGCGGACACCTGGATGTTGGGTCAGGTTGTCCCCCAAAGAAGGGCCAAGCTGTCATTCTGGCTCAGTATGGCCAGAGAGGATCAGGCGGTTGAAGCAGCAAGGAGCACTTATGATATAACCCTGGAGTTCACACCTTGAAGCCCAAGATGAGCTTATACGCTTATCTAAGAGGTGACTCATACACTTTATCAAGCCTCAATTTTATAGGGCTCAAATCTTTGAGAAGCTCAAATCTTTGAAAAGATCTTCTGTCCAGATTGACAGCTGCGAAGTGTTCTTAAATCTGCTTATGATCTTCAGTGAGGCATGCAATTTTTTTCTTTCAAAAAAAAAATCCCAAAAAGGCTTTTCAAGTAACCACCATGACATCTGGCAACTGGCCGGGTGCAAGAATCTATCCGAGAGCAATAGTTTTGAGGCATCTAGGAATATAACGTCATTTCATTGCAGAAAGAAAACATGTAAAGAGCAATGTAGCAAGAAACAGGAACTTTATAGAACATATTTCCATGGCGAGGAATGAGAATTCTAATACCTCCAGTTTTTGTCTTTCAAGCTTCATAACCTCGATTGACTGCCTCATCAGATTTACTTTCGTCTGTGCGCTTGAAAGAGAAGACTAGCCATGGAGAAGCGGGTGATGTCAATTGATAACCCATTCATATAAATCTTTTTAGCTAAAAAAAGACAGATTTTACTAATGCAACGGGGAATGTGATACGCACGCAAAAATAAAATGACGTTGATGGTTGGAATTTGGACCGGAGTTTTTGGATAAACCAAATCCTCTCGTCTCTGAACCATTTACTGGGCTTGTTAATCATACTGTGACCATACTAATGCGTTCAATTGATGGTCTAATGGGGGAGAGAGAGAAGATATAGAAAGAGAGTAGAGAGAGGTCATCAGTCTGAAGTTCTGTCCGTGACAGCCACAGCAATGAACATGACCGGACTTCTGGTCATGGTCATTAACCAGTATCAAATGTGACTCAATTATTGCTCATTCAATGATCTGTAACTGAGATGACCCAGAAATAACCCTTTCAACCATTTAAAAGTCAACGGACAAAAGCACAATTGTAGAACACTCATAGTCGTCCAAGTTTTAAATTACGTTGAAAAAAGCATTCAAAGAAACCTAATAAATGTCAGCAACAAATTAAGAGAAAAAATAGAAGGTTCCGCACCTCCTTGCTCAGAAATAGCCGCATCGTATTACGAAGTAAGTAACGCCGTGGTCCTGTTTTCAATAATTCGACTTTAGAAAGTTTGTTTCCATGAAATTCAGAGAAATTTTGATAAATCTCTCATCGAGAGATTTGGAGGAAAACCCAAAACGAAACAAGTACTTTTCAAGGCGAAGATTCCCGAAACGGCAGCAACGCCGCACGAAAGAACCGGTTGGGAAGCAGCGAAGAGCATCCCCTCTGCAATACATTACAAGAATCAAAGTTGTGATGAAGAGATGCCGGACGGAAGTAAAGATTCCACCTTTCAATTTGGCAAATGCAATGATCTCGTAATGAGCGTACGTCTCCCACGCATCACCGACGCTTTCCTCCAAAATCGCAACGGATTGCTGTAAATGAGCCGCTGACGTTTGCCCTATCTCGGAGATTCGTCTCCGGACGATTTCGTATCTCGCGTCGACAGATTCCCGGAGGAATTGGAACCGATCAATGGCGTTGTCGAGCCAGGGGAGCTCCTCGAGGACCCCTTTCGGCATCTGCTCGCGGTCGTTCGACGGCGACGAGACCCCAGTATCCTCGACAGAATCTGTAGACGTCGGAGTCATTTTTTCCTCACCTCCGACTTGAGTCTACGCCTCACCGGTTTCTACGGTTCTTCAAAAGTACATCATATTCTCAAGGTTTAGCCTTTTTCTCTAATTTGTAAAGTTGTAGGCTGTAAACGTAAATCTGGGAACTCTCTGTCTTTTAGCCTATTTTTTCCATGGTTTGATGGCTTCTGTCGCGAGCAGGCACAGACTGAGAGAGGGAGAGGGAGAGGGAGAGGGAGAGAGACTGAGAGAGCTATATCTTCGGGGTTCGGACTGAGAAAGAGAGAGAAATAGAGAGAGAGTCTCAGTTTCTTCCCCGTGTTTTTCACAAAAATGCAGATTATAAACATTTTATGAGGGAGAGAGATTGGATCATCAATTCTCGTGTTACTGATGTAGCAAAAAGAGTTTACATCAGAATTCAGAAAAGCCACTCATCTCTCACGCCCACTTGAACAGCCGCCCTCCCTTCTTTCCCATCTCCGTTCCCGCCAGACTCTCCATCAAAGCAGACCTCGAGTCCGGCCGCCATTTCAGCTCCTTCAACCTCGCGAACAGATTCGCCATCGCCGGAGTTATCTCCCCGTCCTTCACCCTCTTGCACGACACTACTTCCAAGCTCTGCAGCTCCATCCACGACATAATCACCTTCTCCAGGCCTTCTGTCCTCAGCAAGGAACACCCTTTCAGCGACAGCAACTTCACTTCCCTGACAACAGTTCCCAAGAGAATTAGGTTCAATCCACGAAACCCGCGAAATCTGACAAACCCACCTGCAAATACTCGCTAAACCGAAGATCTCGTCGTCCAATCCCCAGCTCTCTTGAAAAATCAGCTCCTTGGCGGCCTCGCAAACGAAGAACAGAGCATTCAAAC
>CM044103.1:15339945-15376549 GCA_024174645.1 Lemna minuta
ATAATCCCAAAAAGGTAAGTAAGAGGAATCTGCGGCGATTAATTTTGCCACAAATTCCTTCTTTTAGCGCAAATAAGAGAGCGCTACGTCATTCTATTATTCTATTTTAGAAACAAAACAACAAAAAAATAGCAGTTAACAAAAGCAAAATGATAAAACAAAAATGACAAAAATGAACCAAAAAAACAAAACATCTGCGGCGATTAATTTCGGTGCAGATTCTCTCCTTCGTGCGAATAAGAGAGCGCCACGTCGCTCTCTTATTCCGCTTAAAGCCAATGAAAGCGGCGTCACCAGATTGCGACACGTGTCGCGATCTGGTGGGCGTCGTCTGATCTACCTTTTAATAATAGATACTTGCGTTTATGCCCAGCGACGATTAAAATTGTGTTTTAACCCCTGACTATATTAATTTATAAAAGAAACCCAGAGAACTAAGGAGATATGATCGCATATTTATCCAAAAATGTCAGATAATCATATTTATGTCCCTAACGCTAATAAATATGCAGGAAATGATTAGATTAATTGGAAATATATCCTCAAGGTACTTTAAAACTCATTTAAATCATTTATAAAATCCTGACAAATATATTTTGCGTTAAAAATTCATTTCCTTGTCAGTTTATAATCTAAAGGAAATATTCAAATATTACAAAAACCACGAATTATCACAAAATCACAATGAAGGCAAAATTAAGCAATTTAATCATGATAACACATAAATATCTTGATCAGATGCTCCAGATGTGTTTCATCAGTTTTAATCTCAACTGTTATAACTCCTTAGATCAACGGCTGAGATTGCACCACGTACCCCCGCCTTTAAGTGACGATCAACGGTCACAATTAAACGCGCGATCGAACGCTCCAGATTGCGTGACATCACTTGCGCACTTATAAAGTTGACTTTAAATTAAATATATCAATTTTCAATTCAGAAAAATCCCTAAAAGCTCATTAAAAATTCAGAAAAATTCAGAAAAAATCCAAAAAATCCCTAAATTAATTCAAAATATAATTCCAAATTAATCAAATTTATTGCATTGGATTAGAATTGAATTATCTATCATTATAAAAAGTCAAATTTAATAAATAAGAAGAGATTAAAATTTTCTATTTCAAAAATACACTCATTTCTTTTAGATTTTAAAACGTGGAAAAATATATGAGTGTATATAAAATGATTTATCTTATTATTTAACTTTAAAAACTAATTATAATCTCAAATAAAGATGGTTTATAAAACTATTAGCCTTAATTCATCATAATTAACCCAAAATTAATGCATTTTGAGATTATAATGACTTTTTCATAGAATGATAGATAAACACTTAAAAATATGATAACATGCATTAGAATGGAATGATTTATGCCTTAATTTGCATTAATAATCATGTATTTTCATATTTAATTAGCATGTTATCAGTGGGATATTCCAAAGGACATCAAACTATTAAGAAAGAATAACACTATTTGATCCAACTCATATGATGAGTATGACCAATGTTGTAGTCATCGATATAGAGACTCTAATGATCGATAGTGGGTGCTCTGAGTCATTCATGAAATCTCATGCAGATGAAGGATTATACCTACATGATAATTGATGATGAAAAGGTTTGATAGGAGAGTTCTTATATACTCCATATCTTCTAGAGTATGTGGTGTAACTTGGCACCCAACGGGCTCACAACTTAACCTGTCAATTCAATTATATTGATCATTAATTAATTAATCTATAAGTTGACATAGATAATTAATAATGTTGATCAATAATTTATTATTATGTCTATCGAGTTATTAACTAGCAAGATATATAGAACAAGAGGGTCATACGCATAAGGTCTATGGATGTTGGAGGATTTAGACATAATGATGTGAGGAGGATGACTACAACTTAAGATGTCTATGCAAGCCTCATGGGAATTCTCTCCTTTATTCTCTTTCTCTCAAGGTGAAGAGCATTGAAGGGTAGATCTAACTGTTAGACAATTATGTGGATACAACTAGAGGTTGGATACTTGAACAATTTTGAGAACTCCTTCAACTAACCCTATAAGTATGGTTTAAATCTGTACTATAGATGATAGGATCATCAATTCTTGGTGCCTTAGTGTTTTGAATGTTTAATTTAATGTATTCCACTGTGTTCCATGTTTGATTAAAATTTTTAGAGCCTATCAAGTATTAAATCCCAACAATTTTAGAGCCAAGTTTTACCCTTGATAAGCTTTCCAAAGTGCCAAAGAACAACCAAAATTGATAAGAAATGAAGGAGATATTAGAGTTTCAATATTGAAACCTCATTGTCAAATTTCGATGGCGGCACTTCTAGGGCTGCTAAAATTTGGCATTGACACTGCCAACACCCCAAATCCAACACCCTTTGGCCAAGGATTTTTCTGTTTTTTTTTCTCTTAAGTTTTCCTTCTCTTAAAATCAAGAGGTGACAATCCCATATGGACTTACACAATCACCAACGTGATATCTTGTTGTATCTAAGATTTGAGGATTTAGAGTCCTTTGTTGAGAGATGTCTTTGGTCAAAGCCAAAACATAACCACCAATCTACAAGATGTCTTGGGTCAAAGAATCAACAATTTAGTAGTGACATGGACCAACATGGTTGAAAATAAGATAATATACCATCTAAGCATTTGTACATATCAGTATAGTGAATTTATTCTCCAAAAACCCAAAACCCATCCTTAGTGACTCCACATAAATGGTGACATGTACTAGTGAGATGCCACCTACAAGTCTATTAAAAATACACATTTCTTTCATTTTATTGAAAATTTTATGTTAATTACTCTATATGTTTAATGTTCATAATGATGTCTAAGAATGTGAACAATGGTAAGTAAATTATACAACAATAGTCTATTATCTATAAGCACATATTCTAAATACGTATATTCATAAGATATCCAAGAGGACATCAAATACTTACAATATTTCTTGATTCGCCTCACATGTTGATGATGGTTGATTGGTGATCATTTTTGTGGAGATACTAAGGAGAGTGTTGAGTGCAAGGTTGATTCTAAAGCATACGACACCAAAGACATTTTTGGATGGATTTTTGTGTTTTAACTTTGACCTACATGTCTATGATAAGGGAATCAAACCCTTAAAAGTAGGATGCAATAAGGTATCCTTAGAAGTGTTTGTGTTGTTAAGATGACCTATGTAGAATAATTTTCTGCCCTTGATATTGAGAACCGATCATATTTTCCTTCTTGTTTTTTATTTATAAATTCTTAAGATAGAATTATCAGCCTTAATGTGGTATATGTAAGTCAATAGAATTCTTAGCCTCTTAAGCTCTTTAAATGCCCCAAGCTGGCCCCTAATTCATTGAGTTTTCTCATAGATTGTGAAACTTAATTAGGATAGATATTCCAAAATGAGAATATACCGTGACAAGGTTTCTTCTTGTACCACAACTAGAAGTCCTTGGCACAAAAGAACTATATTTAGGATATTCATGATTTTCTCAACTTGAAAATGATTTTCTCAAGATGAAAACTCATAAATCTGCATATTCCCTAGAGTACTCAGTTCATTTTTTATGAAACCTTCTTCGTGTTTGGATAACATTCCCTTCAACTAGCAAGGTGAATGATCATAGAATTAGCCCCCTTTCCAGAATCGAATTCTTCAATATATTAATCTAATTTCTTATCTACCTTCATCTTAAATAATTTCAATGGCTTATGATTTATCACGTAAGCCGTATAAAATACATGACGGCTCTTCCGACCGCGGCCGAAAGAGAGCCGTCCGCGTGATGTTCTCCCTCCTCCTTCAAGCAGTCGGAATCAGGAAAGAAAAGCAATTTGCAGCAAAAATGCCTCCTTTCTCTATACACCACTTCGAATCCGATACCTCCTCTTTATTCTATCCCCCCCCCCTCTTTCTGGCTCACCCATCCAACTCCCTGTTCCCATCTCCTCTCTCTATCTCTCTCTCTCTCTAACTTTCATCTTCATATAAACCCAGACTTCTAGGTCTGCCGCCCCGAGAAGATAATTCCCGCCAAGATGAGGGACGTGGTTGACGAAAAGAACGGGGGGCATACTGCCGCCACGAAAGCTGGCGGCGCCGTCTATATCTTCTGCGGCGGACTCCTCATCATCCTTCTTCTAGCCGGAATCACTGCACTCGCTCTCTACCTCGTCTATCGCCCCGCCAAGCCTCGACTTTTCATCGTCGGAGCTGCCGTCTATGAGCTCAACGCCACCGCCTACCCCGCCGCCATCTGCACCAGCATGCAGTTCACGATGACGATACGGAATACCAACGAACGGTCTTCCATTCTCTACGACCGGATGTCTGCCTACGTAATGTTCAGAGGAGAGCCAATAACGTTACCAGCGTCGTTGCCGGCGATGTACCAGGAGAGGAGCAGCACAGTGACTCTCTCTCCGATTCTCGGGGGAGAGTTCGTTCCTGTATCGCTGGAGGCCGCTGGGGGGTTGGAGACGGAGAAGGCTTATGGGGCCTTGGCTTTGAGGTTAGTGTTGATTGGACGGCTCAAGTACAAGATGGGTCCGTTCTACAGTGCCTGGGTAGAAATGCTGGCCCAGTGTGATCTCCTGGCGAGCCTCAAGAGCAGCGAGTACGGCCAGGTCCCTATACTTGACGTCGACGGTTGCTCCGTAAGCTCGTGAGGCCATGGATGCTTCTCTCCAGGATGGGTCGTACGTTCGTCTGTAACCTAGCTCTCCGGTTATCTCTCTTCCTTTCTGCTCAGCCGATTGCTCATCGTCATCCTTGGCAATCTAGAATGATAAAAGTGATAGAAATGAGAGAAATATACATATTTATGTATATACATAGAAATGAGAGAAATGAGAGAGAGAGAGAGAGAGAGAGAGAGGTGGGGAGATCTCTCCTCTTTTTCATTGACTCCAGAGACAGATTTGGAAACACGGAAAAGATGCCCAGAGCACTTGAAAAACGTCCACAAAAAAACCTAATTTGTGATAGATTAAAAGCATAGAGATCTAGATAACTAGACTCGGAGCATACATGACTATGCTTCACATGGAGCATGTGTCACCTCGATGGCTAACAAATGCTCCAACAAACTTGAACAAATGTCCTTCAACGTTTTCATGTTGCAAGCGCTAAGCCTCCTCCAAGGTACATGCAGTATGAAGTAGGATTTAGGTATGACTAAGTCCGCGACATTCCCCTCCATGGGCATGTTTTGAAGAACCATCTCACCCAAATGGCAGTTCTTTCATTTTATGATATTACACAGTAATGTGTTCTAATCGTACCTGTTAAACGTGACTCTTTGCCCATAAATAACACTCTAATAGTTACAGAAAAGGAACATCACTTCAAGGATCCCTTTCTCCTCCATTATTTCCCTCGATTAAGAGGCCTACTTTGAATGAGTGGGTCTCACTTGTAGCAGAGTCAAAAGTAGATTGGAGCGTTGACTTCCAACTCACAGGTTCAGCACATGATAGACCTCTATTCATTTATATTTCCTTGTTATGATGATTATGAACGTCAATATGAATGAAACCAGTTCTGAAAGATTACTAAGTATTCAAAGAGAATCCTTGTACCTATTAAGCCCTTAAAATATCTTGCATTTAATCTATTTCTCCCCATCACGAGGCTCTTTCTGTGTGTTTCTCATAAACCTCCTAAGGCCTAAATTCATGATAAATATTTGGACTCCTTGAACCATTATTTATTCGTCGGTGATATTCTTGTTCTTGTGGTAGCAAATTATCGCTTTAAAGTATCTCGGTTCATCTTATCTTCAGATAACGAGAAAGAAATATTGTCCTCCAAATGATTAAGAGGCCTCAACACTCTCATGTCCTCTCAAGTGGCAATTCTTTTAGCATTATCATTATCAGCTGTACTCAACCTTCAAACACTTAACTAGATGAACTAACATTTTCCCTTCCCACACTCAGCTCATGCAATCACTATGAATGTGCTTCAAATTCTCGAGGGTTTAACATGTGATCTTCATCAAAGACCACATCATAGTTGATCATGATCTTATTTCAATTTGAATCCCATCATTAATAGCCCTTCAATCCACTTCATTTCTCAACAGGATTCACCTCCTAAAATGAAAGATATAATGATGGGAATCAAATTAGTGGAGTCAGTGGGTAGTAAATGTCTAATCCGTCCAAATCAATGCCCAAGTAAAGACCTAGGAGTTAGCATGAGGTTTCCTATCATCGGGATTCCTAATAGCATGTAATTTATACTAGTAATTACATGATTATTAATACAAATTAAGGCATAAAACATTATATTCTTATGCATGTTATCCTACTTTGAGTGCATATCTATCATTCTATGAAATTTTAAGTTATGATCTCAAAATGTAATATTTGTAGGGATAATCATACATAATTAAAAGAAATATTTTAGATTAAATTATTCCCATTTTATATTTGAGATTATACTAATTTTTAAATTCAAATAATAATATAAAATATTTTTGTATACAAATTTATTTTTCTAGTTTTATTTTCTAAAGAAATTTAGTTTATTTTTTTGATAAAAAAATTATTATCTTCTTATTTATTAAATTTGACATTTTAGAATAATAGATTATTTAAGAGTTGTATTTTGAAAGTTATGAATTTTTTTATTTTTAGGGACTTTTTTGGAATTTTTTTAAATTTTTTTGAATTGAGTTTTGATTTTATTTTGATTTAAATAATAAAAAATGATTTATTGCACGCGCTATGGCAGCTGACATGGTGAAGTGCGCTTGCGTGTCATCATGTGACAACATATGCATGCCCCATGTGGCGCACGCGTGTGTGTATCTCTGTGCAAATTTTAGTTGATAAGAATCATTTTTAAGGATATAAGCTAACCCACTAAGATAGCACCCCTTTTATACTTGTCATTTTGCGCGTATTTTTGAATATGGAACTGTGTTTTTATTTCTTTTATGCAGGTCATGTGGCGCATTCTCGAGCATGCAATCACGTGAATTAATCATTGATAACATGTAATTTTAACATACAAGTATACAATTATTAATGCAAACTACAGCATAACACATTCTATTTTTATACATGTTATCATACTTTGGAATGCATATCTATCATTTCATGCAATGTTAAGTTATAATCTGAAGATGTACTATTTTAGGGATAATATGCATTTTTAAAGAATATATTTTAGAGTAGATTATTCCCATATATATTTGAAATTATAATTGGGTTTCAATACTAAATAATAAGAGAAAATATATTTCTTTATATACTCATTTATTTTTCTAAGTTTAATTTCTAAGGGAAATGAGTGTATTTTTTAAATAAAAATCATTCTCTTGTTATCTATTAAATTTTCCTTTTAAAATGATAAATTATTTAATTTCTGATAAAAAAATCAAATTTGGATTAATTTGGAGTTATATTTTAAAAGTTATGAATTTTCTAATTTTTAGGGATTTTTCTAGATTTTTCTGATTTTTCTGAATTTATTTGGATTTATTTTGAATTAAAAAGAATAAAAAGTCAGATTTATATCGCATGCTAACATGGCAGTTGACGGGGCGAGCGAAAAAGCGCGTCGCCATGTGGCAGCGTAGGAACACGCCACGTGGCGCATGTGTGTGTGTGTGTGTGTTTGCCCGTGTGTGCGCGCATGTGTGCACGTGTGTCTGCACGTGACTATGATTAGTGAGATAAAGCACTCATTTTAGAGTTTACGCTATCTCATTAATTATCTCTTATATACCCATCGGATTTCCTGAATTTATGTCATGTGGGACTATCTTTTTGTTTTAATATGCTCAGGTGATGTGGCGCCATTTGAAGCGTCAGATTGCACGATTAAATCGTGATTGTCGATCGTCACTTAAGTGACGGGTTATGTGGCGCATTCTGCTTCGTCAACGAATCATTTTAAAATGATTTAATCTCAGTCGTTCATCTAAGGAGTTATAATGGCTGAGATTAAAACCGCTCAAAACACATCCAAAGCGTTAGATCAAGATGAGACGACAAGCGTTTTATAGCGTTACTTCCTCACGTGCGAAGTGGCGAGATCTCAACAGTCTAATCCGATCCAACAGACGTGATTGAAGCGTAACGATTCACATATATGCATTTCATCAGAACCGTTGATTGAAGATTAAATGTCGATCCGATAATTACGTCCAAATCTCCTTATAAATTGAGATGTTCTTCAACGATGTAAATCATTTTTAAATGTTTTCGAGTAATCAAACTGTGTAGACATCCTTAAATCTCTCGCTTTCTTCTTCTTTTAAACTCATTTTCGTGTCCAAGGAGTGGTAGAAGGTGAGATTTTGTTGAAAGAATAGGGAGAATTTACTTCTTCAATGATGACGATCGTCTTCCAAATCGTGGAGCGAAAAGCATTTGATCTGGCGATTAATTAGATCATTACGAGCGCTATCTTGGGTTAGAATTTGTGTTTTACTCCTAATCGTTTGTCTTTTATAATTAGATTGTAATTTAGAATCGTTGATTAAATTAATTTTAGATTTAATTTCAGTTTTTCTCTCTCCTCACGATCAATTTTCTATCTAATTTTAGCTCTTTGATTTCTCCGCGAATCTTGATCCAAATCGAGTGATTTTTGATTCCGTGGATTCATCTTTGAGTTCTCTTTCTAAATCTTTCAAGATCCCTAATTTCTCACGTCAATTCATCGTCCGATTTGATCAAATTTCAAAGAATACCTCAAAAATACCTAAATTCTTCGTGGATTCAACCCTTATTCACCTCTATAGTCTTTAATTTGTTATTAATCTTTAAAATTGATGAGTTTGGATTTTATTTGATGCTTATTTGTGTGTTTTCAATGACCTCACGGATTCGCTTCATTACTTGTGATTGTTGATTTTCATTAAGTCCAAGGGGTACGTGGCGACCTCTAATTGGGCAACGATTCGTGTTATAAAACGAAATGAATCCAAGGCCATCCATCAAGAGAGTTATAACGGTCCAGATTCAATGTGCCCGATGGACTCCTCTGTTAGTGCTTGATCTTTTAATGTTAATACATATTTTGAATTGTTGTTCAGCATGATATGTTTCATCCATGGCAGTAGACTAGTTAAATTTCTTAATGTTATAAGTCCATTAATCTCATGCTACTAATCGATATCATGTTAGTCAAGAAATTTGAAATGCATGCATGGTCTTATATTATGCAGGTAATATAAACTTTCCACTTTATATCTCCATTATAACAATCATTAGGGTGTTAGTCATAAACAGTGTTTACATATTATTCTCTAAGATGATTGGCAGGTTAGTTACGCATTAGGATATAAACGGCAAACCCTAACTTTTCAAAATCGCGAAAGAAGAAGAAAAAGGGTTTCCATCTGCCTCTCTCTGCTGAAGCTCGTCAAGTCTTCAATCATCGGAAAGGCTGAACGATAGGTGGAAACAACGCTAAATCAGTGGATTAATCTTCTTAAAGCAGTTGCTACAGCTCACGACCAAGCTACACGAAGTTCTAATTAGCTCCGTCACTGGTATTTCTGAAATCCGTGGTCTGTCGCAACATTAGAGATTTATCCACGTTATCTTCTTCATTCTAGTCTAGATGACCATCTAATCGAATGTCGTCTTCGAGTTTTTTTTTAAATCGCTACCATATCACAAATTCTATTTGTCTCTTTTCCCTTCCATTCGGTTGAAATATCCTTTTGAAAATTGGACAAGCTGAATACTCTTAAAATCTGTTTAGCCCTTTTCATTTTTATTAAAATCAAATCTGTTGTCAAGCTGTGGTGATAGTGAACAAGATTCTCCATCTCATATTTGTCGTCTACAATTTGTTTTAAATCTGACATTCACTCTCAATAATTCCTGCACCTGTTCTTCCGATTATTTAAATTATGGATTTTTGACTGTTAGTGAATTATCATTATCTAATCAGTGCTATGAGTATATCCTACAGTGATTTTGATCAGCATTCTAGTATTTAGGTAGTTAATAGTTTTTTTAAACCATCTTCGGTATTGCAGTAAGAAGGTAAATACACTTTGAGATCTTTGTTGTAATCTTATTCTACCTTAATTATCATAAACCTTTTGTAGTTAGAAAATCATCATCAATCCATTCATTTGAGAATTGTTTATATACAGTAATCGTGTTTGTTATTTTATAGATAGATAACTATATCGTGGGATTATTTTCTTTGTTCTTTTTCTATTTCACTATAAACCTCACAGGGATCAAACATTACTAAAATAAGGTAATCTCTTCATTTTTTGTTACTATTCATTGTGCTTCATTTTGAACTTGTAGTGATCTAATATCAACTCAGGTATTATCAGTATTGGATTTAGTAGGTCATAATTTGATTGTTGGTATAATAGTGGGTAGGCAGTATACTTATCTTATTGTCTGTTGTGATTTATAGTAATCATATACTATCACTCACAGTCAATAGTAGGTCCACAGTCAACTATAGGTCAAAGGTCAGCCCTCATTCAAAAGTCAACTTTTTAGAAAGTCAACTTCTCATAAAGTCAACCCTCAGTCAAAAGTCAACTTGTTAGAAAGTCAACTTTAGCATAAAGTCAACCTTTAGTAGAAAGTCAACCCTCATTCAAAAGTCAATCTTTATCAAAAAGTCAACTTGTTAGAAAGTCAACTTTAGCAGAAAGTCGACGTTAGTCAAAAAGTCAATGTAAGTCAGAAAGTCAATGTTAGTCAAAAAGTCAACATTATTCAAAAAGTCAACGTTAGTCTGAAAGTCAACCTTTCTGAGAAAGTCAACTTCCTAGAAAGTCAACTCAAGTTAGAAAGTCAACTTTAGTCAACAAGTCAACGTTAATAAGAAAATCAACTTGTTAGAAAGTCACCTTTAGCAGAAAGTCAACCTTGATCGAAAAGTCAACCCTTATCAGAAGGTCAATTCATACAGATAGCAGCAGTCATATAAACATACTCATAGATTCACAAATATGCTTAGGACAAGAGCGTCTCATTCATTGAGATAAGGAGTCAAGACTTCGGGAGCGGGAAGACCAAGAGGAGCCTGAAGACGACGTCTCAATTTACCGGTGGTCGGCGGTTCTAGCGGAAGAGGCAGGATAGGGCGTGAAGGGATGAGCGATCGTGTGGAGATTGGCCTGAGGGAGATAGGGCGTCTAGGTGCCGAGGAGGTCGAGGCCTAGAGGGTAGTGTCGTAGGGACAGGTAAATGTGCGTGTTAGGTTTGCCGTTGGGGGCAAATCTAAATCTTTGTATTTGAACATTGTCCTTCATCCATTTGAAGGGTAAGAGGATTAGGTTTGCTTTGGTAAGATAGGAGGCTCCGAGGCAAGAGTACTCGGGACTAGAGTAAAGGACATTAGGTCCCCCAACCATTATAAATCATGTGAGCACTGTGAGGCAAAGCAGAGAGTGATATATATATCACGAATCAAATTAAAAAGAGAAGAAGATTTTTAGAATCACAACTAACTAATTCACCCCCTTCTGTAGTTAGTTTCACCACCATATCGGGACTTTCATCCTCAACACTACGCGTGATAGCATCATGGGTGTCCCCAGAAGATCAAACATTGAGCGTTCCACAACGTTTCATGCATACCCGATGACGCAACGAAATGTAGACACTCCATCATAAATCTGATTGACACGACTTAAAGGCGTCGATTCATTTCTAAGTGTTTCATCTGAGCTGTTGATCAAAGATGAAGAGGCATATTGAACGGCACTGCCCAAATTTCATCTATTTATATCTACTCTCTTCAACGATGTAGAGCATTCCGAGATGTTTTGATAAATCAAATTGATTACATGCCTCAATCCTTCAATATCTTGCGTTCTTCCTCTTCTAGACTCATTTCTACATTCGAAGAGTGTTTGAAATCAAAATTTCGTTGAGAGAATAAAGAGAACTCGTTGCTTGAACTCTAGATTTTTGTTTTTCAAAACACAAATTGTAAAACCTTGATCTAGGATAAACTGGATCACTTTAAGCACATTTTTTTGTTAGATTATATGTTTTCCCCCAAATATTTCTTCTTGTAACATTAGATTTCAATTTCAAATATTAGACTAGTTGATTTTCTTAATTTTCAGTGTTTTCTCTCTCTTCACGATTGATTTTTCTCTGTTGATTTCACTCCTTAATTTCTCTACGAGTATCGATCCAAATCGAGCAATTTTTTATTCTGTGGATTTGTCTTGGAGTCTTTTTTCCAAAAATAGAAAAATCTATTATTTCTCAACTCATTTTGACATCTAATTTCATTGAATTTGAAGATCACCTATAAAATTCTCCTAAATCTTTGTATATTCAACCCTTATTCGTCATTACACTAATTGATTCGTGATTAAATCTTAAAATTGGTGAGTTTGGTATTTATTTTTACTCGAATTTGTGCATTTTCAATAACTACGCCAATTTGTTTCATCAATTCTTTTTATAAATAAACAAGTTCTAGTGAGTCAAATGATACTCTTTTTATTCTACTCTTCTTTTTCTACGATTCGTTGTCTTAGCACTCGTTTCTCGTCCTCACTGTGCACCAATAATTATTATACTGGTTGGGGGACCTAACGTCCCTTAATCCAGTCCCAAGTACTATCGACTTGGAGCCTCAATCCTCACCAAAAAGAAACCTAATCCTCTCACCCTTCAAATAGGTGAAGGACAATGTTTAATATAAGGGTTAGGTTTGCCCCCAACGGCAACCCTAACACTCACCTTTACCTGACCCTACAGCACTACCCTCTGGGCCTCGACCTCCTCGGGTCCTGGACGCCCTGACTCCCTCACGCCGATCTCCACACAATCGCTCGTCCCTTTACGCCCTGTCATGCCTCTCCTACTAGTACCGCCAACCACCGGTAAAGTGAGACCTCGTCTTCAGGCTCCTCTTGGTCTTCCCGCTCCCGAAGTCTTGACTCCTTATCGTCTCAACGAATGAGATGCTCCTGTCCTCCGAATGTGTGAATCTATGAGAGTGTTTAACTGACTGCTGCTACCTATATGAGTTGACCTTCTAATCAAGGTTGACTTTTTATCAAAGTTGACTTTTTGATACAAGTTGACTTTCTGACAAAGGCTAACTTTCTGACCAAAGGTTGACTTTATGACAAAGTTGACTTTCTGACCTAAGGTTGACTTAACTAATCAGGGTTGACGTGGAATATGAGGGTTGACTTCTAAAGGAATGAGTTGACCTACAGGTGACTGTTGACTTACTGTTGACTGTGAGTGATTTTGGTTGACTGTGAGTGAGAGTATATGATTACTGTAAATCACAACAGAAAATAAGAGAAGTATACTTCCTACTCACTATTATACCAGCAATCAAATTATGACCTACTATATCCGATACTGATAATACCTGAGTTGATATTAGATCACTGTAAGTTCAAAATTAAACACAGTAAATAGTAACAGAAAAATGAAGAAATTACCTTATTTCAGTAATGTCTAATCCCTGTGAAGTTTATAGTGAAATAGAAAAACAGAAGGAAAATAATCCCTCGACATAGTTATCTAACTATAGAATAGCAAACACGATTACTGTATAGAAACAATTCTCGAATGAATGGATTGATAATGATTTTCTAACTACCAAAGATTTATGGTAGTTAAGGTGGAATAAGATTACAACAGAAATCTCAAAGTGTATTTACCTTCTCACTGCAATGCAGAAGATTATTAAAAAAATATTAACTACCTAAATACTAGACTGCTGATTGAAGTCATTGTAGGATATAATCACAACACTGATTAGATAATGATAATTCACTAAAAGTCAAAAATCCACAATTTAATAATAGGAAGAACACGAACAGGAATTGCAAAGAGTAAATGTCAGATTTAAAAAAAATTGCAGACAACAAATATGAGACGAAGAAGCCTGTTCACTGTCACCACAACTTGACAACAGATTTGATTTAAATAAAAAGGGCTAAACAGATTTCAAGAGTATTCAGATTGTCTGATTTCAAAACGATACGTCAACCGAATGAAACGAAAAGAGACGAATAGAATTTGTGATCTAGTAGCGATTTAAAAACAAAACTCGATGAAGGTATTTAATTTGATGGAAGTCTAGACAAGAATGAAGAAGATAACGTGGAGAAATCTCTAATGTTGCGAAAGACCACGGATGAATTGAAAATTTGTTGATCATGGTCAAATCTCTTGCACTTGTTTTGGTCCCAATCCCCTCTATAAACTCTGGAGGTTTTCTTTCTAAACCCTTTTTCACTTAATCTCCTCCTCAAACTCGAAAGTTTTCTTTCTTATTGCCTTATTCTTTCTTAATGCGATTCATGGAAAGTGGAGGATCTACTTTACTCTGCTGCCTTCATCATGTCATAATTATCTTGGACTTCTCAAGCACTGTCCTCTTTTTGTTGAACACAATTTGTAAATGTGTCGTCGGGTGCAAGTCCAACCCATTCCTAATAATTTTATTGCTTTTTTATCTTCCTTCACCTAACGTGGACATGGAAAAATAGGTAATGTAGATCAATCAATAGGTTTACTTGGTACTACATCTTGAAACACCATTCAACTAAGAACAGATTGCCTAAGTAATCTGTGTTAGCTCAGCAACACCACTTTGTTGGTGGGTCTTCTTCAATGTCAAGCGATGATGAAAATCCAAGTCTTTAAAAATATGGTTATTTTTCGAATTTATTTCTTCTCTCTTTAATATTTCTTTCATTTTATACTTTTTTGGTGAACCTAAAATGTCAATCCATCTCTTTTCACAAACTTTCCATTATGGAAATTTTTAAATAAATACAATAATGATAGATAAATTATAGAGAGTAACTAAAATCTATAGGTTAAGGTATCTAAATGTACTGCAACTTTTGTGTACGAAGATGTAGTACATGGCTCTACTGCAGGATGCTCAAGCATTTTTGTTCTTACGCTATCATAGATCATTGGCTATTGATTACATGTATCAATGTAACGAATACGGGTTCATCGTTATCGGCAGTTTCCTTTTTAGCAGGGTTGGCCTCCTAATTTTCTTGTGGGCCTCCTCAAGTCATGTGGGCCTTTGATGCTGTCCATGGGCCTTTTTTAAAATTTAAGAAAAATTAAAGTTAAATTCCATTAGTTCATTTTAAACAAGTAAAGAAAATAAGCACAGAAAATATTTAACTCAACGGAAGAATGGCTAATCGTTTATGAGATGGCTTGGTGCTCAGTAATTTTTCACGAGAAATCTATAGATTTGTCAGGTACTAAATTACAAAAAGTAATTTCCGGATATATATATATATATATCCGATGACAACCTCAAGAAAAAACGTTTGTCACGTTTATGATTCAAACGTTAGTTGAAACAAAATCAATGAATAATCTAATAACAGGTTTATTCTAATCAAATAAGCTCGTTAATTATGAAAACATATCCCCAATAGTCACCTAAATTAGCATGGCACGGCACAATCAGGATTTAATGAAACAATCCGCGACTGATAAACTCGAACACCCAGCCAACCCGGTCAATTCAGCTGAACATCAAAGAACAATATCTTCCCTCCAAACCAGGTTCATCTTCAGGCATTGTGAGCTCAAGAAGCATCGCACTGCTGAAAGTCTGAAATCCCTTTAATAAACACTATAATTGTCTGGTGGAGGCCCTTTATCGAAAGGAAAAAAAAACTCATTTTTTCGAAGACGGGTAGATGAACAGTTTACCGATGGATCTGAATAAGAAAAATTTTATGATAAAAAAGGCAAGCTTCTAATTTTCCTTAAAAACTTGAGAGAGCTGTCCAGGGGCATGTACGCCGCAACATCACTGAGGCTCTTACTCTCCAAAGCGTAATCCATAACAGAGTACGCATCACAGACCCTGTTCTGCTTACAGAGAGCCCTTAAAAGCGCAGAGTAAGCCCCCGAGTCTAGCCTCAACCCGGAAGCGCTCATCTGACCATACACTTCCATTCCCTTGTCGAGGAGTTTCGTCTTACACAACCCCATGAGCAACGTATTATAAGTACACTCATTCGGCCTGCATCCCTTTTCTTCCATCTCCTCTAAAAGCTTCAGCGCGTCCGTGGCTCTTCCCTTCCTGAACATCCCATTTATCAACGCCGTGTAAGTAACAGTATCCGGGAGATGCCCCTTCTCCGCCATGACGCTCAAGAACTTGGTCGCCTGGTCAACCCTCCCGAACTTTGAAAGCCCGTAAATGACGGTATTGTAGGTTACTATATCCGGCTCTACTCCGTCGTCCTTCATCTTGTTGTACACGGAAATTACTTCGTTACCCCTGTCGAGAGCGCAGTAGGCTTTAATGATGGTGTTGTAGAGATAGCAGTCGGGCTTAAACCCGGACTCCGAGAGTACTTTTAGAAGACGAGTGGCTTCGCGGAGATTGTTCCCCTTGCAGACGGCGTCAATCAGGATGGTGTAGGTGACGAGGTCGGGCTTCAACCCGGCTATGGATTGGAGACTCGTGATGATGTCATACACGCAGCTCAGGCTACGGGTTTTGCAGAGATGACGTACGAGGAAGTTGAAGGTGAAGGTGTCTGGCGGGGAGGAATGGTCACGGGAAAGAGCTCGGATGAAGTCGCAGGCGTCGTCCTCGCGTTGGGCAGAGCAGAGCGCGCGGACTGCAAGGTCAACGGTGGCTGCCGTGGGGAGGACTCTGTTCTCGTTCATGAGATGGATGACATGGAGTGCAGGGGAGATGTCGCCGATGGAGGGCTGAAGGCAGGAGTGAATGAGAAGGATGTGATAGGAGGTGTGGTTCGGGGAGAAGGAAGGAACTTTGAGAGACATGTGCCGGAGGAAGGATATGGTGTCTTCTGGGTTGGGTCCCACATTGCAGAAGGCTTGCAAGAGAGAGTTGTAGTCTCTTGGTATGGGAGAGGAGAGAAGAGAGTTGAATGTTTTTTTGGCGTCCGAGAGGCGGCAAGAATCGAATATGGAAGGAGAAAGGGTAATCTTTTTTTGGTTCGCGCTGGAGGGTGAAGGAGAAGGGAGAGGATTTTCGGGTGAGGAGGGGCGCGGGGCGACGGGAAGAGGCACTCGAGGAAAGGAAGGAGGGGGCTTGAGGAGGGGAACTGGTAGTTTGGATGATCGAAGAGAGATAGGTATCTTACCCATCTGGGGAAGATTGCTTCTTCCTCCTTGTCTTCTCCGTGGGAAGAAAGGTACGCCTTGGAGATCTGCTCCGGTAATGGACTAACCGCCGCCTTCTTCACTGCCGTGTTCTTTGATGGCGAAACCCATTTCTATTTACTAAACCCTCGTCTGAATATCCGTAGTTTACAGAACAATACAAGCGTCACTTTTGGTGGAAAATGGGCCCAGATACTACTTTTCTCAGACCACCAATATTGGGCTTAGAATTTTAGTTTTTGGGCTGTTCACCTACTGGGCTCATATCATTCTTGTTATAGAAAACAACAATACGGCAACTTACCAACAGCTCAGAGAGTCCACTGTCCAGGGTTGGTGAGTTTGAACGGACGACAAAAAAAAATGACACCTTTAGCGGGCGAGAAGAAGAAGAGAGAAGGAAAGAGGGGCCGGTAAGAGAGCGAGAAACAGGTTGGAGGAGCCGCAGTTAGAAAGGAAGCTAAAAGCGTGAAGAGACTGAGAGAACGAACGACGGCCATTAACGGACATCTGCAAGCGCAGATCATGCGTGTTCTGTGAAAGCCTGGAGGAAGAGGAAGGAGAAAAAGATGAAACGGGCGTTTCGCTTATTACACGGCCGCAGAAGAAGGACGCGTCTGCTTCTCGCGGTGAGGCCCGCCTTTTGTTCGACCTGTCTCTATTGCCTCCGGCGCGTTGCGGCAGCGCCGTCTGATTGTGCCGGAGACCGCCATGACGCTGACCCTACAGGGAAGGCTTCTGCCTCCTGCCGTCTGATGTTGATAAATAATTGATATAAATAATATTCTGTCTTCTCTCTCTAGGGTCATTATTTCGATCCAACTTCCAGATATTAGTCTCTCTCAGGCTCTCAGTCACACTTCTCTCTCTAGGAAGCTTGCTAGTATAATCGCTCAACTCTCTCTCTCTCATATTCTAGGTTTCCCCTTCTCTTATCTTCTTTTCATCGTTCGATCAGATATTTTCCTCTCTATCTCTCTCTCTGTGGCTCTGTGGAAGAACAGAAGTTACAAAGCAAGGCAGGGAGACAGCGTAATCTTCACTCTAAAGGTGCTAGATGATTTAAGAAGTGTGACTTTTAAGGCGATCATGATCAGAACAGGTCTAGCTGCTGCACAGCTTATCAAGTCGCTATCCAGAGCTGCATGGAAAACCTAAATCGCAGGCAAACAAACATCAACTGCTGCTTCTCTCTACTGAGTAGCCATGAATCTCGTTGAAACAGTGATAACCCTAGACCTTCGTAGCTAGGGGTGATATGTACAAGCGCTACGCGCAAAACCAGAAAGAGAGAGAAAGAGACAGAACTAGCAAGAGAGAATGTCCGAAAGATACAATTTAAGCAGAAAAAAGGTTGTCCCCGGCTCTCCGCCGTCTCCAACACCCTCCTCTGCGGACTAATAGCTACGCTTCGACACTATCGAGCGATTTCCGCTACCAGGGACGTGTAACCTACCTGCTCCATCTCCCATCGCAGCTTGACCACCGCACCATCTTCCTCTGGAACGTACTCCTGAAGGACAAGACGGTAGAAATAATGCAGAAAGGTGGTAAAACAACTATCTTTTGTACCAACCTCGAGCTTTTTTACGAGTTCCTTAGCCGTCGGCGCGGAGATGAAGATGTGTCGCTGCGACGGATCGATGAACCCTTCGTCTACAGCACTGTCGATTAGCGCCAAGAGCGCGTCGTAATAGCCATCGACGTTCAGTAAGCCCACCTAAGGAAATGAAAGCATTTTGCCTCACGGGATCAAAATAGATGAGGAATGAGATCTTTGATAACTCACGGCTTTCTTATGTATCCCTAGCTGAGCCCATGAGATGACCTCTAGCAGCTCCTCTAATGTCCCGTACCCACCTGCCATTAATCCACAAAACAAGGAATTCAGAGAAGATAGATAGAGGAAGAGAGCGGACAGAGAGAAAGAGAACCGGGGAGAGCGATGAATGCGTCGGAATGGCGAGACATTTCCGCCTTCCTCTGGTGCATCCCGTCTACAACCTTCACCTCCCCCACCGTCTCTCCGGTTACCTAAACTGAAGGAAATAAGACCAAAATGAAAGCACTGATACAAAGTAAAGAAAACTAGTTGACCTCCTTTCTCATTAACGTCCGCGGAATGATCCTGAGAGTCAGAAACAAAACAAGCTGAGTAATCATAAGCAGAAGGTAATATGGCAAGATGAGGAATAATAGATGCGCATACCCAAGAACATGACCCCCACCCTGGTGAACGGCCTGCGAGACAAGACCCATCAGCCCCACGCTTCCTCCTCCGTAAACCAGATCTATTTTCCTCGACACCTATCAAATCCAGAAACAAAACGTTCTCACGCAGGCGGAAGAAGAGACGAGGTAGTCGAATTGAAGGAAGAGAAGGGAAACCAGCTCGGCGCCGAGCTCTACGGCGGCATCTTGGTAACTCTGCTTCTTCCCGGTGCTACTTCCGCAAAACACGCAAACGCTACTGAAGGGCGATTTCTCATCCGGAATCTGCGCAATAAGTGGTGCGCTGTTGGCTGTAACCTCCATAGCTCGCTGCTCTTCTTCACAGTTATTCGGCTCCATCTGTTCGATTCTTCTCGCTCTCTGCCTGCCGTCTGCTCTGCCGCAACCACTGTTTCCGGACCGAGGCCACCACGCAACGATCAGTCAAAAGCATGAATCCTTAAATGTGGCCAAGAGCGATTTGTATGGTTCGTGCGCCGGATTTATTTATTCATTTCCACTCTCTCTCTTAAGATGACGAGGCAAAATGGACGTTTCAAGTTACCTCATCAAGTAAAAACCGGAAGCATAAAAAAAATAAGTTCAACGCTTGAAGCTTAATTTTTTTTAGTTTTATTATTTTTGGGGAAATGCAGCGACAGCGGAGAGACAGGCCTAGACACTTTGACAGCTGCTTCGCGGCTCGCGCGAGGAAGGAATCAGATCAATTGCTCGAAGAAAGTCGAACAATCTTACATATAAAAATCCAGCGAGTAGAGACAAGGGAAGATGGACATTCCCTGTTCTTTCGCCTCGCTATTTCGCACGTGCGAGCCCAGGTAGATTCCTTTTCTTCCCTGTTGACCGCTGCCGTTCCAACGTTTGACCACCTCTCTGGTTCTTTCTGTTCACCCTTGGCGCTCATGCCGTCATGCGTCAGAAAGCTCACGTTTTTATTTTTCTGGTGGGTTTTGCTGCCAGACACGTACACAGGAGAAGAGAAGGGATGGGGAGATTATTCACGGGAGAGGGTCTGCTGCGTCGCGATTGGATGAAAAGGAGGAGTTAATTGAGCGTGAAGATGGATGGGTTGCTTGCTTGCTTGCAGTTGCAGTCTTGCAGACGAGCTCTCCCCAGATTATCATTGCGCACTGAAAAGGCCTGGATAGAGCTCAACCGGGCTTCTCCAGCATGATAAGTACACGCATTTCGAAGATTTCATCTGCCCAGAGATCCGCGTACACCCGCTGGGTCCTTGCGAGCGCAGAAGATTATCCGGCGGGATCTCGCTCTGAGGTCTCACCTCCATGTATCATGCATCGCCCTATAGGTATCTCTTTCGGATGCTAGCTCTCCGCCTATCCCTCATGGTATGAGATGACGTATCCGGCATTTATTTGATGGGATTCGACGGCCCACTTGCCTGTCTCTTTCCATTTCCCAGAGTGCAGAACCGGAAGTCGCCTCTGTCGGGAAGTAGAGAGGCGGGTCGCTTCCGGAGAAGGAAAGCCGCCATGATTGAGTCTGCTCGAGGGTCAGACCGCGCGCCGACCTTCTATTCCAGTGGTGAACATGGGCAGGGTGACTATCTTCATTGGATGGCGCGCAAACTGCGCGAAAATGAAGAGAAACAGCGGAATCCGAGTTTCAGAGCCGTCGGCATCACTTCAATGTTTACCAACAGAAGAATGATCGCCATAAATGAAGCAGAAGAACGATGGGCGCATTGTCGTCGCTGTGAATAATATATTTCGATCTGCCGAGACCGCCAGATTATTTCCTTCTACTGATCAGGACCGTGTATCAACATCGAAAAACAAGTACTAGCCGCATTAACAGAGAAGTTCGCATCAATACTATTCCATACCCAATAAATCCACTACAGCAATAAAGCGTAGTCCCCTTCTGTCGTTCTATATCTTTCCTTTCGCCATCTGGGTTCATAGCTCGGCAGCTCGGTGACTGACATTCATCCCGCCGCCACTGATGTTGTCCTCCACCCACAAGACCTTCGATTGGCACATTTCTTCATTTCCTAGTTTGCTCGGAAGATGACTGGACGCGGCATTTACCTTGTCCTGCCCTAGTATTCTTGCAAATCTATTACCTTCTTCTATCTGATTTGATATGGTTTTATGGATAGTATATATGATACAACCATTAGATATCTTATTCATCTCAACATATCCCTCATTGACTTGATCATTCTATTGGGTCTCTCTATCATGAAACCTGATAATAGGATAGTCGATTTTCAATCATTGAGAACATCCAAGTATACTCTTGTAGAGGATTGAAAATTCTATGGAGGATGACTATATTATCCATTCCATTTACCATTCATTTGATTTTGTGTTGGCCTGTTGGAGATACATTCGCTAGCAGGACAATTATTTGAAGTAAATGATCATTCGTACATTCATATAGCTCAGTAAAGAGGAGGAAGAATCATCAAGCAAAACTTTCCCATTAAGGGTTGGCCAGCGTTATCTTGTTTCTTCTTTAACTTTTTTTATCATTTCCTTTTTAATTGTATAATGATTCTTCCTCGCAGTTGAGTGTTTCCACAGAGAATGAATGAATCAAGGGCGATGAGCGCAATTTTAGGGCGAGATATGAGGCTACATCTAGAGGACATGATGATGAGAGGAACACGAAGCAAGAGGAAATGGCATACCATCTACCTTCCCAGTCAGCTGTCAACCCTACCCTAGAAATCTCGAGATTTGGGAAGCCGAGACACTTCGATATGTGCAGTATACAAATTCACCAGTTATTCAACTACAAAACGAGTTGAAAAAAAACATTAGAGAACGAGAAGGCAAAGTTGCCGATATGAAGGTGGAAGGTGATGGAGGCAGCAACTCACCTGGTCACGACATGCACCGAGGAAAATCATAAGGTAAAATCGCCTAAAATGGGAAATAGTTCAAGAAAATGGAAGGATCCGAGAAACTCAAAGATCCCTTTCAAGATCTCTACATTTTCACAATATATTCATAGTTCCTAGATTGGGTTCAATGTCATATCATAAATTCATAGAGGACGTTGACGCAACATTTCACTTTGGCAATGAAATGAAGAGGATCCTCAGTGGGCCTTCAAGAATGGGTTTATCAAAGTCAATGAATGATATTTTGATGTGAATTTATTTTGTTCAAAGTGAAAGTGTTTGAGAAGGCACACATATCTTTGTGTCAACTAAGAACATACAACTATGAATAGCATGCATGCATTCACATGATAATTACTTATTGACTGCTTAATTCATACAATTATGTAGCATTATCATATGCTTGGACATTTTCATGAACATTATGCCATTTATATTAACTCCAAAAATGAATCATTGTTAGTTAATTATGTGTCTTAATCAGATTTGACATTTTTAAAGGTCAAAAGAATAAAGTTTGGAGACACCTGTGGCACACCAATTATTTGTGCCTTTTATCACATCAATTGTCAGACATTACTAGGTGGAAGGTCATCAAAGAACAATAACAGCATAGGGTTGTTTGTGTGGTGCAAAGGTAGTACCACAAATCATCTGGATTAGAGAGAAGGTAATAGTGAACCATTATATCAAATTAGGACTTAAGAATTTTCTAACCTTTATAACTTATATATCATTTTCTTCGCATTTTGTTGTTGTGGGACACCTCATGGGAACAATCGAACAATATTTGGAACGATGGAAAATGGTAATCACTGAAGCTTCAAGTTAAAGAAATCGTGAAGCATGACATGGAGCTCTATATTGGCACGTTTTACTGGAGATATGTACTTATTTACTGGAGTTATGATTTTTGCTTATTCTAAATGAGAATAAAAATAAAAGTAAAATATAAATATAGAAGAAGTTATATCATGCATTTTTATCAAAAAGAAAGAAAGAAGGAGAGAGTTGTGAAGGGATAAACTATAAAAGATCATATTATATAGATAAAATAGTGGAGCCTTTGGAAGATAGATAAACCAATTCTTCAAGAGAGAAAGTAGACGAGACAACAATAGTGGAGCCTTTGGAACATAGATAGAAAAGAATGGAGAAGCTATCAATAGTACAAAGGTAATCAAAAATGAGAAAATAAAGAAATATTTTGATCGTGCAACAGCATTAGGGAAGAAACGATGAAATTGATACAGACTTAGGGAGGACCATCTCAATATAATATTGAAGATCTAGCTCTACGGTAGAATCCAATCCTACAAAGACCCCTTCATTACGATGGTCTCTTAAAATGAGGTTCACCCTCTCCTCCACAACAAAATATTGATTTTAAAATAGAAATGTGAAGCACTATCATTGGAAAACTTTGATACATTAAGGAGCTTTAAAAATATGAGGTTGAGCAAGTTCATGAAGGTGGAGCAGCCAGCTAGATTCACTTAACCCTTAGTACGACCTAATTGTCTTGGTGAAAACCAATAGCTCTTAGAATTGAACCTTTGACCAAGTCAACTTCCCTAAAAATTTAAGGAGCCTTGTATATTCCTAATTTACTCCTAATTTCTTTATCATCCATTTTTTTTTAGTCAAATATCTCCATGCTTTTAGGAAACCTAAACGCATATTTTATGAATCCCTAATTTTATTTCCTAATCCTACCCTAGAAGAAGCCAAAGGAAGCACCTATTGAAGAGTCACACCCCCTCATACAAATGTGTGCCCGCAACCACTCCATAACCACCATCTCTTCTCTCTCTCATTTTCTCAAAGGGTGTGACCCCCCAAACTATTTTAACCCCATTCATATAAAAAATGTGGGATTGGTTAAAAAAATATTGTTTCATGAATACATTTTTTTTTATCAATTCCCTCACATCTCAATCACATCTCTCTCCCTATCTCCCTCATCCACTCCATCTCCATTCCATCTTTATCCTCTCATCCCTTCTTTCTCCATCCCATCTTGCCACGAATTGAAACAGCTCTCAATAAAGAGGGCTTCATCCCACATCAGGAGTCTTCAACATTTCTTACATCTCTTAAAAGGCACCCTATCACTTTTCAATCTAGTGAAAAATTGTTTAAATTTTGAGCCCACTTGTTCAAAGATTTGAGATGATCATAGAATAGCCTTCATTATAAATCTTGGGGAATCCATGGCTATGGTTGTGAAACCATCTCTGTAGTTTTGAAAATCATTCCTCTCAAGGTAATCAAAAGATCGTTTTATCTCAACTTTTGTGGGATTAAGCATGGGAGCCAAAAGCCTGCTTTTAATCATTTGAAGCCCAATTTGAAGTTTCAACTATTGTCATCTCTATTATGGAAATTTTGAGTTTCCTAAGGGGCCTCATATCATACATCTTATTTTCTTTGAAGTTTAAATATTTTTTATTCAATAAACTCATATTTTTCTTCCACTTGGCAATCCCATCTTGTGAATAATCATCCTATGTTGAGTTCACATTTATCATACGTTATTATTTTTATTTATAGTTCTTGATAAACATCATATAATCATGTGACATACTGACGAAACGATTTGGTGCGGCCGTTGAAAACACACGATCGTCGGTCAAACAAAATTTATAATTCCGAACTCATGATGATTCAAAAATCAGAAATCAAGTATAGCGATGAGATCGGGTCAAACCACAGAGAACACGGTTGACTTTTACCGAAAGAATTGACTTGATGAAACTTAAGTCTAATTACGGTTTTGAAGAAATGAAAATGATATATTATCAATAGAAATAGTACTAATGTATGAGACAAGATATTTTAAGAACTTTAAAAAATATTTGGAGAAGAAAAGTCAAAAGTTAAGGTCAAAGCATTGACTTTGACTAGAATTTGACTTTCTATAAAATCAAAGAGGAAAAAGGTAAGAAAATATTACAAAAATTATATTTTTAGAATCTAGAGAGAAAAAAGAAAAATTTGATATAAAAATCATGATTTTTAGAGAAGAATTGGATTTACTATGATTTTTCCAAAATCAATAAACAGAAAATCACCGAAATAAAGGTTTAGGTCAAAATTCTTAAATTGACTGATCAAATGATATCCAAATCTATAAAATCAGTGATGACTAGAAAAGCTTACGATTAGAGGATTCCAAAGAAAATAATATTTATGAATTTCACCATGTATATTTGCAATAATTGCCCTCAAAAGTCAACGCCCAAATTCAGATTGATTTTAAATAGTAGTTGATCAAACGACAAATTGAAGGGTCATATCTTGATGAAAACTTACAAATCAGATATCTATGGAAGCTGATTGAACAAGGAATCCAAGGAAACCAAATTCGATTGATTTGGACTTAAGATAAGGGAGAAATCCTTGTTCGGAAATCAGCAAAATTTCACGACTAAATTTGGGATAAATGACAAAAATTCTGATTCCTATACTCTAATTACCTAAGTCTAATCTAAACTATATAAAATGTGAGGATTACAAAGGAATCACACTAATAACCTGATTGACACAAAATTTGAGCCTCAAATTGCTTTGATTACTGAGAATTTCTATGATTTCTTCTTTGTCGTGATTTCGGCGTTCAAGGGGCGATTTCCAAACATTTTCTCACAATGTTCGTGATTAACTTGCCTCAATCCATTCGCGATTGAGTCTAGAATGTAAGAGAATCATGAAGAACTCAAGATCTTCCTCTAAAAATGCTTAATTTTACATTTAATAAAGAGTTCATTTCCCTAAGAGAGAACATTGATTTATAGAAGAATTCTAGCTTGATATCCGAACTGTCCATTTCGGTTAAAGAGTTTGAACGGCTCAGATGAAGCCACATAGCGCGCGATAAGTGGATCATGATCTCATGATGGGGGCTTACTTCCTCCTTGATTTTTGTCGTTTGATCTTCATCGGAGCGTCCACAGGCAGCCGTGTGTCACTCCACGATTCACCGATTGTGAAATGAAATTGCTCCCGTTAGGTTTCACTGATGTGATGGACGGCTCTGAATTTATCACGTGCGTCTGATTGCGATCTGGTGGAACGAAGTCTACCAAATCACGAATGTCGACTCGCGTGCTTTAATCCAACGTCCCATGCATTGCCACGTCGCCTACGTACATGAAGAAATATTTAGTCCCACACGAAAGAAAACAAAGGAGACTGTCGCCTTTATAAGGGGGAATGACCTAAAGCCTTTACGTCGCCCATTGGGCCTATTACGCCTCCCCCTTACTATGCCCGATACGGGGCCCACTATACACGTTGGCCCAATCCACTCAGCCCACTTAACCATTGCACCACGTAGGCACCCACGTGGGTCTGTGCTAGTCCAATTAGCTGGCTGGTGCGCTGCCACGTGTCCGCGTCACCACGTCAACACCGCGCGGGTCCCATGCTAAATATACCCCCTTTTTGCAATTTTTATTTCTGAAAATAATTCATAAAAATCTTGAAATATCCATAAAAATAGTAAATCTTCAGAAATTCATAACTTCATTTCTAGAACTCCTTTTTGACTCAAATTTTCTCCATTGGATCAAAAATTTATTCTTCTTTAATCCATGCCACCTGAAATATCAATTTTTACAAGAAAAATTGATGAATTCAATTATTTCCAACTTGACTTTAAAAGCCAAATTAGGTTAACTCTCTAAAGTTGAGTTTTGATTCTTCCCATCATTTTCTTCTTCTAATCTGTTCTTTACTCATGCACTAAAGTCAAAATAAAGTCAAGGAGAATGGTTAATTTCAAGTTATTTGACTTTGAAAAAGGTCAAACATTAATAAAGCACAAAATTCACCCTAAATAATGCCAAAAATGTGGACTTTAGTAAAATGGCATGCCAATGGAGAAAATATCATAAGACTCTAATAACATGCATCATAGTTACATAAAATAAGCATTAATATCAGTTAAATAAGCTAATATTTGAAGTTAAATATGCATGTTCTTACTTACCCCCTCGTAATACATTGATCCTTGTTTCCAACTAAATTAAGTTGTGGTTTACACACACATGTATAAATATACTATTTTATGAGATTTATATATAATTCAAGATTAGTTTATTGGCCTTGTTTATATTATTATATTGTTCTTCATATGAATCGTTCTTTGATATTCCATTTGTAATAGCAATAACTTTGTAACATGAAAATGCCACTATCTTAATATCTATCATTTAGTGTCAACTTCATAGTTCATTCTATCATCTTAATGATCATGAGGTCCCCTAATTGTATACAAGACTTTTGAGTACATTGATAAGCAAAATGATATGCTATAGATATAGATATCACGATTACCCTATGATAAAGACAAGTAAAATGAACTCGTACAAACCATCTACATAGTTAATGACTATTATATTCATTGATCATTACCTTTTATTGACCTAACCTGATTCAGTTTTGAATCATGACATTTTTGACAAAGAGTGACGTAATGAACTCTAGGATATCTTGACACGCTATTAAGGGATAATTGTCATTAGACCTACAGAAGCTAGTAGGGTAACAAGGATCAAACAATATAAAAGACGAGCTCCCATGAATTTCTCTAACGGTTAAACTAGAAATAGAAAAGGGAGGGAAATCTTGATGTAATCTATGGAATTGGAGAGAAGAATCTCAAGTTATTCTCAATTATGTGCAGTTAGTCGCTTCAAAGAGTGATCATTAGGGTTTGATAGTTGACCGTACCCTAAGTCATTCATGAGTCTCATGCGAATGAAGCATTATACATACATGGTAATCAATGACAGAAAGGCTCTATAAGAGACGTCTTACGTACTCCATATCTCCTTGAGTACGTGGTGTAGCTTGGCACCCAATAGGTTGGCAACTCAACTTATCGATTGGGTTAGGGTTCTCCGGTTCCGGTGTCGGTACTGGTTTGTTCTAAGAACCTAAACCTATACCTAACTTTGGTTCGGTATCAGTGACGGTATAGTTCGGTGTCGGTTAGGTTAAACCTATACTTTCGGTCAAACATCGTTAGAATTGAACATAAATTATTAAAAAAAATTGTGACACTCCTATTAATATTTTTATAAATATAACACATGTTTCACAAACAAATGATAAGGGATTAACATTTCCTAATAACATCAATACAATACATCAAGAATTTAAGATAAAAGGCATAAATAGATAAACTTTATCCGTAAAATATAGTTAGGGAAAAAATAACAATAAAATTTCAGGAAATCATCTCTCTCAACTCCTCCTCTCCCTCCCTCACTCTCTCACGCTCCTTCCTTCACTCTCTCTCACTCTCTCTCAATTCAGTTAAGAAGAATTCAAAGTTTTCGATGAGGTTAATAGCACCAAAGTACAATTTATAGTTTCTTACTTACCTCAGCAAAATGGCATCAGTGGAAAGGAGCATAGGACAATAATATCCTTTCTAGGATGCATGCTCAAGGGTAGGCATTTACCCTTAGAATGATGGGGAGAAATTAAAAGTTTGTATGTTAAATAGATCTCCTACATAAAGCCCTGATGGAGAAACTTATGAGCAGTGGAGTGGAACCAAACCAAGGATTAATCATTTCAGAATATGTGGGCCCCTGATACTTGCAAAGAATAGTTACTAAAAGATGAGTAAACTTGGAGGTTGGAGTTATCCAATGATCACCATCGAGTATGATATGGGTAGTAAAACTCACAAATGTTTTGATTTAATCGCATATAATGTTTTCTTGAGCAAGGTTGTCATTCTAGAAAAAAAAATGTATTTGGAATTGCAGGTCCAAAAAATTAGTAAACAAAGAAGTAGGTATAAATTATTTTCTTCTATGCATGACATCAAATGTGAAGAACTTGATCAAATTAATAGGGAGACACCAAATGATGCTTATGAAGGACTGCCATTAGATGTTGACCAATTAAAGATTCTTGAACTAATTCTGATGAAAGCCCAAGATGGATGAGAACCATTCTTGAAATCTTCGATGAAACAAATATGTCACTAATTTCTACATAATGTCATATTATTCAAGATGAGACACTAGATGATGACTATGAAGAACTATCTTTAGATGTTGACCATGTTGGGTTTTAAAGTCGATAAAATTTTCAAAATTTTGATCAAAACATCAAATACAGCAGAATAGATTCAATTGGATGTTTAAAACATTGAGGCACCAAGAATAGATGATCCTATCATCTAGAATGTATGAGAAAACATACTTATATGGTTCCCTCAAAGAGTTCTTGAAGCTATTTAAGTGTCTAACCTCTAGAGATAACTACACGATCTCTAGATAATTGGATCTCCGCTTCAAAGCTCTTCACCAAGAGATAAAGAGAAGAAAGAAGAGAATTCTCCCAAGGCTTGCATGGGCACCTTGAGTTGTGGTCGTTCTCCCCTTATTTATAGATATTTGGTATATGGATTTTTCATAAAAACCCTCATAATTATGTATGTATCCACCAACATCTACAAACCTTATGTGTGTGACCCTCTAGGTCCATATATCTACTAGTTAATAACTCTATATACCAAATAACACCTTATTGGTCAAACTTAATTAATTCTCTGCATCAACATATAGATTCATTAATCAAAATTGATTTAACCCAATCTAGAGAACTCCATATTGTTACCGAAAGACCGAATACCGAACCGAAACTGACACCGTCGGTGTTGATAAACTGGGAAAGCGAAGTTCGGTTTTCTTCCGGTGTCGGTTTTGGTTTGGGGTTTCGGTGGAACCGTACTTTCTCTCTCCTATGATAGGAGAGAGAGAGAGCGAGGGAGGGACGGAGGGGGAGAGAGAGACACAGAGACAGAGACAAAGAGAGGGAGGGATGGAGGGAGAGGGAGAGAGAGAGAGAGGGAGAGGGAGGGAGAGAAATTTTAACAGTGGAAGAAAATTGTTTTCTCTTCCGCCCACAAGAGAGAGAGAGGGTGGCGGAAGGGAACGCGGGAGGAGAGAGAGAGAGGGAACGAAGGGACCAGGGGGAGAGAGAGAGCGTGGGAGGGACGGACGGATGGGGGGGGAGAGAAAAATTTTAACGACAGAAGAAATTTTTTTTCTTCTTCCGCCCCACGAGAGTGAGAGGGTGGCGGAAGGGAACGCGGGAGGGGAGAGAGAGGGAACAAAGGGACCAAGGGGGAGAGAGAGAGAGCATGGGAGGGACGGACGGACGGGGGGGAGAGAGAGAGGGAGGGAGAGAAAAATTTTGACGGCGGAAGAATTATTTTTTTCTTCTTCCGCCCCGCGAGAGAGAGAGGGTGGCGGAAGGGAGGGCGGGAGGGGGTGAGAGAGAGGACGAAGGGACCGGGGGGGAGAGAGAGCATGGGAGGGAGGAACGGACGGGGGGAGAGACAAAGACATAGAGAGAGGGAGGGACAGAAGGGAGGGGGGAGAGAGAGAGAACGAGGGAGGGAGAGACACATAGAGAGGGAGGGACGGAGGGGAATTGAGTAGAAGATATTAGAAGCGAGAGATTCAAGGATGGAGGGGGTGTAGATAGGTCAATTTGATGAATACATCCAAGAATGTCTTACAAAATCGAAGAATACCTTAATTTATAGGCGAATTGGGCCTAACTGTCCGATCGTCTTGATTAACGGCTCTGATGAAACGGTTCATCACGAACCGTTACCATTAAGTCGCGGCCGTCCGATTACAATCGGACGCGTGAGAGGAGACCACGTGTTGATGCGTTATAAAATGCATGAAACGCCGTCCGTCGGATCTTCATCAAGCGTTTGAGATGAGTCCACTGATCGCGATTAATCTCGACCGTTATAACTCGGTAGATGAACGGTCGAGATTAATCTTACGAGCTTCACTTAAGCGACTTTAAGGCACGTGCTTGATTAAAGATCCGGTGGACCTCGCGTCCACTGGATTGACGCTTTGCGATCACATCCGACGCACCACGTCTCTCCACGTTACATGAAATAGAAAAGAAAAGGGGAACATAGTCCCACACGATAAAAATAGAAGAAAGGGTTCTGTTTAAAAGATGAGGCGGACGTGAAGGTTAGCTTGAATCCGAACTATCGGATGCCTATATATACTATAACCCTATATAATATGAGTAAATATACATATGGTCCACGTGTCACCTCAGCGCCACGCAGGCGCTCGCGTGGGTCCGCGTGGCTCTACCACGTGGCCCTGCGTGCCACGTCGCATCCACGCGGGTCTCGCGCGAAATTAAATCCCCTTTTTATTCTTTTTCTTAATTTTTTAAACGATTTAAATTCAAAAATAAATTCATAAAATTTTGGAAAAATCCCTAAAAATTAGAAAATTCATAACTTTCATAATACAACTCCAAATTAACCCAGATTTTTTTCATTGGCTTTGAAATTTAATTATCTATCATTATAAAAAGTCAAAATATTTAAATAACTAGAGATTTAATTTCTATTTCAAAAATACATTCATTTCTTTAAGATTTTAACTTTAGAAAATTAAATGAATGTTTATAAAAATAATTTCTCTCATTATTTAACTTTAAAAACCACTTATAATCTTAAGTAAAGATAGGTTATAAAATCATTTATCTTTAATTCATCATAATTAACCCTAAATTAAAGCATTTTGAGATTATAACATAAAATTGTATGAAATGATAGAAATGCACTCAAAGTATGATAACATGCATATAAATGGAATGTTTTATGCCTTATTTTGCATTAATAATCATGTATTATCATGTTAAGATTGCATGTTATCAATAGGATCATGTGTTCTTGGTTCCTCAGCATTTTAATATCCAACTCAATGAATTATATTATGTTTGATGCTATGGAAAAAAAATTAGAAGGCTTATTGACCTTAGATCCTAACAATAACCCTATGTGTGTATACCTCAGGTTGCGAGCACATTAACTTGGACTATCTTTTCAAGGCAGCTCGAGGTCGTGACACTTATAGGCAAGACCCACCCTATGCAAATGGATATGACCTTAGAGTTATATGGGTAAGATTTGGAGGTAGAGATACCAACATCATCACTACTTCTTTACAAAATGTCATCCACATATATCATGTGTACGACATGATGGGATCTGAGGTCGATAACTTTCTGAAATTTTGATCAAAACATCAAATGCAGTGGAAAACATTGAATCCGACATTCAAAATACCAAGCCACCAAGAATAGATGATCCTATCATCTAGTATGAATGAGAAAAACATACTTACAGGGATTCCTTGAAGGAGTTCTTGAAGCTATTCAAGTGTCTATCCTCTAGCGATATCCACACGGTCTTCGAATGGTTGGATCTCCTCTTCAAAGCTCTTTACCAAGAGAGAAAGAGAAGAAAGGAGAGAATTCCCACAAGGCTTGCATGGGCACCTTTAGTTGTGGCCGTCCTCCCTCTATTTATAGACATTTCGTATGAGGTTTTTTCATAAAAACCCTCATAATTATGTCTATATCTACCAACATCCATAAACCTTATGTGTGTGACCCTCTAGGTCCATATATATTACTAGTTAATAACTCTATAGACCAAATAACACCTTATTGGTCAACCTTAATTAATTATCCACATCAACATATAGATTAATTAATCAATGATCGATTTAACCCAATCGATAGGTTGAGTTGCCAGCCCGTTGGGTGCCAAGCTACACCACGTAGTCTAGGAGAAATGAAGTATGTAAGAACTCACTTATGGAACCTTCCCGTCATCGATTACCATGTATGTATAATCCTTCATCCACATTAGACTCATGAATGACTTAGGGTATGGTCAACTGTCAAATCCTAATCGGTCACTCAAGTTAGTACTGATGCATGTAGAAATCATCGAGAACTCCTTCGATATTTCTACTACCTTGGCCAAGGATTTCATCGCATCTCATTCCTTTGAGTCAATCTCCTCAAATGCCGAGTGTGGATGATCCCATCTTGACCACACAATCATCTTCGTGAACTTCATGTCGTATCCAATATATGACGTTTTAGATATCCCGTGACTAGGGATTCGTAAGTCATAATCAAAACACAATCATCCATCCACAAGGTGTCTTTGGTGTCTCAAGTCAAAGGACCACATACACAACCATGACATGAATCAACTTGATTGACAGTTAGGTATAATACCATTCAGGGATTCATACGGATCAATTCAGTGAACTCTTTCTCCAAAGATCACCCACTATCTATCCTTAGTGTCTCCACACCGATGGCTATAGGATCAGCCATACTCATCGTATGAGTTGGATTAGATAGTGCTATTCTTTCTGAATAATTCAATGTCCTTCTCGAATATCCCACGAATACGAATGTTTAGAACATATGTTTAAAGACTAGTGATCACTATATTATGATCTCATAGTTCACTTAGTCATTGCACATGCTCATGGACTTCATTACAAATATCACACAAGAATAACAATGAATAAATTTCATTTCAATGAACATAATCAAGATACATGAAAGTGTGATTGGCTTATAGGCCACATAATATCCATCACCACAAAGCTCTCATATGTGGACTTGCACATCGTTATCAGATTTGTCTTGGGGTGGGGGTAGGCGGATGATGCTAAAGAACTAGTTTTGAGTTCATAGCTAACATGAAGGAAAAGGTAAACCTCAAAATGCACCTTGGAGGTTGCACCATTAAGATCTGCTCTATTGGATCACTATATAACAGGGCATTGGACAAGAGGATGGAGTGACTAGTCTTGATTGAATGCTAGAGATAAGAAAACTCAGATATAGATCATATGGACTATTAAAGAAAATGTCTTAATGTAATCAACTCGTTGAACTCAGGTGAATCCTTTGCCACTAACTAAGCCTTGTGATGAGCCGAGGTGCCATTTGAATAATACTTTTGAGTGAAAATCCACTTGCATGATTAAAAGTATTGAGTCCCGTGTACCATGATGAACTAGGGCATAATATACTAGATCCATCATTGCTATCCACCTAAGTACGTGAAGAGCTTCATGATATGTATTGGGCAATGACTTAGGGGTCATGACAAGGGTAAATGTGTGTTAGGTGGGAGAATTATAATCATAGGTTTAAAATTTTTCTATGAGGTTTTGGGAACTAGCATGGGTATCCTTACGTAAGGCAATGGGGGGGGGGGGTGAAGATCATTAGGAAGTGAATCACTCGGTGTAGCTGTAGTAGGCTATGGTAGAGTGGAGTCTAGTGTCTGAAAAGAGGTTACTTGTAGAAGTGGAGGGATCAATATGATGTTGGACAATAGGTTTCTAGGAGAGTGGAGGGATCAATATGATGTTGGACAATAGGTTACTAGGAGAGTGGAGGGATCAATTAGGGGCAACCACACTAGAGAACCAAGGATTCAAGGATAAACATCAATGGTGTTAGTGGGGTCGAATAATTAAATATGAGCAAGATAGGTGGTGTAGTAGAGGGTGCAATAGAGAACCCAAAGGGGGTCAACAAAGAGGAGGCATGAGTATAAGGAAACTTGGAGGGAGATATAGCGAAGTAGGGAGCGTTTTCCTAGAAGGTAACATCATTGGAAGCAATATCGGATTGCGTATCAAGGAAATATAAATATATCCCTTCTGCATTCGTGAATAGCTAGAAAATACTCATTTTAAGGTCTAAAGAGCAAGTTTAGATAGAGATGGGGTATGCCCTTGCACTAAGGTAGTGCATGCAAACTCACAAGGTGATAGGGTAAAGAGAGAAGCAATTGGGAAAAGATGATTGATAAATCACACTACCCAAAGGAGAGGATGGAAGGGAATTGTGAAGATAGTTGGTTTTCATGACAATGCCAAAACACAAATAGTGCAAAAGTGGCATCTCATAGATAAGTGTGGGAGTAATGTTGAGTAGACTGTTGTGTTTTCTTATAGCTACATTATTTGAAAGAGAAGTGTAAGGGGAGGTGGTCTAGTGGATGATTTTGTGTTCAACACAAAAGGTTTGAAGTGAAGTTTGGACAAACTCTAGGGCATTGTCGTGTTGAAGGATTTTAGAATGCTGATGTGTTAGGAAATGATTTCCTTTGTAAACTGGTAGATAATTATAAAAACTTAGGCGTGGTCCTTGATGAGATATACTTAGTTGACTCAAGAAAAATCATCAATAAATACAATATAATAAATATGACTTGAATGGGATGGAAAAAAAGGGATAGCAAACATCTCAGTGAATGAGATTGAATGTGCCAAATGATGAAATGGAATTGCGAGAATGATAAGTAGAATAATGATGTTGGCCCATTTGGCATGAATCATACACAAGCTCCAACAAAGATAACCATAGAAAAGTTTAGAAAAATAAGGATTGCCAAGTTTAGAAAAATTGATCTCACGCCCAAACCAATCCTTTGACTAAAGGTTTTGGAAGAGACAATGGGAAAGGTAAAAAATGGTAACATAAGTAAGGGTAGCAGTAATAGTGCTAATTGAGAAAAGGTTAGTGGGAAAGCTACGAACATATAGAACACTATGCTCTTCCCTTTAATAGAACAATTGTCAACAATAAATATGGGGGGATAAGTGGTAGGAGAAAGGGAGGAGAGAGGAGAAGGGGTTCTGATCATAAAAGCCAATGCCCCGGAGTCAATAATAGTTGGAATCAAATCATGGAGATTAGTCCCGAATCCTCAAACGCATCGAACACTAGAAATAATCACGCCAAGTGACAGTTATCTCTGTAGCTTGGGAGGCAAGCTGTTTAATCGATGCCTATCAGAGAGATGCAGCTCCGCGTCTCAAAACATGGCATACAATTCAGTCCTTTCTTGAATAAAAGTTTTTTTTCCTCAAACCTCATGTGATTCTTAGGCGCTCTGGTGAGGTAAGTGAGATCAGTTTCTTGAGCGTTCTATTGAGGTGAGTGAGGATAATTCTTGACGAAGAGATCCGACGAGGTGTACTGCAGTTGGAAGATCGACGTCAACCGTAGACCTTTTTATTATATGGATATGCCTGCAGGCGATCTGCGCGTACAAGCTTTATTTATTTAAGGCACGAAGCTGCCTGGTTCAACCAAACGGTCTCTGGCTCCCGCAGTCAAGATTTGGGCCGGGGTTGACACCGAAGATGTTGCAGTATCTGTTGTAGAACCCGATGCGATCCAACATGCTGCTAACGGATCCGCGGCCGCACTCCACCCCCCCGTTGATGATGTTGGTGATCACGCCGTAACCGGGCTGCCTTCCGGCGGCGAGGTCTGCGTTAGACGGGCTCCATGCTCCGGTGATGACGTCATGGGCTGATGGTTTGGGCGGCTGCGGGGTCATCCAGAACCAGAGCGCCGTCTTAAAGGAGATGACTGCGTCGGAGGCAACCAGGTCAGGGTTGCTCAGGAGATCCACTCCTATCGCTTGTCCGGCTGGCCCGTAGTTGAAGTTGCTGAAACA
>CM044103.1:15377049-15442949 GCA_024174645.1 Lemna minuta
TCGGGCCAATCATTGAATACACACCAATTCATGTCAAAAGTAATACAAAACTCATCAATTTTGTGAAATTATCACAAATTAAGAAGTATATTGGTGAATAAGGGTCGAATCCACGGAGAAATAAGGGAATTTTGAGAGATCCTTTGAAATTCGATCAAATCGGACAATGAATCATGGTGAGAAGTTAGGGGAATTGATATTTTTGGAAAGAAGGCTCGAAGGTGAATCCACATAATAAAAAATCATAGAATTTGGATCAAGATTTGCGAAGAAATCATTGAGTGAATGAGATAGAAATTTTTGAATTTTAAAATCGCGGAAAACCAAAATTGAAATTAAAATTGACTGAAATTATGATTCAAAATTGAAATCTTAAACTATACGAAGGAAGATTAGGATGAAACACGATCTCTAACCCAAGATTGCGCTCGAATTGATCCAATCACTCGCCAGATCAAAGGCGAAGCTTATAAATGTATGATAACTACTATGATTAAAGAGGTGAAGCGGATGAATGTATGATTATGTTTTCCTCATAGTGTAGGCCATAATGATTTAGATTTCATTTCTAGGTTGACTTCTTTAGTGCATATTAGGGTAGTGCTCATCAGTTAATGATCGAGTCTAATTCTTAATTGTGATCAAGATGAGCATATCTAAGGTTTGATGCTATTTTGATGAAAAGATCCTCACTCTCTTATGAGTAGATGTAATTCCTTACCCTCTCGATACATACATCACTCCTTCCCTAAAAAAATGGAGGCTACTTAGTGTATTAGACTTCCCCTAGACTCATCTTCCTCCTATAAAAAGTACAATTAGAAAGGGATTCCTATCTTTGGGATGGAACGTGTGAGGTGGCTGAAGGTAAAAGATACTATTTCTAAGGGAATGACGTGGTTAAAAGCAAATATGCAAATAAGCAAAGCAGATTTTAAAAACAAAGGAGGTACTTGATGCCGGACAGGCTGGTAAACCCGACCGAGCAACGAAACTAAGGGGAACCTAAGGAAGAAGATCTAGGCAATCTAAGTATCAAGATATGCTCGCTCAAAAGTGTCCAACAGGCTGCCTCCTTGCACTTCATCTCCGTAGCTCTTGGGGTGCATTGTGTAGTGACAGTCCGAGAAACCTCCAGTCCACGTCCTCGCGTGCATTAGGCCTTGGTTTGTCGATGGTAGCTTGACGATCAACCAGATGGATTGGACCTTGGTCTCGATTCGCTCGTATCACCCTACCGACTAACCTAATCAAGGTCTCGAGGGCGATGGAAATAGATGCCAGAAATACTATGAGAAATAAAGGAACTTCGAATTGAAAAGAAGGGGATGCATGCCTAACCTGCATGGTGCGAACCCGATTGGTCGTGATGAGGGAGGCCATTCGTACGCATCACGATTGGTCGGCAGAAGTACGCCAAACCGGCGTTGGCACAGGACGGAGAAACCTTCGGTGCAGTGATTGGGCGGTAGTGGTTGCTGGCACAAGGCGGGCCACATGCTCAACTAGGGTGATACAGCGTGCACTTGGGGTGGCTGAATGGGGGTTCAGAGCAGCTGGGCGTGTGCCCGGGTGCGGGGTAGTGACGACACGCTTTATGCAGTCGTTAAAACACACATACGTCGGTCAAACAAAATTTATAATTCCAAAATCATAATAACAAAGATATAAAATCAAGTATTGTGTAAAGATCGGGTCGATCCACAGAGAACACGGTTGACTATTATCGAAGGGTTGACTTGATCAAACTTAGGTTTAATTAGGGTTTTTAAGAAATGAATTTAAAATATTACTAATAGAAATAATAGAATTATATCACAGAAGATATTTTAAGATTTTAGAAACTGATTTTTAAGAAGAAATGTCAAAAGTCAAGGTCAAAGAGTTGACTTTGACCAATAGTTGACTTTCTAAAAATTAGAGAATAAAAAGAGCTTAAAATATTATAAAAGTTATATATTTTGAAACTAGAGAAAAAATAGAAACTATTGATTTATAATTCGTGATTTTTCGAGAAGAATTGGATTTATTATGAATTATTGAAGATCAAAGATAGGAAAAATCTTGAAATGAACACTTCGCTGTAAATCTTTAAATTGACTAACCAAATGATATCCAAATCGTGAAATTTATATATGAATAGAAATCTAGCAACTAAAGGATTCCAAATAAACTAAATTTATCAAATTTCACCTTATATTTTAAAAGTAATTGCACCGCAAGTCAACGCCCAAATTTAGATTGAAAATGAATAGTTGATGGTCAAACATTAAATTGAGGGGTCAAATGTTGATAAAATTTTATGATTTTTCTATCCACGGAAAGCTGATGAAACGAGGAATCCAATGAATTTAAAATTAAGTGATTCGGAGCTAGGATCAAGGAGAAATTCTAATTTCAAAATCAGCAAAAATCCAAACCAAAATTGTGCGAAAATGAAGAACAAAACTATTTAAAAACTAAAATTGACTAACTAAATCTAATCTAAATACAAATTTTTGCAAGATGAATGATCGATTCACACTACTTACTCGATTGACATGAAGTTTTGACTTCGATTCACGTGGATTGAAGAGTATTGCTCGGTTTCTTTCTCGGCGTACGTTGGGCGTTCAAGGGGAGAATTCGATCAAATCAAGCAACGATTTGTGATCAACCCCACCCCAATTGGATTGCAATCGAGTCTAAACGTGGGGGATCATGGAGAACTCAAGATCTTGCTCAAAAATAGCTTAATTCCTTCATGATTCAATCAAGAGTTACTTAGAAGAAGAGAATACATCAGTTTTTTATAAGGAAATTCCATGTGAAAAGCGCAAACCGTTTGATCTAATGAAGATCGGTTTAACCGGCCACGGTCGTGCGCGTAGGATGAGCCATGATCTCACAACGCGGGCCCATGATCTCTCTTTTCTTTTGCCAGTCCGATCTTGATCGGAGAGTCCGGATGCCTCCATGTGTCGCCCCACGATCGCCGATAGCACGATTAAATGTTGAGCTTCTGATGTCACTTATGTCATGATTCAAGCACGTGTTGAAATGATGATCCGATGGATCGAGATCCATCGGATTAATATGTTTGAATCAGTGTGCTTTTGATCCAAGGCAATCCATATGGCCACGTGTCTTATATTTAAGAGATTAAATGGGAACATAGTCTCACACGGAGAAAATCGGTGGAAGAGGTGAGTATAAAAGATGGAGCTGCATAACGCCTTTGCGTTACCGCCCCAATACTCTTACATGAGCCCACTAACCCATGGGCCCATCACCTGCCAGCCCCTTCACACTGCCACATGGCGCCACCCGGGCGTTCGCGTGGACTCGCGTGGCCTTACCACGTGTCTGGGCCACCTTTGCGCGTGGGTCCGCGTGGTGCTGTCACGTGGCCTTGCGTGCCATGTCGCATCCGCGCGGGTCCCGCATGCCACGTCAGCTTTGCGGGTCCTGTGGAGATATAAACCCCCTTTTTTGCATTTTTTAAAGGAATTAAAAATCAATAAAAATCAAAATTAAAGTCGAGGAAAATCCAGAAAATTTAGAAATCTATATCTTTTTTACTCAAATTTTCTCCATTGGATCACAAATTTCTTCATCTTTAATATTATGCCATCTATAAGTACAAATTATCATAATCATAAAAGATGAATTTAAAATAAACTTAAGTAATCTTTTAAGGAGTGTAATTAATATCATCCATTAATTCTTATAATCATTTACTAAAGTCAAAATAAATCAAGGGAAGTTGTTAATTTCTATTTATTTAACCTTGCAAAAGATTAAACATGTTGCATGAGGGCGCCGGGCGTGCGCCGGGCAAGGGTAGTCGGGCGAGCCCAGGGCGAGGGCGGCTGGGCGCGCGCGGAGTGAAAGGGGTCAGGCGCATGGGGAGCAAGGGCAGCTGGGTGCGCGCGGGGCAAGGGTGGCGGTGATGGTGGCATGGGGCGTGGGGCGGTGGCGGCGACAGGGGCAGCAGTACCAGAAATATCGGGGACGAGGCAAGGGGTGGTGGTGGCAATGGTGGCGGCATGTGAGCGTGCGGCGGTAGTGGCAACGGCGGCGACGATGGTTGGACCTCGTCCTCAACCTTCCTCGTGTAGTCACTCAAGAGGGAGTTCTCTCCTTTCTTTCTCAAATGACCGCTAGGGTTTGTGGGGGGGTCCCTTCCCCTCTTATGGATCCCAAAATGGGCGGAGAGGGGAAAGGGCCCACTTGAGGCCGACGAATCGAGAAGCCCAAACATAAGGAAATAAAAGGTCCACAAATGAGTGGGGTTCTTAAGTGTGGCCCAAAAAGGAGGGTCCACTAGGAAGCCCAAGGGGAGAGAGATAGATGTGGACCTGCTAAAACTCGTGCGATCGAAAAAATTTCATAAACGAGGGAAGAAGGAAGGGAAAGATAGGTCCACATGTGCTAGCTCATAGTGTGGTGAGACGAAGACCTCAAGCGGTGTAGCTAAAATCGACATCCTTCATCTTCGCTTGTCGTGGGGGTTGGACACGCGTGGGTGATGTTTCCTCCTGCACCGTGGTGTCGTGCATCGATGGCGACGACAGTTGTATGCCACTAGTACCATAGATAATAATTATACTCCCAAATGGTGTGGATGGTGATGATAGGGTAGATGGTAGAGATGATGGTGGAGGTGGTAGAGATGATGGTGGAAGAAGATATTTCCCAACTTATTTTCCTTCTTTTCACTTCTTATTTCTTTCTTTCCTTGATTTTTCTCCTTTCTTTTTTCTATCTTTCTTCTTTTTTTGTTTTTTTTTGTTTCAAAATTTCAGAAGACCTTACGTGAAATAAGGATATGGAGGAGTGATGGAGAATTATTTTAGAAACATGAGCACAAGGGTTCTAAGTGAACCTATCCTCCTCCTCCTCTTCCTCCTCTTCCTTATTCACCAATTTGAGAAATTATCCATTTATTAAATGGATAAAGAAGACCTCTCTAAATAAATAAAGAGAGTGTAGACCTTAAGGGAATTATCTTCCCTCCCTCCTATTTTACACTGATCTAATGATTGACTTGGTCAAAAGAAATTAGCCTTATCCCTAGATACTTAGAACTCTTTGAAAGACCAAGTCAACCACCTTTTTCCTTTGATATAGGTTTCCTTATTTTCCAAACCATATACACTATATCATAGGTTCCTTGTATAGTTATAATTAATGATCTCAAAAGAAAATCAGTAGGAACCCCTTTGCTATTAAGATTCCTTTTCTCCTTGAGACCTCCTCTAGTTAGAATTTAGGAGAGATCTAAAGGAGGAACTCACCTTCTTAGTCTATTTCAAGACAAACCTTTGCATGAATATTATCATGCATCTGTCCATATGAATCAACCTCACTAAGATTGTTGAAGACTACTGGTGCCTTACAAAAGAAAATCATCTCCCATCTACATGAGACATCCACTGCTACCGAAGAGAAAGATAAGGAGAATATCCTTACCCTTTATGACACTGGTTAAAGGTCCCCCTTGAAGCCAAGACATCACGGTCAACCATCGGCAGAGCATAACAGCAAGAAGGCATATACAGTTTATCGAAGACTCCAACGAAGAAGCCACTGTCATCAGAGGAACCCGACAACCTCACGGGAATTTGAAGACAAAGGAGAGACGACAAGTGAATACGCATGATTATTCAGCGGCAAATAACTACTGTTAAAGATACGTACCTGCTCGGGAAGAGTTCGTGACAACATTTCGCTGTTTCTTGTGGTCAACGAGGCCTTCCGTGGCCTGCATGTTGGAAGATCTTCAAACCTGACCTATACCAATAGTCAAAGAGCAACCGCTCTGTTGAAGTTAGTATGACGAAATCGACTCCAAGGAAAATTTCCAGCAAGCCAAGATACTTCGCCACCAACTACAGACCGCCATCTCATATGCGACTGCATTGACTTTCGACAGGGCGCACTCCTCATCCTCATCAACTTCCCGTCTTCGTCTACCTGCCCCTATCGCCTGTCCGCTTACCGCCAGCTGAGGACTTTACAAAATACGAAAAGAAATGAGTCAACTCCCGGAAGCACAGGCGATGCTGCAAAGTGATTACAATCGCGGCCCGCACGCTCCAAGAGGGTATAAGACGGAAAGAATCCGATTCCGTCAAATTCCGCATGAATTTCTGCTCAACTTGCGCAACCGTCCGTGCGCGGAAGTGAGATGGAGCGACGCCTTCCATAACTGCTCTTTCTCTTCCTACATAAAGAAAATTGTAATCGGAAAAAACACAGTTTTTATTGAATGAAAGTTGGTTTTGGTTGCTGTACCCCTTCGTGTTCATCGTCCATCCTCACACCTCCATCTTCCTTCCACCTTCTTCCATCTCCGAGTTCTATCCCTCTTTCTGATCTTTCCCCCTTTTCTGTCGCTTCATCATAAATTTACGTCAGAAATCTACCGAGGAAACTATTGTCGTGTGGAGACAATCCGAAGCATCGCATTCTCTCCTTCAACAGGTATTATCCTCTCTTACCTATGAACGTGAATTAACAGTCGCATTCTCAGATCTTGAGTCCAACATTGGAACTACCATCGCCCCTTTTCTCCTCTCTTACCTATCTATTTTCGTCGTTTTCTCCATCTTCTCTTCTATCATCTATATTTTATATTCTCTCTAGTTATTATTCTATACTCTACAATCATCAATCCCTCATATATTCCTTCTTTCCTACTTGATATCAAATCATAGATCCTCATTCCTTTGTAGGAATATTCCTTAAACCTATTATCATCATACTTAGTACCACATTAAGAAATATCCTACATCAAGGAGTTTTTTGTTTTTTTTAAGAGAGTATGTAACAAATGTGAAGTGTAGTGTGAAGGGATACAGACATGTGAGAAAAATATGGAAGAAATGTGAGGAAACTATGGAAGAAATGTGATGCATGCATGAATCACTTGGGAGTGTTATGATCATGAGTGAAGTTTAAAACAAAATGGTGTAACTACTTGACTGCTTTGGAAGAGATAAAACTACATGCCTAACAGGGAAAGATAGGTGCATCAAAAAATTATGGAGCATTGCACTCTTTAAAGGGAAAGTTCAGAAGTGAGGAATTCTTACACCAAGCAATTCAACTGATGTCATGTAGGGGATAGGAATTTGACATTAACTTGTCACAAAAAATCTCCATTTCAATTCCATAGCATATTAACCTCTGATTACTCATTTTTCCTTGGTGCCTATTAGATACCCAATCCCAAAGAAGTCAACCACTAAGTATCATCCATTGATTTCTGTAGATCACTTAGCTTTATTACTCGAAATGTAATCATATGGGTTATAAGGCTCTCACTTCTACATCTCTAGTAGGTTGGATCTCTAAATTTCAAGACTTCTAAGGTGGGGTAGAGTGGATCAAATTTGGAAAATAGGAGATTTTAGAATGTAGACTTTTAAAAAAATGTTAAAAAATTGTTGAGATTTTTCTAAGTCTTTACCCCCCAACTAGAAATTTTCATTGCCCTCAATGAAATCGTCATGCCCATGAAAAAGGTAGCGATAAATACCAAGCACGACATGAAAAAGATACGAAAATATGGTGAGAAGATAAAGGGTTAGAAAAGCTCATTGATGCGTTGATGCTTGTTCACGAGATTTCTTGTGCGTGCGTCCTTTCCCTTATGTTGTTTGATGTAGGATAATTTTGAATATGATGCTATGTATGATGATGATGATAAGTTTAAGAAATAATCCTACAATATGGGGAGGATCTATGAATGATATCAGTAGGAAAGATATTGGGAAATCAGTGATGATGTAGTGTGATATAATTCAAGAATAGAAAGATATATAATGATTCAATAAGGAAGATAAGATGATTAATAAGAGAAGAGAATAATGTTATGACTGAGAATAGAAGATATAATGGGGAATATTTTAGTAATAATATTTTCTATAAGAGAGAATAGAGAGGAGGTGAAACGAGAGATACGACGGAGGAAATAATGTTTTTTTATATGATAGAAATAGGGAGAGAGTGGCGGTGATAGGTGTGAGATGGAAGAGAAATCGGAGAAGGGTCAGATGCTGGACTTAAGATTTCAGATTAGAGCCTTATCACGATATTGAAAGTGAGGATGAGTACCTGAATCGGCGACGAAATGATGCTCTTGGGATCGTCAAATGAAACGGATTTCCTCGCGAATTTCCCGCGAGTAGTGACTGAAAGCGGCAGAACGGGAGGGAGAGTAGAGGAGGAGGATAGAACTCGAAGATGGAGAAGGTGCGGAAAGAGTCGATGGAGGTACGGAATGAGTGCGAACACGAGAGGGTAACTAAGGTAACCACGAACAAACTTTTCATTTAAAAAAAAACTGCCTTCGTCTCTTACAGAATTTCGTTTTATAGAACTGCAAGAGCGGAAGATTACTGCTGAGCGTCGCGTCGAGTTATTCCGCGTGTCGCAGCAGTGGTATTCTTGCTGAGGGGGCGCAGCAGCGGCGCCGTTAATGTACCCAGTGGCGTTGATGGAAGCGGGTTTATGTTGACCAGACCCGCGAGATTTCGCGTCGAAAATGTACTCATCGGGTAAAAGAGCTTGGGTATCGGCCCTGATGCCGACGTGGAGGAGGATGACGTGAAGGAGGTGGAGGTAGAGGAGACGGCTGCGGCAGAGTCCGAAAGAAGGGTTTGTTGGGGCGCATCCTCCGGTTGCTCGAGGCAGAGGAAGCCGCGTGGCTGTCGTCGGGACGCTTGTTTTATTTTGCTCGAGGCAGAGGAAGCCGCGTGACTGTAGATGGAATTCACGCTGCTCTAGGACGTTCGGGGAGATTCTCATGTCCTTCTCGGGGTCGCAGCATCTGATGAGGTCGTGAGGACCACCACGGGAAGTCTTGAAGAGGAGAAATAATTCGCCTTAGTAGCTGAGAGATGAGGTGCGATTGTATCCTGAGTCCTTTTGTGGTGATTATAGGAGTGGCAGCCGAGGAAGATTAGGAGTAGACGGATTTTCTTTGTGGAGCTGCTGTCATGTTGACTTTTATTTGGGAGCGCAGGACTTCAAATGGAAGTGATAGTATTATGAGGTAAATGCAAGATATTACTCCTGCAAGGCTTTGTCTTGTAGTAAACTGAGAAGGTAAAGTCTTCCTTGAGATCTCTCCTAAATTCTACTAGAGGTGGTTTTCAAGAAAAGAAGGGATATTTCACAAAAGTGGTCCTATTGATGTTTCTTGAGATCATTATTCACAACTATACAAGGTACCTATGATATGGTGGCTGTGGTTTAGACAATAGGGAACCTATATCAAAGGTAAGAAGGTGGTTGACTTGGTCTTCAAAGAATTCTAGGTATCTAAGGGTAAAAGTTTATTTCTTTTGACCAAGCCAATCTTTAGATCAATTTGTAAATGGGAGAGGGGGGGAGGTAATCCCCATTGGGTCTACACTCTCTTTTAGAGATTTAGAGAGGTCTTTGTCACTCACTTCATGGATTGTGAGTTCCTCAAACTTTTTGATGAGGAAGAGGAGGGCATGTTGCTGTAGTTGGGGGTGGATTCTCTTCCTTAAAGCATATCGTGGTTCTTCAGGAACCCTAGTGTTCTCGCTTTGGGAGCATTCTCCATCATTGTTCTTCTTCGACGTCTACAAAAACTAAAAACAAAGTACAATAGAAAGCTAAAAAGTGAGAGAATCTTGGGGTGTCTCTCAAGAGGGCTAAATTTAACGTCTTCAGCTAGACGAAACTCTAATAAAACCTACAACTATAGATTGGGCAAGGGTGATACCGTCGTCACATCCTCATCGTCTTCATGTACCTCATGTTCCTCGTGTCCTCATGATACCATCGTCATGTCGTTTCTGCGGGTGCGGTGGCTCTAATGTCAGGTATGGCTTGAGACGATACCCATTTACCTTGAATTTTCTGAGGGATCTAATTTCAGAGAGGAGTATGGATCAGCCCTTAAACAACCATAGAACCACATATGGACCATCCTATTGCGAGCGCAGCTTCCTAGGAAAGAGATTAAGTGGGAGTTATAGAGCTAGACCTTATTTTTGACCTGAAAGGATCATCTTCTGATGTGTCGGTCATGAAAGGCCTTCGTCTTTTCTTTGTAAATTGTCGTGTTCTTGTATGTGTCATGTCTTAGCTCCTGTAACTCTTGGAGCTATAGAAGTCATTGTTTCCATGCTTCGTCTAGAGATAGGTTGAGCTTTTTGATAGCCCAATAGGCTCCATGCTCGAGCTCAACCGGAAGGTGGCAAGCTTTCTCGTAGATGAGCCGCAAAGGAGACATCCCTATGGGTGCCTTGTGAGCTGTCCGGTATGCACATAGTGCATCGGGAAGCTTGTGTGCCCAATCCTTCCCATCTGGTTGAATAATTTTTTTTAAAATATTTTTGGCTTCCCTATTACTAACCTCTACTTGCCCATTTTCTTGGGAGTGGTATGATGTGGTGACGCGATGGTGTACTCCGTACGTCTTCAACAATGCCCGGAAGTGTGCATTATTGAAGTGTGAGCCACCGTCGCTGATGATGGCCCTCAGACAACTATATCGGGCCAAGATGCATCTCGTAATGAATTTGAGCACCTCCCGATGGTCATTTGTCCTAGTGGGGATTGTTTTGACCCAATTGGACATATAATCCACCACTAGCAAGCTATACTCTTTGCCATTAGAAGGTGGGAAAGGTCTCATAAAATCTATCCCCCATAAATCAAAGATCTGTAGTTCAAGGATCAGCTGCATCGATATTTCATCTCGCTTGGAGATGTTCAATGTTGCTTGACATTGTAGGCATTCTGTATAGAAACGGTGGGCATCCTTGAAGAAGCTGGGCCTGTAGAAGCCGCTCTGCATGATTTTGTCCACGGTATTGCACGCCATGAAATGTCCTCCGCACGTCGATGAGTGACACATCACTAAGATGTCTCGTTGGTCTTCCTCTGGAATACATCCTCTGGCTGATGATTTGGTCATATCCGAGATGGAATAGGAGTGGTTCTTTCCAGAAGTAGTATTTGAGATCATGGAAGAACTTATCTCGTTGATGACGATTCCAATGCTCCAAGATCGATCCAGTCATGATGAAGTTGATGATGTGGGCGTACCAGGGAGCGTGGCTCGAGATGGCAAGGAGATGCTCATTAGGAATGAGTCGACAATGTCTTCTGCACCTGGAACGTGGAGACGTGATAAATGGTCTGCCACCGAGTTTTCGCTGCCCTTTTTATATTTAATCTCAAAGTCAAATTCTTGAACAAGCAGCACCCATCGTATGAGTCGTGGTTTGGCCTTTTTCTTGAAGAGCAAGTATTTTAAGGCTGCATGATTAGTGTAGATAAGGATCTTGCTCCCCAAGATGTATGGCCGGAACTTCTCTAGTGCATAGACCACCGCCAAAAGTTCTTTTTTCATTGTTGTGTAGTTTATTTGAGCTTTGACAATGGTCTTTCTTGCATAACATATGGCCATCGGCTTCCTCTCCAATCATTGCCCCAAGACCGCTCCCATTGCGTAGTCTGAAGCATCGCACATAATCTCAAAAGGTAAGTCCCTATAAGACTTACCTCGATTAGTGCTTGCTTCAGCATCACAAATGCGGTGCTTCCCTCTTCATCGATGATGAAGTCTTTGTCTTTACAAAGAAGGGTGGTGAGACTCTTGGAGACCTTTGCAAAGTCTTGTATGAATCTCTAGTAGAAGCTGAGGTGCTCGAGAAAGCTCTATAGATCTTGTATGGTAGCTGGGAGAGGGAGGTTTTGGATGACCTCTATCTTGGCCTTATCCACCTCTAGTCCTTTGCCCGGGACGATATGCCGGAGCACTAATCCCTCTCGTTTCATGAAATGGGATTTCTTCAAGCTTAACACAAGTTGTTTCTTGACACAGACCTCGAGGATATTAGTCAAGTGAGCTAGACAATTGTCAAAGTCATCTCCAAAGAGAGAGAAATCGTCCATAAACACTTCAAAACTGTCGCCTTGAAAGGCGGAGAAGGTTGCCATCATGCATCGTTGAAATGTCGTTGGGGCGTTACATAGTCCAAATGGCATGCGTCTGAAGGTGAATGCGCCAAAAGGACATGTGAATGTTGTCTTCTCTTGATCATCGTGATGGATCGCAATCTAATTGGTGCTCGAATATCCATCCAAGAAGCAAAAGTAACTTGATCCTGCCAGTCGGTCCAGGATTTGGTCGGTTAATGGTAGAGGGAAGTGGTCCTTCTTCGTTGTGGAGTTCAGCTTTCGATAGTCTATGCAGAGTTTCCATTTCGTCGGAAGGCATGTGTGGATCTCTTCACCTTTCTCATTCATCGTGACCGTTACTGATGGAGAATTATCTCATCACATGAACACAAGGGTTCTAAGTGAACCAAGGCATGAACTAAGGAAAAGAAATCATTCTCAACAACAATAAAATACTATGCTCCTCCTTATTCACAAATTCGAGAAATTATTCATTCATTAAATGAATGAAGAAAGCCTCTCTAAAACATTGAAAGAGAGTATAGATCCTAAGGGAATTATCTTCCCTCCTCTTCCAATTATATACTAATCCAAAGATTGACTTGGTCAAAAGAAATTAAATCCTTATCCTTGGATACTTAGAACTCTTTGAATGGACCAAGTCAACCACCCTTACCTATGTATAGGTTCCTTAATCTCCAAACCATATCCACTATATCCTAGGTTCCTTGTATGGTTACTGATCTCAAGAAAGAAAATCAATAGGAACGTCTTTGTTAATAAAATCCCTTCTTTGAAAACCACCCCTAAGTAGAAATTTTAGAAGAGATCTATATGTGATAACTTATAGAAGTGAATATCCTCGGTGACAACCTCAAGCCAAGTCCATGCATGAGTAAACCCAAGGTCAAGACTAATCAAGACTATGATGAAGATAAGTCAACATGAAGACAACTCATGATGATAATCAATGTGAAAGAAGCTTACAACAAGGGGGACCACCTCCCATTTAAACAAAGCATTCACCATTAATGATGAAGATGAAACTCAGTCTGATGTCTATCAAGGGACAGTCCTATTAACTATCATCACACTTTCCAAGGTCATCACAAACTAAGGAGGTTGTACATCTCAGTCATCGGCCATCATAAGTACAAGGAAGATATGCTGAAAGCAATTCATATGAGCTCTATTGATCGCAACTACCACTTAACCATCTGGAGATCCAAGAGCATTCCACGTGAAGTTAAGTTATCTACACAAAAGCAAGAAGGTCAAGGTCTAATTAGCACGAGGATAGATCTCACCTTTTCTCCTCGAGCAACCTCTCCACGGCTGATGAAGAAACTTCAACATCAATGGCTTATGAAGATGGTGTTAAGACGGGAAAATACCTCATTGAGCCACGATACCTGAATTTTGGGAGCTGACTTCGTCAACCTCCCCATCCATCACGGTATCACGGTTACTTATCATCACAGAACGATCGGCGAGGACTCTCCAGTCGTCTACCCGATCAGCGGGGACTCTCTAGTTTTCTGCAACCGACCATTATCACCTGAATTCTGCAAGAGAAGATAGCAAAGAAGACAACAGCTAAATAAGATGTCATATGATCGCGGGCGTTGACTTGCCGAGAAAACATGCGAGGGTGATGAAAATTTAGCGTAGACGCCTCTACTGGAGTAGCTTTGAGGCATATCGCCAATAGCGGTCCCACGTAAGCAGCATCATGATAACATGCATTTATAACCTGAATTCTTACCCTAATTAACTCATATTCATGCTTATTTTATGTGAATATGATGCATGTTATCATACTTTTTAGAAATTTTCTCCATTGGCATGTCATTTCATTAAAGTTGATATTTATGCATAAATTAGGGATAATTTCATGCTTAATAGATGATTAATCTTTTGTTTAAATTAATAGAAGTTAATCTCTGTTATTGAATGAGTTTTGACTTTAGTAAATGTTTGGAAGGATGATTTTATGATGAATTTATGATTTCAAATGTTTAGTGAGAAATGATTTAAGTAAATTCTAATTCATCTTGATTTCTTCCTTGAAAATATATTTTAAATGACATGATGTTAAAATGGAAGAAATTTGTGATCCAATGGAGAAAATTTGAGTTAAAAAGGAGTTATACAAATGAATTTATGAATTTCTTAATTTTATAGTATTTTCTGGATTTTATTTTGATTTTTCAGGATTAAATCGTGCAATCGGACGGTCGGGATTAAATCGCGCATTCGAACGGTCGGGATTAAATCGTACAATCAGACGGTCAGGATTAAATCGCGCAATCGGACGGTCTTGATTAAATCGCGCAATTGGACGGCTGAAATCACACGGAGTGGAATCCGTGTCATGGGCCACGATCCCACTGATTACGCGCGATCTGACGGCTGAAATTACACGGAGTGAAATCCGCGTCACGAGCCACCAATTTCGCGCGATCCGACGGCTGAAATTACACGGAGTGAAATCCGCGTCACGAGCCACGAATTTCGCGCGATCCGACGGCTGAAATCACACGGAGTGAAATCCGCGTCGTGGGCCACGATCCACCAATTTCGCACAAACTTATCTATAAATAGGCCTCATCTCCAATGTAAAATTCATCTTCTAGTTGGCCTCCTTTTGGAGGTTGGCCATTGGGATCAAGGCTGCTAGGGATCAACTATCTAGGTATGTTTAATTATCGTTTGTTCTTCTTATGTTCTTGTGTGTTCGCCTGGTATCTAGGATTGTGCGGCGTGACGAACCGAGTGCATCTAGATACCCGACTTGATTCTTCGTATCCTCTTTTGTGATCGCTTGTTCCATGGCAAGAGTGTTTCGTGTCGAAAGGCCAAGGGAGCACCGGTGGATCAGGTTTTATCTTCTTATCGTATTTAGAATTAATCACCATCGGTTGAATCGATCTCGAGAAAGTTAGAGGGCCTTGTCACTGAGATCCCCGCTCAAGGCTAGGGCTAGGGTCTTAGCCCCGTGAGGACTGAGGATAGGGGGCAAGGTTGATACTATGCGAGTTCTAGTTGCTTATTCAGCTCATTATTCTACCGTGATAAACGCAAAGCTTGGGCGGTAATTCAAGCTCCTGTAAAATAATGATGACTGAGTCACGATTAGACGGATTGACCGACATTTAGGGTTTATGTGTTAATCTTAGGACATTTCTTTCCTCTTTTATCAATCTATTAATTAAACCAACTACAAAAAAATATCTTCTCTTGTTCTTGAACTTTTGATCGACTCGTGAAGAAATTAAGCGAGTTTCGAGGAAGGTCTTAAGTTCTCATGATCCTCTGCTTCCAAGAGTGTAGAGACGCAGCCATTGAAGCATGATAATCACGATTTCATCTCTTGATTTCATCGAATTTTCCCCTTGAATTCCGAACGTCCACGAGGAAGAATCCGAGCAAATTCGCTTCAATCCATGAGAATTGAGGCCCCATTCTTGCGGCAATCGCGTTAGTAGTGAGGTTCGATCGATTATCAAGAGGTAATTTGTATTTTTATTAGGCTTAGATCTTTAATTTTGCAAATTAGTTCATAGTGTTCTTTATTTTCCCCAATTTTAGGTCCAAAAAGTCGCTGATTTTGAAAATAGGATATCTCTTTGATTATAATTCCAAATCACTTGATTTTGTTTTCATTGGATTCCTCTTTTCATCAGCTTTCCGTGGATAGCAAATTCATCAAATTCCGAGTTCATTTGACCCTTCAATTTAACGTTTGACCACGGACTGTTCATCTTTCATCAGAAGTCAAACGTTGACTTTCGGGGTCAATTACTTTTTATTGACAAATCAGAATTTGATAGTTTCGGTCTTGTTGGATTCCTCTGGTTCTTAGATTTCTATTGACATATAAATTTCAAGATTTGGATTTCATTTGGGCATTCAATTTGAAGATTTCCTCTGAGGTGTTCATTTTGGGGATTTTCTGATCATTGATTTTCAATAATTCATAATAAATCCATTTCTTATGCAAAAATTATGAAATATATATCAATAAATTCCATTTTCTCTCTAGTTTGTAAATATCTACTCTTCGTAATCTTCTGACCGTATTTGATTCTCTGATTTTGCAGAACACCTACTGTTGGTCAAAGTCAACGCTTTGACTTTGACCTTTTACTTTTCTCTGTCAAATCCGAGATTTCAATTCTTAAAACTTCTTATTTACCCTATTTATACCATTTTCATATCTTACATCTTATATTCTCTTATTTAAAACTCCTTTTCAGCCTAAGTTTGACCAAGTCAACTCTGCGATTAAAGTCAACCCTGCTCTTTGTGGATCGACCCGATACTTACCCTGTACTTGATTATTATATCTTGTCTTTGTGAGTTCGGTTTTATAAATTTTGTTTGACCATCGTCTTTGTGTTTAACGACGCACGAAAACGAGCCGTCACATCACGATCCCATTGACCTCCGAATTCACCCGAGATCCAAGAGAAATATTTCTCATTTGGCGGTTGCCACGGAATCAAGGAGTGAGTCACATAATCCATAAACGCACGCCACATACTCCACGCACGTGATGACAACGTCACTGAGAAGCATGAAACTCCATCCCGATGATATGTAACTACCATAACTGACTCTATGCATTCGACGCATCCTTTCATCCTATTCCTCTCTTCTCCTATTCAATAAAAGAGAAAATGTAAGAAGAAAACGGGATGTTGTTATTGAAAATGAAGTTACTGTTCTTCCTTGTTATCTCACCGTGTTCATCGTGCTCCACTTCCTCTCCCATATAACTCTTCTCCGAGTTCTATCTTCCTATTCTTTTCTCCCTCCCGTTCTGTCATCTTTCATCTATTTCACAGTAAGAAGTGACTGAGGAAGTATCTTGATCGTGAGGTGATCGCAAGGGCATCAACTTCACGACGCACGCAGGTATTATCCTCTTCTCTCTTACCGTGTTAATAGTTCTCCCATAGATCCGTAAGTCCAACATAGATTCACTCTTTCCATCTATTCTCTATCTCTTGCCTCTCATCCGAAATAATAACATATTAGATATTCCCCAATCCTAATTGTATCACTTCTTAATACCCATCTTATTATCCATATCCTCATCTCCTCAACCAAAGTCTCATCTCATCCATTCTCCTCTTACCGCAATTACAGAGAAGAAAATGGAAGAAAAAAGGGTAAAATATTATGAATGTTATACATTCAGAAAATAGAGAGAAAATGGAAAATGTTCATATATAATTTGTGATTTTTCGAGAAGAATTGGATTTATTATGATTTATTAAAAATCAAAGACCAAAAAAATCCCAAAATGAACACTTTGGTTTTAATCATCAAATTGACTAACCAAATAAGATCCAAATCAAACATGAATAGAAAGATAACAACCAGAGGATTCTAAAAGGCCAAAATTGTCAAATTTCACCTTGTATTTTAAGAATAATTGCCCCCGCAAGTGAACACCCAAATTCGGATTGAAAATGAGTAGTCGATGGTAAAACGTTAAATTGAAGGGTCAAATGATGTAGGATATTTTAGAATGCTTTACTATGTATGATAATAATGATATTATCAAGGAAATAATCCTACAAATAAGGGGAGGATCTATGAAATGATATCAGTAGGAACTAGAATTATAATTCAGTGAGGATAATATGATTGATAAAGATTATGATATGTAGAGAAGAGAAATGGGAAAGAACTAATGAGAATTTTATGGATGGATATTACTAATATGAGGAGTTAGTTTAAGATGGTTATATAATGTAATATAGATGATATAAATTAAAGAAATGGTATTTCGGAATAAAGGATTGAGGAATATGGATAAAGAGAATACGGATAGAAGTAGACAGAACGATGATAATATTTATAGAGAGTAAGAAGAATTATGAAAGTGGAAAAGATAACTGATGATGAGGAGAGGGAAATTAAGAGAGAAGAGAAGGAGGTAATATGATATATTTAATAAAGAAAATGGAGGAGAAGAATAGATTGGTAGTGACGAGAAGACGAGAGAGAGAATATGGAGGAGATAGATGAAAAGGAGAGGACTGTGTTGGACTTAGGATATAAGGAGACGAACTATCATTCACGGCAAATGGAGGTAGAGGATGATACCTTGAGGGCGACATGAAGAAAATGCTTTCGAGAATACCATATTGATCCAGATTTCCCCTCGCTTGAATCTAGCTTTGAAGTGGATGAAAGAGGAAAGAACGGGAGGGAGAAAGGGAAAGAGAGATAGAATCGGAGCGATGAAGAAGAGGCGGGAGGAGTGATGGAGATACGGGGGAAGAACACGAACACACGAACACAGGGTAAACGTACCCAGATAGAACCAAAGTAACCCAAATTTCATCAATAATCAACTGCCGTTTGTTTGTTACAAAATTCCGTTTTATAGAAACAAAAGACGAGAAGTTTTGGCGAGGCGTCGTATCACGGCGATTATGCGTCTTTTCGTGGATCGTTCAGTTCCGCTCATTCTCCGATTTTGGTAGGAAGGTTGAACGTGGAATTCGTTGACGAGATGATGTCGTCCATGCTGGCAATGCGGAAGCTCAAGTCGCAAGTGTTGACTTTTATCTCGCGACGGGTAAAGAGTCGGATATTGCTTTGCACGTAGTCTAGAAGATTGCATGCCCGTGGTGAAACATCTTTTCGTCTTCCCTCGCGATGAGATCATCCAGCCTTTTATCTGTTTCTCTGTGTGCGTTGATGAGAGAAGGCTTTGTGTGCTCACAACAGGTGTTGCCGCAGGCGCGGTTGCAGGTGACAGGTCCGGATTACTCACGATAAGCCGGAGACGTGTCGGAGGTGCACGATTGGCAGGGAATGAATAGGGAGCACGCGCGGGCCATAGATGCGTCGGAAGCGCGGTCAAGATATTGACCGACGCACAAAACACTTCTTCGCATTTTTTTCCGATGTTTGACGTTGCTTTCTTTCTCTTTCTTCTATCCTGTCCTGCAGATCCGTCGGTGAGGAAGATCGACTGAGGAGCTGAGGAGCGGTTTAGTCTCTGCGGGAGGTAGAGACACTGCCGGGGAGCTTGATCTGGGATCGTTGCGAGGAGAAGCGTGAGCAGAAGAACAGAAGTCCTTCAGACTGAAGAAGTCCATTCTTTTGTCGAGATAAGTCCCCGAGATAAGCCTCAATTGGTGGAGACTTAGGCAAACGCCGAAAATGCTGCTTCACCCACGTTTGATGATGACGTAGGCAGAAGTTTTGAGGTATCATAATCCTTCTCATATATTTCATTCCGATTGAGTTCTTCCAAACCATGAGTAGGACTAGCTTCAATTAGAAGTGATCATAGCTTATTCCTTGAAGAGGTCTTCATGACTATTTTCATTATTGATAGCTTTGACTTGAATTGTCACCAAAGATAGTTTCTTCCATAATTACTAATATTTAGATCTCTCCTAAATTGCTAACTATAGGTGATTTCAAAGAGAGTAGGAATTTAATAACAAAGGGATTCTAATTGATTTGAGATCATTATTTATAACTATATAAGGTATACCTATGATATGGTGGAGAAGGTTTGTGAAAATAAGGAACCTATATCAAGGTAGAAGGTGGTTGATTTGGTCCATTCAAGGAATTCTAGGTTTCTAAGGCTAGAAGGCTAATTTCTTTTGACCAAGTCAATCTTTAGATCTGTATAAAATAGGGAAAAGATGAGGGAAGATAATTCCCTTAAGATCTACACTCTCTTTATTTATTTAGAGAGGTCTTCTTCATCCATCTTAAGGAATGGATAATTTCTCAATTTGGTAGATAATGAGGAGGAGGAGGAGGAGGAGGAGGAGGATAGGTTCACCTAGAACCCTTGTGTTCATGTTTATGAAATAATTCTCCATCATTCCCCCAGGGTTGGAGGACTTCATCTCCGAGGAAGTGTCTTTCATATATAAGAAAAGTCAAAAGATGATGAGGATGATGAGGAAATTTTATGAGTTAGATATCCACGGAAAGGTGATGAAACAAGAAATCCAATGAAACTAAAATCGAACAATTTGGACTTTAGATCAGGGAGAAATCCTTGTTTCAAGAACATAAAAAATCCGCAACCAAATTTGGGCGAAACGAAGAACAATTTGATTTCTAAAATGAAATGGACTATCTAAATCTAATCTAAACTATAATTATTCCAAGGGATACAATCAAATCACGCTACTAACCCGATTGACGTGAAGATTTGGCTTCAATTCGCGTTGGTTGAAAAGTATTTCCTTGGTTTCTTCTTCGGCGTGCGTTCGACGTTCATGGGGAGATTTTGATCGATTCTTGAAATGATTCGTGATCAATCCTGCCTCAATATGGTCACAATTGAGTCTAGAATGCAAGGGGATGACAAAGAACTAACCAATTTGCTCCAAAATTGTTTAATCTCTTCACGATTCAATCGAAAGTTGAGTTTATAAAGGAAGAACATCATTTTTATAAGAAGTTTCATCACAAAAATTGCGGATCGTCTGATTCGCTAAAGGATGAGTCAACGTCTGAGATTGCATGATTTAATTGGGCCACGATCCCATGATCTCTTGAATTTTTGCCCCCTTTTTTAAAGGAATTAAATCCAGAAAAATCCTTGAAAAATCAAAATAAAATCTAAAAAATTCTATAAAATTCAAACATTCATATCTTTCTTTATATAAATCCTTTTTGACTCAAATTTTCTCCATTGGATCAAAAATTTCTTCATCTTTAACATCATGCCACCTAAAAATATAAATTCCAGCAAGAAAATAGGGTGAATTCAAAATAATATTAAATAATCCCTTAAAAAATCTACTCTATATCATCACATCACTCTCTTCTTGAAATTAATTCTTTTAGTTATCAACTAAAGTCAAAATAATTCAAGGAAAGTGGTTAATTTCCAATTATTTAACCTTAAAAAATATCAAACATCAATTAAACACATAATTAAACCTAAATAATACAAAAATATAGACTTTAGTAAAATGGCATACCAGTGGAGAAAATTCATAAAACTATGATAACATGTATCATAATTACATAAAATATGCATGAATATTAGTTAAATAAGATAAGAATTTAAGTTATTTGTGCATGTTATCACTCTCGCACCTTGAGAATCACTTGTCCTTTCCCCCAATCTGTGACGGCTTTTGTGGTAGCTAGGAAGGTCGTTCTACGATGATCGGGGCTTGGCTAAGCTCCTTGGTCATTTCCATATCAACGACTAGGAAATCAACCGGGAAATAGCAATCTCCTATTCTAAAAATCACATCTTCTACTACTCCATGGGGTTTCCTTACTGATCCATATGCTAAGCATAACTCTACAAAGAAAGGTTGCAACTCCCCTACATGATGACGGTCGAATACGGCTTTAGTGAGGATTTTAATACTAGCTCTGGTATCTAACAGGGATATGGTAAAGGTCATTCCTTCTATTTGACTCATTATCATGGGTGCTCCCAGATCTCTCTTTTTAATCAATAGGGAATTCATCATGATTGAACTCACTGCTTCACTAAGTTGGATCCTTTAAGGGTTTCTATGGGGTGTGCATATGCCTTTAAGAAGTTTTGCATAGGATGGGATATGCTTGATGACATCTATCAATGGGATGCGAATGGTCACCTTTTTAAATGCCTCTAGTACGTGGTTGTCTAATTCATTTTTCTTGGTTTTGGGGCGATTAAGTGAATGAGGATAAGGCATAAGAGGCTGACAACATGCTAATTAGACATGATAATACATGATCATTAATGCATATTAAGTCATACAATATTTTATTCCTATGCATGTTATCATATTTATGAGTATTTATTTATCATTATATGAAAAATTCATTATAATCTCAAAATACTATAATGTAGGGTTAATTATAATGAATTAAAGATAAGTAATTTAATAACCCATATTTACTTGAGATTATAATTAGTTTTTAAGTTAAATAATAAGAGATTATTTTATAAACATTTATTTAATTTTCTAAGTTTTAAAATCTTAAAGAAATGAATGTATTTTTGAAATAGAAATTCAATCTATTGTTATTTATTAAATTTGACTTTTTAGAATGATAGATAATTTAATTTCTGATCAAATGAAAGAAATTTGGATTAATTTGGACTTATATTTTGAATGTTACGAAATTTCTAATTTTTAGGGATTTTCCAAATTTTTCTGAATTTTCTTAAGTTTTTAATGAATTTGTAAGGATTTTCCGGAATTTAAAAATCAAATTTTCTTATTTAAAATTAAATATTCAGATTATTTATAGTGTGTAGGTGACGTGGCGCAATCTGAAGCGTTCGATTGATCGCGATCAATGATTAAGGGCGTAATACGACGTGGCGCAACGTGACACGTCCGATCGCGCGAGAAATCAAGACCGTTGATCTTCACTTAAGTGAGGGGGGCACGTGGCAAGATTGGATTCATTGAAAATTGTTTTAATCTGAGCCGTTGATCAAGAGGAGTTATAACGGCTGAGATTAAACTGACAGAAACACATCAGAAACGTCTGACGGCGACCGTTTGATGCGTTTTTATAACGCACGCGACGTGGCTTCATCTCGGCAATCGATCGGCATTCCAATGGCTGCGACTTAACGGTAACGATTCACATCCGATGCGTTTCATCAGGGCCGTTGATCGCAAATTAAATGATGATCGGACGGTTACGCCCAAATCGCCCTATAAATTGAGATTGTAAGGCATTCGAGAGCAATTCGAGTAAATCGAACTGTTTAGAGACCAAATCTCTTGAATCTCTTGTTCCTAATCGCTTCGAGACTCATTTTTGCGTCCATGGAGTGCTTAAGATCAAGATTTCGACGATCGACGTTGAAGAAGTTGACGCTTGAACTCCACGATCGTGATTTTCTGAATTTTGATGAATAGCCTTAATTCTGGCGATTAATTAGATCAATTCGATCACAATTTTGGGTTAGTGATGGAGAATCATTTCAACACAAGGACACAAGGGTTCCAAGTGAATCTAGGTATGAACTAAGGAAGAGAACTCATTCTCAACAGCAACAAAATAGCATGCTCCTGCTTATTCACAAGTTTGAGAAGTTATTCATTCATGAAATGAATGAAGAAGACCTCTCTAAGACATTGAAAGAGAGTGTAGATTCAAAGGGACTTAGTTTCCCTCCTTTTCCATTTAGATACTGATCTAAAGATTGACTTGGTCATATGAAATTAAATCCTCATCCCTAGAATAATTAGAATTCCATGATTGGACCAAGTCAACCACCTTCACCTTGATATAGGTTCCTATTCATCCAAACTCTACTCACTATATCATAGGTACCTTGAGTGAATAGCGAATCTCAAAATCAGCAGGAAACATCTTGTTAAATTCCCTTCTTTGATCAACCACCCATAGTTAGAAGCATAGGAGAGGTCTATCTATTAGCAACTTATGGAAGCAAGTATCTTCGGGTTCTACTTCAAATCAACACTCTAGCATGGAAAAGCTTATATGATGATATCATATTTAGTATCTTACAGCCAATGTTTCTGATTATATGCTACAAGAGGCATTCACAAACCGTTGTATGATGTCTGATACCAAGAGCGTTGAGAAAGCTTACATATCTTACTTCATATTTGTTAGTAACTTGAGGAAGTGAGGACTAGTGAGTTCTCTATGCAGTCAAAGCCCGTGCGATCATAGAGATTATTCAAAGTCAAACAGGAGAAGACGTTATGATACTCATTCAACAAGGAGTGTAACCACGAGGAGAAGTCCTAATTACCTCCTATTTGGAACAAAGCCCCTATGGAGCATTTGATAACATGCATTTATAACTTAAATTCTTACCCTATTTAACTCATATTCATGCTTATTTTATGTGAATATGATGCATGTTATCATAGTTTTTAGGAATTTTCTCCATTGGTATGTCATTTTACTAAAGTCTATATTTATGCATGATTTAGGGTTAATTTTATGCTTGATTGATGATTAATCTTTTGCAAAGTTAAAATTAATAGAAGTTAATCTCTTTTCTTGAATTACTTTGACTTTAGTGCATGTTTTTGAAGAATAAATTTCAAGATGAAAATGTGATGATGATATTAAGAAGATTTCTTAAGAAATGATTTAAATTAATTATAAGTTCATCTTACATTATTCTTTGATAAGATATTTTAGAAGACATGATATTAAAAAGGAAGAAATTTGTGATACAATGGAGAAAATTTGGATTAAAAAGGAGTTGTATTTCTTAAGTTATGATTTTTTGAAGTTTTTGATACTTTTCGGATTTTTATCAGATTTTTAATTTGATTTCTATGATTTTTTTAATGTTATTTCTTGATTAAAATCGCGAAAAAAGGGGTTTATTTACCGCAAGACCGCAGAGCTGACGTGGCGCGCAGAGCTGACGTGGCGTGCGGGACCAGCGCGGATGCGGCATGGCACTGTGGCCACGTGGCAGGGCCGCGCATGGCCCACGCGAGGCGCAGGTGGCGCGGGTGGCGCAGACACGTGGTAGGAGGCCACGAGGGTCCATGCGGACGCCCATCAGGGGCGCCACATGGTGAGGGGGCTGGCGACTGAAGGGCCCACGGGTTAGTGGGGCCTAGTTATAGGATTGGGGCGGTAACGCAATTGCGTTAAACCGCCCCACCTTATAAACTTATGATTTCTGTTTTTTTATTCCGTGTAAGACTATGCTCCCACGGAATCTCTCTTTTGCAGGCGACGTGGCGGGATCACGAGCGTCAGATCCGATCGCGAGGCGTGGATCACGTGGACCCGTCTACGCGATCACAATCAAAACACGTGCATCGAAGAGGTTTAAGTGAGTTAGATAAACGGCTTACCTTACGACATGTGGCATCACGAGGAGCTCCCGATCTTCATCAAATCAAATGCATGAAATGAAGCGGTTGATCGCGATCAAACGGCCAAGATTAAACCCGATGGAAGATCATCAGGGGAGGACACGTGGACACATCTAGACTCACCTCGACGCGGCGATCGCGATCAGATGGTGGAAAAGCAATGATCGCGTGATCAAAGCTCACGATCGCGAGATTGTCGCATATGATCATTAAATCGTAGCTCACGATCGCGAGATCGTGGCTCACGATCACGAGATCGTGGCTCATGATTGCGAGATCCTAGCACACGATTGCGAAATCGTGGAAGACGCATGGAGTCTTCAATCTTCATCAGACGGCTGACGTTAAACACGCGGAAATCCCTTTAAAAATTGATGTATTTTTTCTTCTTTTCTTAACTCTTGATTGATTCGTGAAGCAATTAAGCAAATTTGGAGCAAAATCTTTTGTTCATCACAATTCCCTTGTGTTTAGACTCAATCGGGACCCGATTGGAGCAAGATTAATCGTGATTCATCATCGGATTTCATCAAATTTTCCCCTTGAATTCCGAATGTCCGCGAGGAAGAAATCAAGCAAAATCCGCTTCAATCTGCATGAATTGAAGCCCCATCCTTGCGGCAATCGGGTTAGTAATAAGATTTGATCGATTATCAGGTGGTAATTTGAGTTTTAATGAGATTTAAATCGTTAATTTTGAGTTTTAGTTCTTAGTGTTCTTCAATTATGCTTAATTTTAGTCCGAAATTTTTCTGCTTTTGAAAAAAGGATATCTCTCTGATTATAACTCCGAACTACCTGATTCTGGTTACATTGGATTCCCTATTTCATTAGCTTTTCGTGGATAGAAAATTCATCAAATTCGGAGATCATTTGACCCCTCAATTTAACGTTTGACTGAGCACTATTCATTTTCAATCTGAATTTGAATGTTGACTTTCGGGCTCAATTACTTTCAAAATATAAATCAGAATTTGACAATTTTGCTCTCTTTAGAATCCTCTAGTTCTTCGCTTTCTATTGATATATAAATTGCAAGATTTGGATATCATTTGTTAAGTCAATTTGAAGATTTTCTCGGAAGTGTTCATTTTGGGATTTGTCCAATCTTTGATTTTTAATAATTCATTGTAAATTTATTTGTTGTTGAAAAATCACAAAATTTATATCAATAAATTACATTTTCTCTCTTTTTTCCAAATATATAATTTTCTTAATCTTCTGGCATCTTTTGATTCTATGATTTTACAAGAATTCGACTGTTGGTCAAAGTCAATGCTTTGACTTTGACTTTTGACTTTTCTCTTTGAAATATGAGATCTTAAATCTGAAAATTCTCTATTTAGTATATTTAGATTATTTCTCTTCATAACATATCATTTCTACTTCTTTAAAACCTCTTTTAAACCTAAGTTTGACCACGTCAACTATGCAATAAAAGTCAACCTGATATTGAAGGCTGACTTTGTCAATCTCCTCAGCCTTCAGGGGATCACGATCACCATCATTACCTTCTCTTCGCTTCACCCGGTTGGACTTCGTAATTTAAGTTAATTTGGTTCTCATTTTCGGTTTTTCGTTCTTTAGATTTTAGGAAAAATCTCATCTGTTGAATGATAACATGCTAATTAGACATGATAAAACATGATTATTGATGCAAATTAAGGCATAAATGATTTTCATTTCTATGCATGTTATCATATTTATGAGAATTTATCTATCATTCCACGAAAAAGTCATTATAATCTCAAAATACTTTAAATTAGGGTCAAATATGATGAATTAAAGATAAATAATTTTATAACCTATCTTTACTTAAGATTATACGTGTTTTTTAAGTTAAAATAATGAGAGAAATCAATTTATAAACATTTATTTAAATTTTTTGAAAGTTAAAATCTTTAAGAAATAAATATTGTTGTGAAATGGAAATTAAAACTCTCATTATTTATTAATTTTGACTTTTTAGAATGATAGATAATTAAATTTCCAATAAATGAAAGAAATTTGGATTAATTTGGAGTTATATTTTGAAGGTTATGAATTTTCTAATTTTTAGGGATTTTTTTTGGATTTTTCTGAATTTATTTTGAGTTTAAATCGTTTAAAAATAATAAAAAGGGGGTTTATGATGTAACACGACAGTCGCCGGGATCGTCGGCTCGTGTTACAACACAAGAATCTGGCCTAACTGACAACTAAGAAGCACGAAATGTAATGATGCAAATTTTCGAAATAACGAGAAGCACAGGGAGCGGCAGCTGACCTAGGGAGACGTCCAGAAGCCCTCCAAGCGATGCCCGATGAATCGACCTTCCCACGTTCCGTTAGATCGACTACTACGACTACGGTGGAAGTCCACGACCGGGGTGGTCCGCACCCGTACGACGACTGTGAAAACTCGAACAAAACCGAAAACGAACCCGACCCAACCCGGGCAAACGATAGGGTACCTATAACGCTAGTCCTCGGCGGTGGAGCGAGCGCCTTCAGCACTGGGGAAGGTGATAATACTCGAGCGAGGACGGCGTCGTGATCCGAAGATCGCAGTGACCCGAAGCACCCCCGTACGCGGGCAGCACCAACCTGCAAGTGGGAAAGGCGATCCACCGTGAGGAGAACACAAGGGTATCACGTTACCAAATAGTGGGCGAAGAGGGTCCTGTCAAGCGATGCTAGGGACACAGTGATCGCGAGCGGTCGACAGGCGTCGGCGAGCAACGTCACGATCCGGACGTCGGCAGCTCGTGTCGACTGAGGAACCTGAAGACAAATAGAAGTTAATCTAGCGGCAGCTCGACCGGCAGCGGCAGAGATCGATTCCGCTGCGATGGCACGTAGGAGCAGCGGTGGCGGCGATCGCTAGGGCGTCAGCGGCCCGGCCTGGTGGCGGCTCAGTCCGCCGGCGGTTCCACCTGGCGGGCGGAGGCGACGAGCGGCTGGCGATGGGCACCAGGGCAGCGGCGACCTGCACGACTCGGCAGGGGGAGATCGCGCCTGGTGGGTCTATCGGGACCAAGAGGAAGCAGTGGCGATCCGAGCAGTGGCGTCCAGGGGCGTCAACGGGCAGGACGGTCGTCCAGCAGGCGGCGAACCAGCAGGGTACGTGGCGATAATCGCGAGAACGCCTAGGTGGCGGACTCAGCGACGACGGCTCTGGGCAGAAAACCACGCTGGCGGCGGCGTAACGGGTCGTTCGCAACGGCGGATAGGTGGGGCGACCGTCTTGGCGTCCCAGGGGGCGCCAACAGGCTGGCGTCACGGGCGGCGGCGAACCACCAGCCTCGTGGCAACGAACGCGGACGCCTAAGCGGGATTCAATGGCGACGGCTCTGGTAGGAGAACCACGCCCGCGGCGCGTAACAAGTCGGCCGCAACGGCGGATAGGTGGGCGACCGTCTTGGTGTCCGGGGCGTCAACGGCGGGCGGCCGTCAGTCAGGCGGCGAACCAACAGTCTTCGTGGCGACGATCGCGAGTACGCCAAGGTGGCGGACTCCGTGGTGACGGCTCTGGGCAGTAGACTACGCTGGCGGTAGCGTAACAAGTCCGTCGTGATGGCAGGTAGGCGGGCGACCAAGCCACTCACCGACGCGGCGGTGGCGTGACGGACTGCGGTGAACGGCGCGCGCGATCGCGGCGGCGGCGAACGCAGCGGCGGCGGCGACACGAGGCGCGGCGTGTCCAGGCTCGGTCCTCCTATCTCCTCTTCCCTTCCGGGGGGGGGGGGGAACCTAGATCGGGGTTCCCTCTTTCTCTCTCTCACGCGACATGGAGAGGTCACATCAAAATTATATTCTCATTCTCAAAAAATGGTCTGCGCGATACTCATTCCTCCCTCCCTTATATAGAGAGAGAAAGAGAGGGGTTGCCCTAAGGGCAGTCCTCAGAATTCAAGGGTTTGGCCCAAAAGAATAGGCTAAACCCCTCTAAAGGGCCTAGGACCGGCCCATAAGTACTAGGGAGGGCCCAAACACGGGGAAAACCCTCCCACACACACACAAATAGTTCTCATGAAACAAATAAAGCAAGAAATGGGGAAAAACCCGTCGGGAGGGCGCATCACGCGGTGTACTTGAAGCCGGGGTCTCGGGCATCGGCTCGGGTGCTCCGGCGCGGTAGTACTCGCGCGCCGTCCGGCTCGGCACGTGCTGTCGCCTGATCGTGTGCATGGTCCTCCATCAGTTTATTTTTGCGCGGACCCATGTTGATGTGACGTGGCGCGCAAGGCCACATGGCAGAGCCACGCGGACCCACACGAGCGCCTGCGTCGCGCGGATGTGACACGTGTGCATATATTTATTTATTCGAAATATAGGGTTATAGTACATATAAGCATCCCGATTATTCGAACTCGCTGACCTTATATTTCGTCGCACCTTATATACCCTCCCTTTCTCTTTCATTTTTACTGTGTGGGACTATGTTCCACTTTTGTTTTTAAACGCAGGTGACGTGGATTAACGTGAGGCATCGTATCAAAGGCACGCTGAACGCCGCGCGTGGATCGCGTGGACTCAAGGTCCACCCGATCACGATCGCGCACGTGTCTTAAGTGAAGCGTTATGACGGTTGAGATTGAAACGCGGGCAACGCATCAGGATCGTCAGAGCGCGATCTAACGAAGGCAGATCGATGCGTTTTATAACGCAAAACATGTGGCTTCATCTGAGCACTCCATCAGCGATCGGCCGGCAGTGATTTAATCGTAACGGTTCACAATGAACCTAGTCGATTAAATCTAATCGGACGGTTACACCCAAACGTGCTATAAATTGAGATGTTCTTCCGATTTGTAAAGCATTCTAGAGCTTCAAACAAATTGATCTGTTTAGACCCCAATACTCTTGAATCTCTTGATCCTAACGTCTTCTAGACTAAATTTCGCATCCTCGGAGTGCTTATGAATGAGATTTGGCTGAAAGACGAAGGAGAAATCGAAGCTTGAACTCGATGATCATGATTTCCGGATTTTTTATGAAAAGCCTTAATCCCGGCGATGAGTTGGGTTTATCCAATCGCAATTGAGGGTTAGTGGAGTCCATTTTTAGTGATCTTTCACCTACTCATTTTTTATTTTCGTTTAGATTAGGAATTTCATCTTAATTTTGTTTTATTTTTTTTATTTTCGTGAATTCTACATTTCGAAAATTATCTCCCACTTTGATCTTCAACTTCTCTGCGAAATCAAAGTCAATTTCGATGATTTTTTAATTTGTGGAATCACCTTGAAGTTCTCTTTCATAGTCTACCATTTTCCCCAATTTCTACCATCAATTCGTTGTCCGATTTTGACCAAATTCGAAGAGATCTTCATTAATTTCCTTGATTCCCTGTGGATTCGACCCTTATTTACCATTATACCCCTCAATTCAAGATATTTTCATCAAATTGGTAAGTTTGGACTTTGTTTTGACATGAGACCGTGTGAAATCGACGACCTCGCTGTCTTGTCTCGTATTTGAATTTTTTATTTCTCCGCGAAATTAAAGTCCAATTCAGTGATTTTTGATTTCGTGGATTCGTCTTCAAGTCCTCTTTCTTAAATTATCAATTTTGCCCAATTTCTATCACCGATTCATCATCTGATTTGATCAAATTCAAAGAGATCATCAAGAATTTCCCTAATTCCCTGTGGATTCAACCCATATTTACCATTATACTCCTCAATTCGTGAATTAATCTTGAAATTGGTAAGTTTGAACTTTATTTTGACTCTTAACCGGGTGTTTTCAACGACCACCTGGTCTTGTTTCATCTAATGGCGCCGTTGCCGGGGAATTAAAGCCAAAATTTGATCAATTTTGTCAATTTTGACTTGGTCAACTTGGATTTTTATTTTAATTTTTTGCAATTCACTCACATTGATCATACACCAAGTGATCTGAAGCAGAAATTCTTCTTTGAGATCCTTAATTCGATAAGATTAAGTGATTTCGCCCCATTTCTAAAGATTACAAGCGATTATTTCTTCAATTTCACGTTGAGAACGCTTCTCTCTCACGGATATCGACAGTCAGGTATGATCGACGTCAATTTTTGATAATTTTATAAGTATTTATAAGTTATATTCATCGTCAATTCTTGATCCACCCTTCCATGAGACAACAGACGACCTAGAGATTACGGAATAACCCTTTAAACGTAGATCTTTTTGAGCGATCCTCGCAATCCCCCGACACTACTGAGACCTCTTCCACCGTAGAACTGATAGAATCAGTAGAAATGGCCCGGAATGACGAGGGAAATGCAAGGAAACGCCTTAGTGACTACGCTAAGCCCATCCTCCATAGACCTATCATGAGAATTCAGGCAGCCCTAAATAGAGGGGCAAATTTTCGAATAGATTCCCATGTCATGAGTATGCTTCCTATATTCCATGGTAAACCTTCGGAGAATCCATATAGACATGTAGACGAGCTTTCCCAAGTATGTGAAATTAACCATCTTCAAAATGTCCCCGCCGACACGATGAAAATGAAACTCTTTCCCGCTACCCTTAGAGACTAAGCCAAGGATTGATTTTTAAAATTAGGGAAAGAATTCACTAGTTGGACCGAGATGGAGGAAGAATTTTTAAGAAAACACTATTCCGTACGGAAAACTACCTCCGTCTGGAAAGCCACCCGCGAGTTTACCCCAGGCATGAGTGAAACTTTCGACAAGGCTTGGGAGCGATTAAGAGACCTCACTAGGGAATGTCCACACCATGGAGTGTCTAACCATGAATTAACGTAAATACTTTATGATGGGTTAGGCCCGCAAGATAGATATCTTTAAGATGCGGCAAGTGGTGGGAACTTCATGAGAAAATATGAAGATGAAGCTATGGAACTTATCAAGACGGTGGCAGAGAATAGCCACCACAACGTAGATAAACCATTCGGAAGAGGTGCGATGCCAAAGGGACATATGATTGACGCCAAATCAGCAGAGACGGGGATGCTCCTAGAAGGAATCGATAAAATGGTGGAAGTCCAGAATTTAATACTGGACCGACTCAGTATCCGCAACGGTTCCGAGGGACTCGCCCCCGTCTCACTTCAAGAAGTGTCGCCGTGTGCCAATTGCTCTAGATTCGACCACGTCAAATTAGAATGCCCCGTAATGGTGATCCAAGGGCAAGGCATGTTCAGACAAGGTCCATCAAGAGGAACGACGCAATAGGGATGACCAAATTATCCAGGTGCATACCCCAACTAATATAATACCCTTGTTTTCAATAACAATCCTTCATAACATGCAAGATTTAGGAGGAACAATTATCAACCTTATCCTCTATCATACAATGGTCAGCAACAACATCAACAACCCTATGTAAATCAAAGACAATCTTCGTTCGTCCCGCCAACGTAACCGCAAGCTTACACGCAAGCCCTTTTTTATTAATTTTTTTATTGTTTTAAACAATGTAAACTCAAAAATAAATTCAGAAAAATCCAGAAAAATCCCTAAAAATTAGAAAATATATAACTTTCAAAATATAACTCCAAATTAATCCAAATTTTTTTCATTGGATCTGAAATTAAATTATCTATCATTATAAAAAGTCAAAATATTTAAATAACAAGAGATTTAATTTCTATTTAAAAAATATATTCATTTATTTAAGATTTTAACTTTAGAAAATTAAATGACTGTTTATAAAAATGATTTCTCTCATTATTTAACTTTAAAAACTACTTATAATCTGAAGTAAAGAGAGGTTATAAAATCATTTATCTTTAATTCATCATAATTAACACTAAATTAACGCATTTTGAGATTATAGCTTAAAATTGTGTGAAATGATAGAAATGCACTCAAAGTATGATAACATGCATGAGAATGGAATGTTTTATGCCTTAATTTGCATTAATAATCATGTTTTATCATGTTAAGATTGCATGTTATCAAACAGCATTAGCGATCTCAAGCCTTCGAAGTGGAAAAGACCTATCGGATCCATACAAAGATCATCCAATCCACCAAGGCCCGACCGAAGAAGATGAAATGCTAATTATCATCGAGCACGACAGCAATTTGGAGGATGAGGAAGAACAAGCCAAGGCTGAACCTAACCTTGATACATACAAGCCCCTGTGCCTTATCCTCAAGCACTTAATCGCCCTAAAGTCAAGATTAATGAAACCAATGATCTTCTACTAGAAGCCTTTAAGAAGGTAACTATTACTATTCCCTTAACAGATGTCATCAAGCATATCCCTTCCTATGCCAAATTTCTCAAAGGTATATGCAATCCTCATAGAAACCCTAGAAGAATCCAACTTAGTGAAACAGTGAGTTCCATTAAGATGAATTCCATACCGATTAAAAAGAGAGATCCGGTAGCACCCATGATAACGAGTGAAATAGGAGGAATGTCCTTTATTAGATCCTTACTAGATACCAGAGCTAGTATTAACATCCTCCCTAAAGCTGTATTCGACCGTCATCATGTACGGGAGTTGCAACCTTTCTTAGTAGAGTTATGCTTAGCAGATGGATCGCTAAGGAAACCACATGGATTAGTAAAAAAAAGTTATCGTGAGAATAGAAGATTGCTATTTCCCGGGTAGATTTCTAGTCGTCGATATGAAAATGACTAAGGAACTTAGCCAAGCCTCGATCATCTTAGGATGACCCTTCCTAGCTACCGCGAAAGCTATCACAAATTAGGGAAATGGAGAAGTAATTCTAGAAGTGGAAGAGCACACCGTGAAGGTTGACATCAACAAGCATATGAAATACCCTGCACGAGCTTCCGAGGAATTGGGCGCCATAGACTTCGCCGACGACCAGGATATAGACGCCTGTGTAGAGGAAGTGATGATGATCGATGAGGAAGCAAGATTTGAAAAGCTACCAATGGACGAGCTTACCTTGGAGCTAAAGACTCTCCCATCAGCACTCAAATACGCCTTCCTTGATGAAGATAAAGTAAAGCCGGTAATTATTTCATCCAAGATAGATATAAAGCAAGAGGAACAATTATTGGAAGTTTTAAGACGAAAGAAGATGCAATCGGTTGGACCCTGACGGACCTAAAGGGGTTGGACCCCCTACTATGCACTCATCGCATCTTCTTAGAGGATGAGTCAAGGCCCGTCAGGGAAGCCGTGAAAGAAGAAATTCTTAAATGGCTAAATGCGGAAATCATCTACCCCATATCGGATAGCCAATTGGTGAGTCCGGGTGCATGTTGTTCGAAGAAAGCTGGAGTAACGGTCACGATGAATGAGAAAGGTGAGGAGATTCACGCACGCCTTTCGAAGAAATAGAGAGTCTGCATCGACTATCGGGAGCTGAACTCCACAACGAAGAAGGACCACTTCCCTCTACCATTCATCGACCAAATCCTAGACCGACTGGCAGGATGAAGTCACTTCTGCTTCCTCAACGGATATTCAGGCTACAATTAGATTGCGATTCATCCCGATGATCAAGAGAATATGACGATCACATGTCCTTTTGGAACATTTGCCTTCAGACGCATGCCATTTGGACTATGCAACGCCCCCGCGACTTTTCAACGATGTATGATGGCAATCTTCTCCGACTTTCATGGCGACAGCTTAGAAGTTTTCATGGACGACTTTTTCATCTTTGGAAATGACTTTGAGAGTTGTCTTGCTCACCTGACCAAGATCTTGGAGGTCTGCGTTAGGAAATGACTGGTGTAAAGCTGGGAGAAATCCCACTTCATGGTACAAGAGGGAGTAGTGCTCGGGCATATCGTCTCAAGCAAAGGACTAGATGTGGACAAGGCCAAGATAGAGGTCATCCAAAACCTCCCTCTTCCAGGTACCGTACGAGATTTGAGGAGCTTTCTCGGGCATGTCGGCTTCTACTAGAGATTCATTCAAGACTTTACAAAAGTCTCCAAGCCACTCACCAACCTTCTTTGCAAAGACAAAGACTTCATCATCCACGAAGAAGGGAAGCGTGCATTTGTGATGCTGAAGCAAGCACTGATCGAGGCACCTATTCTTCAAAGTCCTAATTGGGACCTACCATTCGAGATCATGTGCGACGCTTCAGACTACGCGGTGGGAGCAGCCTTGGGGAACCGTCTAGACAAGAAGCCAACGGCCATCTGCTATGTAAGCAAGACCCTCATCAAAGCTCAAATAAATTACACGACTATGGAGAAAGAGCTTTTGGCGGTGGTCTACACACTTAAGAAGTTCCAACCTTACATCTTGGGGAGAAAGATCATTATCTACACTGATCATCCAGCCTTGAAATACTTGCTCTCCAAGAAAGACGCCAAACCATGACTTATACGATGGGTGCTGCTCCTTCAAGAATTTGACTTGGAGATCAAGGACAAGAAGAACAACGAGAACTCGGTGGCAGACCACTTATCGCGTCTCCATATTCTGGGAGGCGGGGACATCGGTGACACATTCCCCGACGAGCATCTCCTTGCCATCTCAAGCCACGCTCCTTCGTATGCACACATCGTGAACTTCATCATGACTGGATTGATCCCAGGGCATTGGAAACTTTCATGATCTCAAGTACTATTTTTTGGAAGAACCAGTCCTATTCCACCTAGGATACGATCAGATCATCCAAAGATACATACCAAAGGAGGAGCAAGAAGACATCTTAGTGATGTGTCACTCGTCGACGTGCGGAGGACATTTTGTGACATGCAAAACCGCATACAAGATCCTACATAGCGGCTTTTACTGGCCCACCATCTTCAAGGACGCCCACCGTTTCTACACGGACTGCCTACAATGTCAAGTAGCATTGAACATGTCAAAGCGAGATGAAATGGCGATACAGCCGATCCTTGAAGTGGAAATCTTTGATCTTTGGGGGACAGACTTCATGAGACCTTTCCCACCTTCTGACGGGAAAGAGTACATTTTGGTAGCAGTGGATTATGAGTTCAAGTGAGTCGAGGCAATCCCCACTAGGACAAACGACCATCAGGAGGTGCTCAGATATGTTACAAGATGCATCTTCGCCTGGTACGGGTGTCTGAAGGCCATCATCAGCGACGACGGCTCACACTTCAATAATGCACACTTCCGGGCATTGGTGAAGAAGTACGGAGGATACCATCGCGTCACCACGCCATATCACCCCTAGGCAAATGGGCAAGTAGAGGTAAGTAATAGAGAGGTCAAGAGCATTTTAAAGAAGATAATTCGACCAGATGGGAAGGATTGGGCACACAAGCTTACCGATGCACTACGGGCATACTAGATGGCATACAAGACACCCATCGGGATGTCTCCCTTTCGGCTTATCTTCAGAAAGGCCTACCATCTTCTGGTTGAGCTTGAGCATTGAGCCTATTGGGCTATCAAGAAGCTCAACCTATCTCTGGACCAAGCAAGGAAACAGCGACTACTCCAGCTTCAGGAATTACACGAGCTGAGGGACGATGCGTACAAGAACGCAGCGATCTACAAGGAGAAGATGAAGGCCTTTCACGACTAACACATCCGCGGATGATCATTCTAGGTCAACGACAAGGTCTGGCTCTACAATTCTCACCTCAAGCTCTTTCCTAGGAAACTACGCTCTCGATGGGATAGTCCATACGTGGTTGTGGAATTCTTCGATGACGGATCGGTACTCATCTCTGACATCAAATCTGGTTGACAATTCAAGGTAAATGGCCATCGTCTAAAGCCATACCTGACATCAGAGCCACTCGCACTGGCAAACAAGGTAGACTGCATCTTCCCGAGCACTCGACGACGTGACGGTAACACCCTTGACCCATCAGTAGTCGTAGGTTTTATTATAGTTTCGTCTTCCTGAAGACTTTAACCTTAGCGCTCTTGGGAGGCACTGATGAAACGAATGCATGCGATCATTGAATACACACGATGTTGTGTCAAAACAAAGTCCAAACTTATCAATTTAAAGATTAATTCATGAATTGAAAGGTATAATAGTAAATAATGGTCGAATCATCAGAGAATTAGGGAATTTTGATAGATATCTTTGAAATTTGATCAAATCAGATGACGAACTGAGTTTAGAAATTAGGTACTTTATAATATTAAGAAAGATAACTTAATTGCGAATCCATGGAATCAAAAATCGAGTGATTTGGATCAGAATTCGCAGAGTAATGAAAGTTTGAAGTTGAGATGAAAATTCGATTGCGAAATTGATTAAAAACCGAAATTAAACTGAAATTAAACTTAATCTATGATTCAAAATATAAATCTGAAGCTAAATCATGAAATATTAAGATGAAAACACGCAATCTAACCCAAAGTGGTGCTCGAAATGATCCAATTAATCGCCGGATTCATGGTTTTTCATTTTGCGATTTCAAAGACGAAAATTGGCGTTCAAGATGTGATTTCTCCTTCGATCAATTTCTGATTTCAAACACTCCTCGGTCACAAAAATGTGTCAAGAAGGTAAAGAAATTAAAAGACTCTCAGATTGTGGTGTCTAGAGAGTTTGATTTGCCCGAAAATCCACAGGTGGTTTTTGTGACGCGAATAACATCTAATTTATAGAAGATTTTGGGCGTAACCATCGGATGCAACGGTCCATCGCGATCAACGGCTGAGATGACGCACCTGTTGATGAATCGATGCGGTTAAGTCGTGAGCGTCTGATAACATGCTTTTTTTACATTAATTTACATGATTATTAATGCAAATAAAGGCATTAATCATTCCAAATGTATGCATGTTATCATATTTTAAGTATATTTCTATCATTTCGTATCATTTCATATTATGATCTAAAAATTGATCAATTTATGGCTTATTATACATGACTAAAACAATATGATGTTTAATCCTAATTATATTTAAGATCATAATCATGTTTTAAGGATGAAAATATAAGAGAAAAGATTTATGTATTTTTAAAAATTTATTTTATAAGATACATGAATGTATTAAATTAATTAAAATTAATTCTCTTATTATTTTAATAATTTGACTTTTTATAATGATAGATTATTCAATTTCTGATCCAAAAAACTAAATTTGAATTAATTTGGAGTTGTATTTTGAAAGTTATGATTTTTACAATTTATAGGAATTTTTCTGGAATTTAAATGAATTTATTTCGATTTTTAAAGGGTTTAAGTTAATTAAAATAAAAGCAACAAAGGGTGCATTTATCGGGCGAACCCACGTGGATGCGACGTGGCACGCAAGGCCACGTGGCAGAGTCACTCTGACCCGCACGAGTGCATGCGTGGCACTGTGGTGACGTATACATATATATTTTATATACATAGGTTATAGTACTTATAAGCGTTCCATAGAGGAAGTCGCTAACCGTATTATTTCACCTCACATTATATACCCGACAATGCTCTTTGTTTTTCTGCGTGTGGGACTATGTTCCCTCTTTTATTTTGATTTTGGGCTGCGTGGCGTGACGTGGAGCGTAGGATGGAAATCGCGATGAACATCGAGCGTAGATGCGGTGGACGCGAGGTCCACCAGATCAAATATCGCGCACGTGCTTCAAATTCACTTAAGTGAACTAATCGCAGCCTTTGATCTCGCGAGTTATAACGGCGGAGATCACTTGCGATCGGTGGGCTCCTCGACATATCCTGATCGTTGGATTAAGATCCAACAAATGATCAAGCAACGCGACTCTTCAAATTGAGACACGTGGACTCACCTCAGCCCTTCATCTGCGATCAAACGATTCGGACTTAATCGCAATGATTCGATCAACGGACGCTTCATCGCGACCATTGATCGCGATGCGCCTCTTCATCGGACGGTGGCGCCCAAATTTCTCCTATAAATGCACTGTTCTTCACGACGGAAAGATTCGCCCTTGAATTTTCAAGAAATTCGAACTGTCCAGACACCAATTCGAGTGCCAATTTGATTTCTTCATCTTCTTGACTCGTTTCCGTGTCCAAGGAGTGCTTGAAATCAGATTTTGATCGAGAGATCACGGAGAAATCACATCTTGAACTTCAATTTCGTCTTCGAAAATGCGGGATGAAAAGCCATGCATCTAGCGATTAATTGGATCATTTCGAATGCTACTTTGGGTTAGATTGCGTGTTTTTATCTTAATCTTTCATCATTTAGTGTTAATTTTATATTTTGAATCGTAGATTAAGTTTAATTTTTGTTTAATTTCAGTTTTAAATCAATTTTTGCGATACGAATTTTCTCCTACTTTCAAACTTTGATTACTCAGTGAATTCCTATCCAAATCACTCAATTTTTGATTCCGTGGATTCACAATTGAGTTATCTTTCTTAATATCCAAATCGCTCAATTGCTAACCTCAATTCGTTGTCCAATTTGATCTAATTTCAAAGATATCTCTCAAAATTCCTTAATTCTGCGTGGATTTGACCCTTATTTACCATTATACCCTTTAATTAAATTAATTAATCATAAATTGGTAAGCTTAGGACTTTGTTTTGACACTATATCGTGTGTATTCAATGACCATACGAATTAGTCTCGTCAGCTTCCGATCTTCGATGGAGCATCCGAATGCGTCCACGTCCCGCATGTGAAGGGACACGTCATTTCGATTTGTCCATTGGATCTATATCGGGCGGTCGCGATCAATCAGAAGGTTCACCGATCGCGATTAATCGTGACCGTTATAACTCCTTAGATGGAGCGCCGAGATTAATCATCATTTAATCAAATCAGTGTCTTCTGTGATGTTGCCATGTACCCCATGAGTAAGTGACATCCGACGTGCATGATTAAATCATGCGATCGGATGTCTCACACGTCGCCTCGTCACTTGAAAATAAAATAGAAAGAAGAATAGTCCCACACGGAATAATTTAAAGAATTCTATCAGGTTTATAATGACCACGGATTTAAGTGGTTAGCTTAAATCTGATTATGGATGCTCCTAACCCATTTATAATTCCGCGCATACGTGTCACGCACACACGCATGTCCACGTGTCACACAGACACACGTCCGTGCGTCGCCACATGGCTTCGCTCCACCACGTCAGCGCGCGGTAATATAAAAACCCTTTTTTATTCTTTTTAACTATTTTAAAATAAAAAATAAAGTTAATTTAATTTAGAAAATTCCATAAAATTCTTTAAAATTAGAAAAATCATATATTCCAAAATACAACTCGAAATTATTTCAAATTTGTTTTTTCGATCAGAAATTGAATTATCTATCATTATAAAAATTCAAATATTAAAATAACAAGAGAATGAATTTTAATTAAATAAATATATTCATGTATATTCTAAAATAACTTTAGAAAAATACATGAATATAAATAAAGATCTTTTCTCTTTTACTTTAATCATATAAACATAATTATGATCTCAAATTTACTTAGGATTAGAATCATATTCTTCAATTATGTTTAATTATCTATAAATTGATGTATTTTTAGATCATAACATGAGATTACATACAATGATAGAAATATACTTTAAAATATGATAACATGCATAAAATGGAATGATTAATACCTTTATTTGCATTAATAATCATGTAAGATCATGTATAAAATGCACGTTATCAAGCACCCCAAGATTATCTTACTCTTTTATTTTCTTTGTTCTTCAATTTTTATAAATATCGAAGAAGAACTACACTAGGAAAGGGCGTATCTGCACGAAATCCCGTGAACAAGCATCAACTGATCAATGAGTTTTTTTAACCCTTTATCCTCTCACCACATTTTTGTATATTTTTCATGCCATGATTCGGTGTTTTTGCTATCTTTTGCATGAGCATGTAGATTTCATTGAGGGCAATGACAAGTTCTTGTTGGGGGTTGAGGACTTAGAAAAATCTCTACTATTTTTCAAAAATTTTAAAATTCTATATTTTAAAAACTCCTATTTTCCACATTTGATACACTCTACCCCACCGTAGAAGTCTTGACATTTAGAGATCCGACCTACTAGAGATGTAGAAGTGAGGGCCTTATAACCCATATGATTACATTTTGAGTAATAAAGCTAAATGATTTAGAGAAACCAATGGATAATATTTAATGGTTGACTTCTTTGGGAATGAGTATTTAACAGGCACCAAGGAAAATGAGTAATGAAAGGTTGAAATGCTATGGGATTGAAAAGGAGAGTTTTTAGAGAAGTTAAAATTCCATCCCCTACCTAACACCAGCCAAAATTGCTTAGTGTGGGAATTCATCGCTTCTAAACTTTTGATGCAGGACGCGGTGGTGAAAACCCTCGCGCCTGATCAATGAACCTGAGGATGACTAAGGGTAGCCTATCAAACCTAACCTATGGATAAGCAAATCCTAGACCCTAAGTATGAGACCTAACCTAAACATAAGTACAGGCAGACGTGCCGATCAGCGGAGTCGACTCCGAGTGACCCGGGGAAACTCGCGATGATGGGTAGGGTGAGATCCTCTCGATCCACGTCCGGAGGCGTGGAAGTCGCTCGTCGTGGAGTAGCCGGAGGCTGCAGCCCACGCTCGTGCCGGACTCCGACGTACGCGTCGAAATCTCGAACCTATAATCGTACTACCCTATCTACGTCGTCCCGACTGGGCGGTGGAGACGAGTAAAGGAAATGATTCGAAAAGTAATTAACTTGAAAGAGGGGTTGAAGCTAACTCCGCGGGCGCGAACCCGGTCGGGCCGGGGCGAGGAGGTCGTCGCGCGTGCAGTGAGTCGACGCCGGCGAGTCGGCGGGGAGCGCGGGAGCGATCGGCGTGGAGGCGAAGTGATGATGAGTCTGGGGCGAGCTCTGACGAGCGCAGCGAACACGGAGGCGGAGGCGGCATTCGGGGCCGATTCGGGGCGGGCCGAACGGTCCGGGTCGACCCGGGCGGCTCGGCGGGCCTGCGGACCTGGGTTAGGGCCGGCTTGGGCTTGGCCGGGGCCGATCTGGGCCGGCTTTGGGCCGGCTCGGGCGGTCCTGGACCTGGGTCTCGGGGCCGACTGGGCCGGTGCTCAGGGCGGCCGGGCGTCTGGGCCGGTCGGGCTGGCTCTGGGCCGTTCGGGCTCGGGCGGTCTCGGTCCGGCCGGCTGGGTCGATCTCGGGGGCTCGGGCGGTCCCGGCCTGGTCAGGCCGGTCCGGCCGGCTCGAGCTGACTCCTAGCTGGTCCCGGGTTGAGTGGGGAGCGGCTCCCGCTGAGTCGACTCAGCGGGAATCGTTCACTTCTTCCCCTAGGGTTTCCCCTGCGGTGGTCGTGGCGGCGCGTGGCGGTGGAGGGCGATGCGGCGATCCTGACGCGGAGGAGGGCGCGCCGGGCGGCGACGCAGGAGAGGCGGGGGGCGGCGGTTCTCGTGGCGAGAGGGGCGTGGAACCCTTGCGGAAGTGCTGGAATCGAGCGGAGCGGGGGCGGAACCCGAGCAACCGGGTGGGGCGTCGGCGGCAGCAGATCGCGAGGGCGGCGGCGGCGGCCCGCGGCGGCGGCGCAGAGCGCGGCGGCGGCGAGGGGCGCGGCGGTGCTCGAGGCACCGGAGGTCGCTCGGGAGGCGGTTTAGGCGCGGCGGCGATGGCGGCGGCCTGGGCGGCCGTGGTGGCGGCGGCCGAGATCGGCGGCGGCGGCGCAGCTGGGCGCGGCGGCGGCGCGGACCTCGGCGGCGGCTACAACGGCGGCTTGGAGCGGCGGCAATGGCGGCGGCGTGGAGAGGATCCGGAGTTAGGGCAAGAGGTGGCGGCGGCGGCGGCGGCACAACGGGTGCGGCGGCGGCGTCGGCGGCGTCGGCGGTAGGACCTCTTGCCCAACATTGCTTGAGCAGCCACTCGAGATGAAGTCTCTTCTTTTCTCAAATGACGGCTAGGGTTTGTGGGGGGTCCCTTCCCCTCTTATAGAGCCCTTGGTGGGCCAAGAGAGGAAAGGGCCCACTTGAGGCCCACAACCCACACCCATACTCATAGAAATAGAATAAAAGGTTCACAAAGAAGGATGGGCTTCACAAATGGGATCCCGAAAAGGGAAGAACCCACCCGGAAGCCTAAAGGGAGAGAAGAAATAAACGAGGACCCGCTTAAACACGTGCGGGTCAAAAGGTCCATAATAAAGAAATAAAGAAGTAAAGATAAGCGGATAGATCCGCGCGCGCAAAAGGGCTCCTCCGGCGCCGTGGTATCGTGTCTTGGTGGCGACCGGGGTCGTACGCCACCAATCCTCCCGGGGTCGGAAGAACTCGACTCCGTCAAGTTAGCAAGAGAAGACGGCAGGGACTCCAAAGATCTGATCGTAGTCGCTCTAGGTCCACCTCCGAGATGTATACGTCGTCCTCCGGTGGTCGGCCTGGCTAGTGCACAAAGAATCTCCACGAAACTCCGTCCCCTGAAAAGTCAATTACCTCCCAAAAAATCTCCTCGACTCGCTCGTGCCGATCGGGTGGTAACGCGGGGAAAGTGGACTTCCAGGCAAACTCTCTCTCAAAGAATGGGCCGGTAGGTGAAGGCTTAACGTCAGATGAGAGAGGTAGAGCTGGGTGCGACGTCGATCCATCACATGGAACGTGGAGCTATTCCCCCACGAAGGAGGGAAGTCGACGACATAGGCTATCCCGCCCATCCTAGGAAAGGACTCGAGACGGGCCGGTGCTAAGAGCAGGAGCATAACGCTCGGGCCTCAGCCCTAACCATAACCTGGTCTCCCACTGGAAGACCCGGGTCGGCAGTGCAAATCGGCACTCACTTGTACGATGCATACGACTCAATACTCTCTCATGAATGTCCCTGATGCAACTCGACTAACATGTCTGGGCAAATGCGACTCGACCCTATAAACTCTAACATGAGGGTCGAGGGGAACTATGTCTAAGGGCTTGCGGGGTGCTAAGCCATGTGCAATCTCGACGGGGCTCACGCCAGAGGTATGGTCGGAAGAGGGGTGGTAGGTGCACTCGGCGCGTAGTAGGATCATGTCCCAAATGATCAAGCTCGCGCCGGCCAATGACCAAAGTCGTTTCCTCATGCTACGATTGACGTCGTCGATATGACCGTCACTCTGAGGATGATAACTGCTAGAAAATGTGGGCTCAGTCCCAAGTAAGCCCATAAAAGTCCTCCAGAAGTGACTAGTAAACCGCAGGTCGCGGTCTGAGATAATGGACGTGGATAGTCCATGTAGGCGCATAGGTGATGGCGCGCCTACCGAAGATGCGTCGTCGGACAAATGATGGCTGATGGGCAACTGGGGTGGTAGGATCACATCCACTAGTGATCTCGGAATAGCAACGCTGATCATGTCCCTCATCGGTGTGCTCGTCAGGGTGCTGGCTGGAGCGGGGGCCTCGACGACTGCGGGAGCGGCTGGCCTGATCGGGGTGTGATCAATCAACTCAGGAGTGTCATCGCACTCGTGCTCGCCGTAGCCTCATCAGCGAGATAAACATCGTCGCCTGTGGGAAGGTCATCCTCATGGGAGCCACGGTCGAGTCCCTTGACCTCGAGAAGGAGGTTCCACAAAGGACACTGGCTCGTCCAATGTTCCTTGCCCAGACACTTGAAACAAGTGGTGTGGACTTGGGACAAAGGCTGTCGTATCGTGAGGTGCGCTCCGCGAGTGGTGGTCTCCCGGGATGGTGCCGACGCTTACCGACATCTCGGGTGTAGTCCGTCCATTCCCGATGCTAGATCGTATCGGTGTAGCCGAGGTGGTCGGACTAGATCGCGTAGGAGCGACCCTCGTAAGAGGCTGAGATGGAGAAAAATCGAAGTCATAGGTGGGTCGCACCATATGCTCCATGTGCTCCCGGACAGGCATCGTGCCCTGTCTGGGGAATGACGTAGACTCATACTCTCGAGGAACATACTTGTTCCTCAAGCGTTGAGCCATATCTATCCATGAAGTGATGGGCTGTCCTCGTCGATAAGCTGCATGACACTCATCCTCCCAAAAGATCTTGGCGTGTCCGCCAAGTCTCGTCTCGGCGTACTCAACGCAGAGGTCGTCATCCATGCGATAGTATCGAAAGTAGGAGTTCATAGCGGACTCCCAATCGATATAGTCTCTAGGCCCTCGAGAGCCATAAAAGACTAGATCAACGGCGCGCATACCTTTCAGTATGCGGGCACTATGATCCTCGTGTCGCCTATCCCGATCGTCGTATCGGTCTGCGCGGTAGTCATCACCAATGTCGTGGTGGTGAGGACTCTGGTAACGCCTATGATTGGGATAACGCTCATGATCGTGATAACGATCATAACGTGCGTCCTCGGGTGCGCGAGTGTAGTCTCGCGCACGCGGATAGTCGCGATGATAAGCATCGCGATCTGGCGACGGACGGGCAACTCGCCGATCGAGATCGTCTCGTCGGGGAGGGTCACCTCTATATCTAGAGTAGTGTCGCTGATCCTCGACCCGATCACGATCGTGGTGTCGATGGTCATCATAACGCGGTCGTGGCGGTGGCGGATGGGGTGGGTCGTCCAAATGAGTTCGATAGGCCTGTCCGCGGCGGTCATATGTATCGTGGGGCTGACGACTGTCCACTCGGTCGCGTCCATCGTCGTGGCGTGGGGCGCCTCGACGACTAGGCTCATCCTGATAATAGTGGTAGTCGAGGTAGCGTGATCGTAACGATCACTCACTGGGGTTCACGGGCTGCCGGGGCTCGTGAAACTCTAGAGGGGCCTGACTAACAGGCGGTGTGGTGAGCCGTGCGGATAGTGGTGGCAGCGGCGAACGGGCTCGATCATCCAAATGAGCTGGGTAGGCCTGTCTGTGGCGACCATAAGCATCCGAGGGCCAGCGATGGTACACTCGGTCGCGACCATCGTCGTGACGTGGGTCGCCTCGATGACTAGGATCATCTTGACAATCATAGTAGTCGGGGTAGAGGTGATCATAATGATCACCACATGGGCTCACGGGCCGTCGGGGCTCGTGAAACCGCGGGGGAGGTGGCTCCGAGGCATCACACAAATGCCGTGAAGAAGGGGATCCTCCTCTAGCTCTGGCGGAGCGTGTCTCAAATGCCATGATGATAACCTAGGGGTGCCTATATGATGCAATGACCTAGATGATGTCCTAACTACGCTACGGAGGCTCAAGTGAGCGTCCCTCAAGGACCGGCTGGGCGAGAACCCAACGACCGCTCTGATACCAATTTGATGCAGGACACGGTGGTGAAAACCCTCGTGCCTGATCAATGGGACTGAGGTTGGCCGGAGGTAACCGGTCAACCCTAACCTATGGGTAGGCGAACTCTAGACTCTAAATACGACTTCTAACCTAAACATAAGTACAGGCAGACGTGCCGATCAGAGGAGTCGACTCCGAGTGACCCGGGGAAACTCGCGATGATGGGTAGGGTGAGATCCTCTCGATCCACGTCCGGAGGCGTGGAATTCGCTCGTCGTGGAGTAGCCAGGAGGCTGCAGCCCACGCTCGGACTGACTCGACGTGACGCGTCGAAATCTCGAACCTATAATCGTACTACCCTATCTACGCCGTCCCGACAGCGGTGGAGATGAGTAAAGGAAATGCTTCGAAAAGTAATTAACTTGAAAGAGGGGTTGAAGCTAACTCGCGGGCGCGAGCCCTAGTCGGCTGGGGCGAGGGAGGTCGTCGTGCGCGGCAGATGGCGTGGACGCCGGTGAGTCGGCGGGGAGCGCGGGAGCGATCGGCGTGGAGGCGAAGTGATGATGAGTAGGCGAGCCGACGAGCGCAGCGAACACGGGAGGCGGGAGGCGCGTCCCGGGCCGATTCGGGCGGCGGGCTAAATTGGTCTCGGGTCGACCCTGGGCGGCTCGGGGCCTGGTCCTGGACCGGGCAGGGCCGGTTTGGGCCTGGGCTCGGGCTCGGTCTGGGCCGGTCTCGGGGCTCGGCCGCGGCTCTGGACCTGCCTGCGGGCCGACGGGGCCGGCTCTGGCCGGCTCTGGCCCGGTCTGGCCGGGCCGGGCTCGGGCCGTTCCGGGGCCCGGGCGGTCCGGGTCCGCCCGCTGGCTCGATCCGGGGCCCGGGCGGTCCGGTCTCGGTCAAGGCCGGCCCCGGCCGGCTCGCTGACTCGGCCGGCCCCGAGTTGAGTGGGGAACGGCTCCCGCTGAGTCGACTCAGCGGGAATCGTTCACTTCTTCCCCTAGGGTTTCCCCTGCGGTGGTCGTGGCGGCGCGTGGCGGTGGAGGGCGATGCGGCGATCCTGACGCGGAGGAGGGCGCGTCGGGCGGCGGAACAGAGGAGAGGCAGGGGGGCGGCGGTTCTCGTGGCGGAGAGGGGCGCGGAACCTTGCGGAAGTGCTGGAATCGAGCGGAGCGGGGAGGGCGGAACCGGCAAACTCAGTGGGGCATCGGCGGCAGCAGATCGCGAGGGCGGCGGCGGCGGTTCGCGGCGGCGGCGAGGGGCGGCGGCGGTGCTCGAGGCTCGGAGGTCGTCGAGGGAGGCGGTCTGCTGCGGCGGCGATGGCGGCGGCCTTGGGCGGCGGTGGCGGCGGGCCGAGATCGGCGGCGGCGGCGGCAGCTGGGCGCGGCGGCGGCGGCGGACCTCGGCGGCGGCTACAACGGCGGCTTGGAGCGGCGGCAATGGCGGCGGCGTGGAGAGGATCCGGAGTTAGGGCAAGAGGTGGCGGCGGCGGCGGCGGCACAACGGGTGCGGCGGCGGCGGCGGTGGCGTCGGCGGTAGGACCTCTTCCCCAACTTTCCTTGAGCAGCCACTCGAGATGAAGTCTCTTTGATGTAACACGACAGATGCCGGGATCGTCGGCTCGTGTTACAACACAAGGATCTGGACTAACTAACAACTAAGATGCACGAAGATGTAATGATGCGAGTTTCAAAAGAACGAGAAGTACTAGGAGCGGCGGCTGATCTAGGGTGACGTCCGGAAAGCTTCCCGAGCGCTGCTCGATGGATCGACTTTCCCACGTCCCGTTAGATCGACTACTGACGACTACGGCGGAAGTCCACGACCGGGGTGATCCGCACCCGTACGACGACTGTGAAAACTCGAACGAAACCGAAAACGAACCCGACCCAACCCGGGCAAACGAGAGAGTACCTATAACGCTAGTCCCCGGCGGTGGAGCGAGCGCCTTCCGCACTGAGAGAGGTGATGATACTCGAACGAGGGCGGCGTCGTGATCCACGGGACGAGGTCCGGAGGATTGCAGTGGCCCGAAGCGCTCTTGTTCGCGAGCAGCACCGACCTGCAGGAAGGAACGTAGATCTGTCGTTACGCTAGAGTCACGGAACTGGGGAAACTAACTAGTGCAAGAAAGAGAGCAGCGCCGATGGAGACGGGGAAACGACAGGTTCGGCAGCGACTATCCGTTCACGGGACCGAAGGGACCGACCTGAATATCGACGCGAGTAGACGAGTGTGATCGCAAGCGATCGGACTGGCGTCGGCGAGCGGCGGCGAAGACCGGACGGCGGAGGCTCGACGGCAGCAAACGACGGCTGAAAGTAATCCACAAACAAGCTATTCTAGCGACCGTCGACGGCGGCGGCGGGATCGATCTGGTTCCGGCGACCTCTAAGGGGAGCGCGGCCAGGGGACTCGATCGGACGCTTGGGAATTCAGTCCCGGGGAGGCTCTGTCCGGCGACAGCCTAAGTGCAGGTATGGCGGTCGGCGATGATCCAGAACGGCGGCGTACGGGCAGCAGGATTCCGGCGCAGGGCACCGGGCGGCGGGATCAGGGGTCCGGCGGCAGAGATCTCGGACCACCGGCGGGCCCGTCGAACCTGAAGAGGGGGGGGGACGGCGGCTGCGATCGGACTGGCGCGACGATGGGGGGATCGGTGACGCCTCAGGCAGGTCCGGCGGCGGCGGCTGGGAAGAGCTTGACGTGGGCGTTTGGCGTCTGGCGTGCTGGCGGCGGAATCGGCGGCGGCGGCACTACAAGAGGACGGCGACCACCGGGCGTCCTCTCTTCCCCTCTTCCCTATCACAGAATTCCTAGCTCGGGAATTCCAGGGCCTCTCTCATGGTCGCATGGGGAGGTCACATCAAAAGCTTCATTTTCATCTCCAAATTGTCTACACGATACTCTCTCCTCTCTTCCTTATATAGGAGAGAGAAAGAGACGGGTTGCCCTAAGGGCAATCCCATAATTCGAAGGGGTTTTGGCCCAAAAATAGGCTAAAACCCCTCTAAAGGGTCTAGAACCGGTCCAAAAGTACTAGGGAGGGCCCAAAACACGGGGAAAACCCTCCCACACACACACAAATAGTCTCACGAAACAAATAAAGCAAGAAACTGGGAAAACTCGCCGGGAGGATCGCATCATGCGGTGTACTTGAAACCGGGGTCCTGGGCATCGGCTCGGGTGCTCCGGCGCGGTAGTACTCGCGCGCCGTCCGGCTTGGCACGTGCTGTCGCCTGGTCGCGGGCATGGTCCTCCATCATCCTCCCCGGGTGGGAAGAACTCGACTCCGACGAGTTAGAGCCGAGTATCTCGTCCAAGGGCTCGATAAGCTCCGGACGTAATCGCCGCATGTCTTCCTCTGAGATCCATGCATCTTCGGTCGCTGGTCGGTCCTGCCAGCGGACGAGGAACTTGCGGCCCACTCTTCCCTCGGCAGCGTGAATCACCTCCCTCAGTACCGACTCTACTCGCTCATGCCTCGGTGGGGAAGAAACTGGTGGGGAAGGGGAAGGTCGCTCAATCACATCACTCATCTGGCCTGGGAGTGTGTGAGGCTCTAAATCCCTAATAGGATCCGACATGGGTAGGTATCGGACGAGATCACAAACGTTGAAGGTGGAACTCATGCCCCAATCAGATGGAATACCCACGACGTAAGCGTTCTCGTTGATCACCCGACAATAGGAAAGGGCCCGGCACTGCGAGCATGAAGCTTCGCAGCGACCCCAGGGAGATTCCTCTCAGGCCGCAATCTAACCATAACAAGCTCACCCTCGGAAAAACTCACGGATCGACGACCTACATCAGCGTTAGCTTTGTACTTCTCGTTTTGGGAAACAATGCGAGAATGAATGTCGTGATGCATGTCGCTCATGTACTGTGCAAATGAAATGCCCTCAGCTGAAGTCCTAGTATGCGGATCTACGGGTGCGAGGTCTAGGGGCCGACGAGGTATCTGGCCGTAGACGATCTCAAAAGGAGTGCGGCCAGTAGTGCGGCTCACCGAGGAGTTATAAGCAAACTCCGCTCTCGGGAGAACCCTATCCCATGTCCTAACATTATCTCCTATGATGGAACGAAGTAAACTACCTAAACTACGGTTAACTACCTCCGTCTGACCATCCGTCTGTGGGTGATACGCTGAGGAGAACTTGAGCTTCGTGCCCAATAAGATCCACAGGGTCTTCCAAAAGTAGCTCGTAAACCTAACATCCCTATCGGAAACTAAAGAGCGGGGTAGGCCGTGAAGCTTCACGATCTCGTCAAAGAACAAGGTCGCTACTCGTGAGGCGTCGGCGGTCTTCGAACATGGCACAAAGTGAGCCATCTTCGAGAACCTGTCGACAACAACCATGACGGAGTCGTGTCGACGCGACGTCCTAGGTAACCCGAGGACGAAGTCGAGACCGACGCTCGTCCCCATGGGCGGGCTCGGCATCGGTAGGGGGCAAATAGAGACCAGCGTTCGCTTGGTCATCTTTGCCCTAGAGCAAGTCAAACAACGGGAAACACTCCTACCTCCGTCTCTCTTCGTAGACGGCCAAAAGAACTGGTACTGAAGCGCTCGTATGGTCTTGTTGACACCGTGGTGCCCACTAAGACCTCCCCGCATGCGTCTCCCAAATGAGGAAATCCCTGATCGACGTACGGGGAACACAAAGTCTCTTCCCTCGTAAGAGATATCCCTCCGAAATGCAGAAATCCCCGCACTCCGGCTCTGGGCCACTACCGACTAGATCAGTAAAGTTTCCCGAAGTCTGGACACCAGCATAAGCGCTCTACCATCCGCTCGAACCCTAATACACGAACCTGCATCATATGTAGGGACATGCGGCCGACGGCTGAGCGCGCTCGGGCGACGGCGTTGTCCTTCCCCTTCTTGTGCCTGGATGACGAACGTGTAGTCCCCGTAAGTACTCGATCCACCGTGAGTGCTCGGCCGCCGACCTTCCTCCGATCCCCGTAGATGTCTCAGTGGCACTATGGTCGAAATAGAGTACGAACTCCTTCGGGAGGAGATAATGGCGCCGATGCCTCAAAGACTCGGACGAGGGCGTAAAACTCACGATCGTAGCTATCATACCCGCGCTTCGTATCGTCCAGCCTTCTCACTAAAAGTACTCTCTACCGGTGTCCTTCCCGGCTAAGGACTCCCCTATGCCTACTCCAGAGGCGTCACACGCAACCTCAAATACCCTCTCAAAGTCCGGAGTCGTAAGACGGGGGCCTTGGCCATGAGCCGCTTCAGCTCCTCGAAAGCCCTCTCTGCCGCCTTCGTCCACTCGAACTTCTCGAGCCGAATCAGATCAGTAATGGGCGCGGCTACCCCGCTGAAGTTGGGCACAAATCGACGGTAGAACGTCGCTAACCCAATGAAGCTCCGGACGTCATGAACGTCCCTCAAAGGTGGCCAGGTCGTAATGGCCGACACTTTAGCCGGATCAGCGGCTACTCCGCGGGCCGACAAGATGAACCCTAAGAAGCTAACCTCCGTCGTGAAGAAGCTGCACTTCTTCGGGTGAGCGTAAAGCTTCTCCCGGAGCAGCGCGGCGCAAACATCTCGAAGGTGCCGAAGGTGATCCGTACGGGACCTGCTATACACCAAAATATCGTCGAAATAAACAACTACGAATCTACCTATGAACGGGCGTAAGACCTCGTTCATCAACCGCTGGAACGTGCTCGGGGCGTTCGATAGCCCAAATGGCATCACGTTCCACTCGAACAGGCCATCCTTAATCTTGAAGGCCGTCTTCCACTCATCTCCTGGTCGAATACGAACCTGATGATATCCGCTACGGAGGTCTATCTTCGAGAAGATAGTCGCTCCAGCCATCTCGGTCAAACAAGTCCCGCACTCGGGGAATCTGGGAAGCGGTACTTCACGGTAATCCTATTGATGGCCCTCGAATCACAAAGACATACGCCACGTGCCATCCTTCTTCGGGGCGAGCAATGCGGGGACGGCGCACGGCTCATGCTCTCCCTGATGAGCCCCCTTGGTCGGAGCTCCGTGACTCGCTCCGTGTAGCTCCTCATACTTTACCGGTCCATCCGTAATGAGGCAAGTTCGGGAGCGAGGCCCCTGAATAAGATCTATCGCGTGCTGGATGCTACGCATGGGTGGGAGCTCATCGGGCAGCTCCTGAAAAACATCACTAAACTCCGTCATCAGCTCTGGCCAACTCGGTGCATCCGATGGCGGTAACGGGTCCCCCGAGGGGACGTCGAACGTGAGGGCGAAGCAGATAGGTGTGTCCTCTGGGCTGGCCTCCAACTCACGTATAAAAATGCACCCGTTCGTCACGATCGGATACTTCGGCGCTGGGGTTGGCTTCTTCGGCTTCCTCGATCCGGACGACCCGGCAGGAATGATCTCCGTCGGCGGGGCGGCTGGTGCAACTCTGGTCGACGCCCGAACCGAGGGGTACCACAGGAGCTGTCGTCCTCTAAACATGAATGAAACAGTATTCGCCCGGCCTTCCAGCCTGACGTTATGATCAAATAACCAGGGCCGACCTAAAATGATGTTGCCAATCCTCATGGGCAGTACATCACAGATGACGGTATCCTCGTAGGTACTCACCTTCATCGGGATGGCACACTCGGTGCTTCACCGAAGGGTGGAGGCGCGATCCAAGACACGAAGTACGGTGCGAGATGGGGAACTAAAGTGAGGCCAAGCTTGGCCACCGACCTGCGGAGACGACGCTGATGCAGCTCCCCGCTATCCACGATGAGCTTGCAGTGAACGGCCTCCAATCCTCAGTAAATGTAGAAAAACTGAGGTACGCTGCACAAGCTCGGTAAGCGGTCGGTGTCGCGACATCCGTCGGTAAAGTAGATGTAGCCGATGGGGTAGGTGCCAAGGTACGTGTCGCTGGGGTACCTGACTGTGTAGCCGGAGGAACCGGTGAGACGTCGGGTAGTCCCGAAATGTCCGTCGTGGTCGGTACATCCGTCGGCGGGCAAGTGTCCGCAGGGGAGGGTGAAGACGGTGCCGGAAGGTCTGGTCGAACCCTAATGTTGACCAGCGGCAAGTGGGGCGCAGCGGCGCTCGGTGGTGGAGAGGCGGGCGAGATCACGATGATGCCCGTGAGGGCCTGACTATCCTCATCCTCGTCGTCGGGGCAATCGCCCTGATACACGTCCACCTCCGAATCCTGCGCAGGGGAATCGATCTGGTTCCCCATAACATCTACGTAGAAAAGAGAAACGCACTCGGAGGCTCGATGACCAAATCCTTGACACTTGAAGCACTTCATGTTGGCCGGGGCCCTAGGTGGGGCTCTTGCCGTCGAAGCCATGGTCGATGCTGAAGTCGTCGGGGTAGGCGTGGTCGTCGCTGGTGCTGGTGGGGCAGTGTCGGCGCCCCTCAAGGCCGGGGTGGGGTTCCGGGGCCACCCGGTGGAAGTAGAGCTCGTCCTAGCGGCGCTCGCCGTCGTGGTCGTAGTCCTCGCGGCTGAAGATATAGTCATGGTGGCCGCCTTCTCGAGTATGTACTCGTTATCCTCTACAATCCGATAGGCCTGGTCAACCGTCATCGGGTTCAGCTCCAAGACCTTCGCTCCTAACTCGGGCTTCAGCCCTCGGACAAAATAGACGATCTGCTGCTCGGGGCTCTCCACCGTCCTGCACCTCATGCGGCACTCCTCAAACTCGGTGATATAGTCGCGTACCTTCCGTCGCCCCTGCTTGAGGTCAAGCCAGTGCAACAATAGGTGAGTCTGGTGGTGAGTCGGAACATACTTGTTCCGCAGTCTGCTCGTCATGTCGGCCCACGTGAGGGGTGGGTCTCGTCGTGCTTGGGCGGCGGTGACCTCGTACACCCAAAAGATCTGGGCCTCCTTGCCCAGGCGAGTCTCCGCGAAGGCCGTACGCACATCATCCTCTGGAATCTCAAAGAAACGGAAATAACTCTCTAATGATCGCTCCCAATCCTCAAAATCGCGAGGTTCCCGACTTCCGTCGAAAACCGGTGTGTCCATGCGAGTGTTCTTCTGGATCAGGCGGCGAAGGTCCTCCTTCCGGCGGCCAGCGTCACCCACTGAATCGTCGTCGTGGCGTCGAGGTGGGGACCTATATGTTGCGTGATCTCGGAGTCGGTCGTCGTGGCGCCGAGGGTGCTGGGCGCCTCCCGCGTACTCCTCGGCGAACTGATCATCGGGCGGATGATAGTAATCATCCCCGCCCAGGGCATCCTGTGGCCCATAGTCGTAATCATGTGGCCCATACTGGTACTCGTCCTAGGGGCCATAATACCCAACCGGTGGACCAAGGTAGTCGTCAGTGACTGGGAAGCCGAGCATCCCGGGATCGGCGGTTCCGCCTCGCCTCGCTCGGGGGTCCACGCCGGGCTCGGCCCCCACTGTGCCCTGCCGTGGTCGCCGCGCGGGTGCCGGTATCACTGCTCGCGGCTGCCGCTGCCGAGGAGCGCGCCGTGGCCGGGGCACGGCGGCCGTCGCGCGGGGCCTCGCCACCACGGCGTGCATGCGGCACTGCGGTAAGGCGGCCGCGGCGGGAACCACGGCTGCAGCTGTGGGTACGCCTGGCCGCTGCTGGTACCACGGCGGCTGCTGCGGTAAGGCAGCTGCCGCGATACCACGGCTGCCGCTGCGGGTACGTTGGCCCCGGCTGGTTCATTGCCTGTCAGCTGCTGCTTGCCATGCCGCTGGGCGCAGCTGGCTGCCAGCGGAGTCGATCGGCGTCGCCGGGGCGGGATGTATGGCGCGACCGGCGGTGGTGTAGGGTCTACCGCCGGAGCCTTCCCGCTCGCAGGTGCTGGGCTCCGCATGTCCAGCGGAGCTGGGTCTACTGATCTACCTCTATAAGCCCTAGGGGAGATGTCACCTATGGACGGCTCTAGTGGAGCCATGCCTAAACCCGAAAGGGGTCCTCTACCGGTCCTGGTAGGGGATCCGTACTCGTCCTGCCCCGTCGGGATCGTGAGGGATCCAGGACTGTGGCTATCTCCACGGGGAGATTCCACGGCAGGGGGATCGACGTCACGATCCCGGTCCTGCTGCTCATCCTCTGCGGCGACGCGCGACTGGCCGCGCGTGAGAACCATCCTGACCAGATACTACGTAATCGGGTGGAGTCCTAGTGCAAAGGGTAAGTGAACAATGCAAATATAATGTATGCTATGAATTTCGAAAGATGCCAGAAATGCAGAGTGCGATGGAAAAGAGGGTCAACCGAGGTGCTAAGCACGGAGGTCAGCACAACCTGGCTCTGATACCAATATGATGTAACACGACAGATGTCGGGATCGTCGGCTCGTGTTACAACACAAGGATCTGGACTAACTAACAACTAAGATGCACGAAGATGTAATGATGCGAGTTTTCAAAAGAACGAGAAGTACTAGGAGCGGCGGCTGATCTAGGGTGACGTCCGGAAAGCTTCCCGAGCGCTGCTCAATGGATCGACTTTCCCACGTTCCGTTAGATCGACTACTGACGACTATGGCGGAAGTCCACGACCGGGGTGATCCGCACCCGTACGACGACTGTGAAAACTCGAACGAAACCGAAAACGAACCCGACCCAACCCGGGCAGACGAGAGGGTACCTATAATGCTAGTCCCCTGCGGTGGAGCGAGCGCCTTACGCACTGAGAGAGGTGATGATACTCGAACGAGGGCGGCGTCGTGATCCACGGGATGAGGTCCGGAGGATCGCAGTGGCCCGAAGCGCTCTTGTTCGCGAGCAGCACCGACCTGCAGGAAGGAACGTAGATCTGTCGTTACGCTAGAGTCACGGAACTGGGGAAACTAACTAGTGCAAGATAGAGAGCAGCGCCGATGGAGACGGGGAAACGACAGGTTCGGCAGCGACTATCCGTTCACGGGACCGAAGGGACCGACCTGAATATCGACGCGAGTAGACGAGTGTGATCGCAAGCGATCGGACTGGCGTCGGCGAGCGGCGGCGAAGACCGGACGGCGGAGGCTCGACGGCAGCAAACGACGGCTGAAAGTAATCCACAAACAAGCTATTCTAGCGACCGTCGACGGCGGCGGCGGGATCGATCTGGTTCCGGCGACCTCTAAGGGGAGCGCGGCCAGGGGACTCGATCGGACGCTTGGGAATTCAGTCCCGGGGCGGCTCTGTCCGGCGACAACCTAAGTGCAGGTATGGCGGTCGGCGATGATCCGAGCGGCGGCGTACGGGCAGCGAGGATTCAGCGCAGGGCACCGGCGGCAGGGATCGAGGGTCCCGGCGGCGAGAGATCTCGGACCACCGGCGGGCCCGTCGAACCCGAAGAGGGGGGACGGCGGCTGCGATCGGGCTGCGCGCGGCGATGGGGATCGGTGACGCCTCGTGCAGTCCGCGGCAGGCGGCTGGGAAGAGCTTGACGTGGGCGTCTGGCGTCTGGCGTGCTGGCGGCGGAATCGGCGGCGGCGGCACTACAAGACGACGGCGACCACCGGGCGTCCTCTCTTCCCCTCTTCCCTATCACAGAATTCCTAGCTCGGGAATTCCAGGGCCTCTCTCATGGTCTCATGGGGAGGTCACATCAAAAGCTTCATTTTCATCTCCAAATTGTCTACACGATACTCTCTCCTCTCTTCCTTATATAGGAGAGAGAAAGAGACGGGTTGCCCTAAGGGCAATCCCGTAATTCGAAGGGGTTTTGGCCCAAAAATAGGCTAAAACCCCTCGAAAGGGTCTAGAACCGGTCCAAAAGTACTAGGGAGGGCCCAAAACACGGGGAAAACCCTCCCACACACACACAAATAGTCTCACGAAACAAATAAAGCAAGAAACTGGGAAAACTCGCCGGGAGGATCGCATCATGCGGTGTACTTGAAACCGGGGTCCTGGGCATCGGCTCGCGTGCTCCGGCGCGGTAGTACTCGCGCGCCGTCCGGCTCGGCACGTGCTGTCGCCTGGTCGCGGGCATGGTCCTCCATCACTCTTCTTTTCTCAAATGACGGCTAGGGTTTGTGGGGGGGTCCCTTCCCCTCTTATAGAGCCCTTGGTGGGCCAAGAGAGGAAAGGGCCCACTTGAGGCCCACAACCCACACCCATACTCATAGAGATAGAATAAAAGGTTCACAAAGAAGGATGGGCTTCACAAATGGGATCCCGAAAAGGGAAGAACCCACCCGGAAGCCTAAAGGGAGAGAGGAAATAAACGAGGACCCGCTTAAACACGTGCGGGTCAAAAGGTCCATAATAAAGAAATAAAGAAGTAAAGATAAGCGGATAGATCCGCGCGCGCAAAAGGGCTCCTCCGGCGCCGTGGTATCGTGTCTTGGTGGCGACCGGGGTCGTACGCCACCAACTTTCCTTGAAAAGAGTACAATGATCCATAATATTTGAAAGCAGCTATCTTTCCTTTTTAGGAATGTAGTTTTATCTTTTCCAAAGATTGAAGTAGTTACACCACTTTGTTTTAAACTTCACTTATGATAATAACACTCCCAAGTGATTCACACATCCACCACATTTTTCAGATTTCCCTGACATGTATGTATCCCTTTACACTAAACTTCACATTTGTTACATACTCTCTTCATAAAACCTATAAACTCCTCCATATCCTTATGACATTCTTCTGAAATTTCAAAAAAAAAAAAAAAAGAAGAAGAAGAAAAGAAAGAGGAGAAAAATCAAAAGAAAGAGAGAAATAATAAGTGAAAAGAAGGAAAATAAGTGGGAAATATCTTCTACCATCATCTCTACCACCTCCACCATCATCTCCACCATCTACCCTATCCATCACCATCCACCTCATTTGGGAGTATAATTATCGTAAGTGGTTCCTTCTTTGTTTTTAAATCGACTTTTTTTATCAGCATATTTGCTTTTAACCATGTCATACCTTTAGAAATAGTATCTTGTTATTTCCTTCAGCCACCTCACACATTGCATCCCAAAGATAGGAATCTCTTTGAATTGCACTCTTTATAGGAGGAAAGCGAGTTGAGGGGAATTCTAATACATTAAGTAGCCTCCATTTTGAGGGAAGGAGTGATGTATCTATGGAGAGGGTAAGGAATTACATCTGCTCATGAGAGAGTGAGTATCTTTTCATCCCCATAGCATCAAACCTTAGATATGGTCACCTTGATCACAATTGAGAATTAGACTCGAGCATTAGCCAATGAGCACTACCCTAATATGCACTAAGGAATTCAACCTAGAGATGGAATCTAGATCATTATGGCCTACACTATGAGGAAGATGTAATCATACATTCATACACTTCACCTCTTTAGTAGTAACATCAAAGAATTAAAGGACCTTATGGGGAGATTATATAGTAAATTGCTAAGAGACTAGCAATCATTTAAGTTGGGGGGTGTGATAACATGCCAATAAGACAAGATATTACATGATTATTAATGCATATTAAGGCATAAAATATTTCATTCCTATGCATGTTATCATATTTATGAGTATTTATCTATCATTCTATGAAAAAGTCATTATAATCTCAAAATACTTTAATTTAGGGTTAATTATGTTGAATTAAAGATAAATAATTTTATAACCCATCCGTACTTGATATTATAATCAGTTTTTAAGTTAAATAATAAGATGAATTATTTTATAAGCATTCATTCAATTTTCCATGTTTTAAAATCTTAAATAAATGAATGTGTTTTTGAAATAGAAATTAAATCTCTTGGTATTTATTAAATTTAGCTTTTTAGAATGATAGATAATTTAATTTCTGAACAAATGAAAGAAATTTGGATTAATTTAGAGTTATATTTTGAAAAATATGAAATTTCTAATTTTTAGGGATTTTTTGGATTTTTTCTGAATTTTCTTAAATTTTTAATGAATTTCTAAGGATTTTATGGAATTTAAAAATCAATTTTTCTAATTTAAAATCAAATTTTCAGATTATTTATAGCGCGCATGTGACGTGGCACAATCTGGAGCGTCCGATCGATCGCGATCGATGATTAAGGGCGCGATGCGACTTGGCGCTTCGTGAGACGTTCGATCGCATGAGAAATCAAGACCGTTAAACTTCACTTAAGTGAGGGAGGTATATGGCGAGATCAGATTTATCAAAATCATTTTAAACTCAGTCGTTGATCAAAAGGAGTTATAACGGTTGAGATTAAACTGACAGAAACACATCAGAAATGTCTGATGGCGACCGTTTGATTTTTTTTATAATGCACGCGACGTGGCTTCATCTCGGCGATATATCGGCAATCCAATGGCTGTGACTTAACGGTAACGATTCGCATCCAATGCATTTCATTAGGGCCATTGATCGCGAATTAAATGACGATCGGACGGTTACGCCCAAATCGCCCTATAAATTGAGATGTTCTTCGAGATTGTAAAGCATTTGAGAGCAATTCGAGTAAATCGAACTGTTTAGACACCAAATCTCTTGAATCTATTGTTCCTAATCACTTCGAGACTCATTTCCACATCCACGGAGTGCTTAAGATCTAGTTTTTAACAATAGACGAGGAAGAAATTGACACTTGAACTCCACGATCGCGATTTTCTTAATTTCGATGAATAGCCTTAATTTTGGCGATTAATTGGATCAATTCGATCACAATTGTGGGTTAGAGATCGTGTTTCATTCTAATCTATCTTCTTATAGATTTTAATTTCAATTTAGAATCGTAATTTAAGTTAATTTGGTTCTTATTTTTTGTTTTTCATTGTTTAGATTTTTGAAAAAATCTCATATGTTGAATGGTGGCGTACGACCCCGGTCGCCACCAAGACACGATACCACGGCGCCAGAGGAGCCCTTTTTGCGCCGCGGATCTTTCCGCTTATCTTTACTTCTTTATTTCTTTATTATGGACCTTTTGACCCGCACGTGTTTAAGCGGGTCCTCGTTTATTTCTTCTCTCCCTTTAGGCTTCCGGGTGGGTTCTTCCCTTTTCGGGATCCCATTTGTGAAGCCCATCCTTCTTTGTGAACCTTTTATTCTATTTCTATGAGTATGAGGTGTGGGTTGTGGGCCTCAAGTGGGCCCCTTTCCTCTCTTGGCCCACCAAGGGCTCTATAAGAGGAAGGACCCCCACAAACCCTAGCCGTCATTTGAAGAAAGAAAGAGTGATCTCCCTCTCAAGTGGCTGCTCAAGGAAGGCGGGAAGGAGTCCAACCGCGCGCCGCCGCCGCCGCCGCCACCGCCGCCGCCGCACGCCTTCGTGCCGCCGCCGCCGCCGCCGCGACGACCGCCGCCACTCCTTGCCCCGGCCACGGATTCATCACCATCATCATCGCGACGCCGCTGTCCTCAAGCCGCCGCCGCCTCCGGACCGCCGCACCGCCATCATCTCCACCTCCATCTCCATCTCCGGCCATCCCCAGCTTCCCCTCCGGCGAGATCTCCTCCCTCTCCGGCCAACCCCTCCACCTTCCGGTTCATCTCCACCACAACCTTCCTCTCTCGGATTCCTCCACCAGCCCATCTCCGGTGAGGTCTCCCGCATCCCTCCACCGTCCTCCTCCGTCACTGCCAAGCCTCCTCCAGGTTTCCTCTCCCCTGCAACTCCACCCCGCGCTCACCCTCCTGCAACCCCGGCCATCTTCCCCGCCCTTCCCGTCGACCTCCAAGGTCAGGAACGCCCCCTCCGCACCTGCCGCCGCCGAGACACGTCGCCTCCGAGCCGGCTGTGGCCGACGCCACGCCCGACGACCGGTCGGCCGCCGTTCGCTCGCCTCCGGTCCTCCCGTCAAGCTCCGCGCCCCAGCCCGCCTCGAGGGTCGTCGCCACGGCCTTCCCACCGCTAGTCCACCGCCCGGCGAGCCCGCCGCCGCTCCGAATAGCCGCCACGAGCCCCCTTTCGCCGCGCCGCCACGAGCTCCGGAATCACCGCGCGCTCCGCCCTAAAACGGAACCCTAAACCACGAAGGAGCAAATGGGACGATTCCCGCGAGTCGACTCAGCGGGAATCGCCCGCCTCCCACCTCACCTCAGCCCGAGCCGCCGGACCACCCGCCTCGCCCGGTCCGCTCAGGCCGGCCGAGCCAGCGAGTCGGCCCGGTTCGGCCCGGCGAGTCGAGCCGCCGGAGCCCCCAGGACCGACCCAGCCCTGGGCCGGACCGAGACCGCCCGAGCCCAAACGCCCAGCGAGCCGAGCCAGCCTGCACCCGCCAGGACAGTCTCACGGCCCGCCCGCATCGCTCCAGACCGGTCCCGCACCGCGCCCGTCCGGACACCGGCCTGCACCCTGTCTAGAGCCGGCCCGCAAACCGGCCCCAAGCAGTCCGGACCAGCCAGAGCCGCCCCGAGCCGGCCCGAAGCGTTCGCCGCTCCGGGCTCCGACCCGACCCTGGGCGTCGCCTCCTGCCTCCCCGTGTTCGCTGCGCTCGTCCGGCTCGCCCGACTCATCATCACTCCGCCTCCCACGCCGATCGCTCCCCACGCTCCCCGCCGACTCGCCGGCGCCAGACCTCGCTGCCGCCGACGATCTCCTCGCCCATGACCGCAGGGACTCGCGCCCCATGGGGTTAGCTTCAACCCCTCTTTCCAGTTAATTACCTTTGAAGCATTTCCTTTACTCGTCTCCACTGCTCGTCGGACCACGTAGATGAGGGTAGTACGATTATAGGTTCGAGATTTCGAGGCGTACTGTCAGGTCGATCGAGCGTGGGCTGCGGCCTCTCGGCTACGCCCACGACGAGCGACTTCTACGCCTCCGGAGCGTGGATCGAGAGGGTCTCACTACCCATCATCGCGGGTTTCCCGGGTCCCCGGAGTCGACTCCGCTGATCGCGCACGCTTGCTCGCACTTAGGCTTAGGTTAGAGGTCTCATACTTAGGGTCTAGGATTTGTTTATCCATAGGTTAGGTTTGATAGGCTATCATTAGTCATCCTCAGGTTCATTGATCAGGCGCGAGGGTTTTCACCACCGCGTCCTGCATCATTGAATCTTTGATTTCTGAGCAAAATCAAAGTCGAATTTAGTGATTTTTGATTTCGTGGATTCGTTTTCAAGTCCTCTTTCTTATATTATCAATTTGGCCAATTTATATCACCGATTCATTGTCCGATTTGATCAAATTTGAAGAGATCATCAAGAGTTTCCCTAATTCCTTGTGGATTCGACCCCTATTTACCATTATACCCCTCAATTCGTGAATTAATCTAAAAATTGATAAGGTTGGACTTTATTTTGACTCTTGACCAGGTTTTTTCAACAACCATTTGATCTCGTTTTGTCAGAGGCTTGTATGTATTAGGGTTAGGTTCAGCCTTAGTTTGTTCTTCCGCATCCTCCGAATCGCTATTGTGCTCGACGATATTTGGTGTATCTTCAATGATTGGGGCTAGGTGGATTGGATGATCCTTGTATGGATCCGGTAGGTCTTTGCCACTCTGAAGGCTTGGTATTGCTAGTGTCATTTCTACAGCCTCCTCGTCGACATGAACTTGGTTTAAGTTATGCATCTGGCTCGACAAGGCTCCTTGATTCCTCAGGATGTCTGTGGCCTCCGATGATAATTGGTCAGAAAATGATACTTGCTTACCCTTATTATTATTAGTCATCGGTTGGACATTCAATTTGACAAAGTCATGTATCTCGTCCACCCGCAAATTCATCCGAGTCATTTGCTCCATTAGTTGCAAGATCGCTCTTAGGATCGGGTCTAATGCCGGTGCATTCTTGATGTAACACGACAGATGCCGGGATCGTCGGCACGTGTTACAACACAAGGATCTGGCCTAACTAACAACTACGATGCACGAAAATGTAATGATGCGAATTTTCGAAATAACGAGAAGCACAGGAAACGGTAGCTGACCTAGGGTGACGTCCGGGAAGCTCTCCAAGCGATGCCCGATGGATCGATCTTCCCACGTTCCGTTAGACCGACTACTAACGACTACGGCGGAAGCCCACGACCGGAGTGATCCGCACCCGTACGACGATAGTGAAATCTCGAACGAAACCGAGGAATAAACCCGACCCAACCCGAGCAAAGCGAGGGGTACCTAAATAGCTAGTCCCCGGCGGTGGAGCGAGCGCCTTCAGCACTGGGGAGGGTGATAATACTCGGGCGAGGAAGGCGTCGTGATCCGTAGATCGCAGTGACCCGAAGCACCCCCGTACGCGGGCAGCACCAACCTGCAAGTAGGAAAGACTATCCGCCGTGAGGAGAGGCACAAAGAATATCACGGCACTATCTAGAGGCCTAGGAGAATCCTAGCGGCGGAATCCTCGATCAGCAGAGGCGTCGGGCGGCCCGAATATCAGACCGAAGTGTCTGACCTGTAAATCGACGCTAGAACGCAGTGATCGCAAGCGATCGAGCCGATGACAGTGAGCGACGGCGCAGTCCCGATCGCCGGTGGATCGTCGGCGTAGAAGAACTCCAGCGCCGTAGAAGCAGCAGCGGCGGTGGTGTTCGTCCACGTCGCGATCGAGTCGCAACGCGCGTCGGGCGACAGTGATGGGGTGGTGCTGACCAGTCGACTGCCCGGGATAGTGACGCGACAGCGGGCGGGCTGACGACCTGGGCGTCTCGGCGTGGGAATGTCCGGACTTGGCTGATCCGGCGTGTCCACGGAGCGCGACGGCGGATCATGCAACGCGTCCCGAGGCGACAGCGGCCCGGGGTGACGCCCGACCGTCGAGTCGATCGGAAGAGTGACGCGGCGGCGGGCGGGCTGCTCGACACAGGCGCTCTCGGCGGAAATGCTCGAACACAGCTGATCCGGCGTGTCCACGGGCCAGCTGACAGCGGATCATGCAGCGCGCCCAGTGGCGAGGGACGCGAGGTGGCGCTGGCTGGTAGGCAGCACGGAAGGATGGCGCGTCGGAAGGGCGGGCGCGATACTCGGTCCCGGTCCGTCAGCGGTGGGCAGGAGGCGCCAGGACGCACGTCGCGCTGGCGTCTTTGGCGCGAACCGGTGGCTGCGGCACTTCTAGGCGATCACGGTGGCGGTGCGTCGAGCAGAGCACGGGCGGCGGCGCTTCAATCGAGCACGGCGGCGGCGCCCGGCGCTAGAGGGCGGGTCGGGCGATGCTCCGGTCCGGCCCGTCGGCGCGGCTGGAAGAAGCAGACGAGGGCGTCGCGCGCGCGGCGTGGCCGGGCAGAGCAAGTGGCTGCGGCACTTCCTAGACGATCACGGCGGCGGCGCTTCAAAAGCGGTGCACGGCGTGGCGCTCCCAAATCGAGCACGGCGGCGTGCTGGGGGTCACGGGATTCCCTAGCTCGGGAATTCCTGGAGGTCTCTCATGGAGATGTCACATCAAACATATCATGTATTCGTTCATGAAATCGGCGCGTAGCAGATCGCACGCTGGCGAGCGGGGCGGCGGCTGCCACGCGAGTCCGACGGCTGGCGAGACGATGCCGCGTGTTCGTCTCGCGCGGCGGCGCAAGCCGGCCAGCGGCGCGGCCAGGCAGCAGTGATTCTTTGGTCAGTCCCCTCCTCTCTTCCTCCGGGTAGCAGATCGACGCGATGGCGAGGTGTGCGGTGGCCGCTTCCAAGCGAGTTCCTACGGAGGCGGCGTGAAGGACGGCGACGGACGGGCACGGCGTCGTCGAGCGTGGCCCGGCGAATACGGCGGCGGCGACGCGACGAGCAGCGGCGACTCTTTGTTCGACCCTCTTGCCGCGGACGAGGAGTGTCGGCGCGGCCCGAGCGGCGGTGGAACCGGCGGCCACGGCTTCTCAAAGCGATCACAGCGTCGGCGGCTCTGCAGAGCAGCGCGCGCGGTCGAGTCGCGTTCCCCACTCCCTATTCCGGCTGGGAGTGCGTGTCGCGGCGTCGGCTGTCGGACGCGTGATCAACGGACAGCGTGGCAGCGCGGCTGCGAAGCGGCTGAAATAACCGCGGCACTGCGAGACAGGCGAGCGGAGGCCGTGATTCTCCCGCAGAGGCGGAGCAGCGGAGGCGGCTCTGCAGGGACGGCGGCGGACTGGGCGTGTCCCGTCCTTCCTATCCCGGCTGAGGAGATCTATTCGCGGGACTGCGGTCGACGGGCGCGGGCCGGCGGCGGAATCGCGGCGCGGCTCCACGCAGGCGGAGAACGACGGCGGCGGTTCTGGAAGGCGGGGAGACGGCGGCGGTGACTCGGCAGGGAGGCAGCAAGCGGGGCACGTCTCCCCTTCTCATCCTCTCCTCCTTCACGGGATACCCTAGTTCAGGTTTCCCTCTCTCTCTCTATCGCGAACATGGAAACATCACATCACAAAGCAATATTCTTCATTTCAAAGGCATGGTCTGTGCGATTCTCATTCCTCCCTCCCTTATATAGGAGAGAGAAAGAGAGGGGGTTGCCCTAAGGGCAGCCCCGTAATTCAAGGGGTTTGGCCCAAAAGAATAGGCTAAACCCCTCTAAAGGGCCTAGGACCGGCCCATAAGTACTAGGGAGGGCCCAAACACGGGGAAAACCCTCCCACACACACACAAATAGTTCTCATGAAACAAATAAAGCAAGGAATGGGGAAAAACCCGTCGGGAGGGCGCATCACGCGGTGTACTTGAAGCCGCGGTCTCGGGCATCGGCTCAGGTGCTCCGGCGCGGTAGTACTCGCGCGCCGTCCGGCTCGGCACGTGCTGTCGCCTGATCGTGTGCATGGTCCTCCATCAATTCTTGCATGGGGCTTGTGTGTAAGCTTGCGATTGCAATTGTGGGATGAATGACGGTTGTCTTTGATTTGCGTAGGATTATTGATGTTTTTTTTGTTGACCGTTGTATAATGGAGGATAGGGTTGATCATTGTTCCTCCTATATCATGCATGCTGCAAAGGATTGTTATTGAAAACATGGATATTATAATAATTCAGATATGGACCCAGAAAATTTGGTCATCCCTGTTGAGTCGGCCCTTGTGATGGGCCTTGTCTAAACATGCCCTGCCCTCAGATCGACATTACAGGGCAATCTAGTTCGACGTAATCAAATCTTGAGAAATTGGTGCATGGCAATGTTTCTTGAAGTGAGATGGGGGCGAGTCCTTCGGAACCATTGCGGATGTTGAGTTGGTCCCTGTAGAAGATTAGGACTTCTGCTATCTTGTCGATTCTCTCAAGAAGCATCCTTGTCTCTACAGATTTTGCATCGATTAATTATCCCTTGGGCATCGTACCTCTTCCGAATGGTTTCCCTGCATTATGGTGGTTATTCTTCGCCACCGTCTCGATGAGTTTCATGGCTTCATCTTTGTATTTGCTCATGGAA
>CM044103.1:15443449-15610448 GCA_024174645.1 Lemna minuta
GATCATTGTGTCTCTTTCAATTTTGTCGCATCGACGAAAATTCACTCTCCTCTAATTCTCCCCATCACCACCTTCCTCTCTTCCTCTCTTCCTCTCTTCTTCTCTCTCTCCCCCTCTCTATCTCTTGCACACAACAAAAATTTCTGTCGCACATTCCTCACACAATTTTCTCTGCCTCCCTCCTCTCTCCGTCCTCTTCTCGACTCGCCACTATTCTAAATTTGAAAGCCAAACTTGTTCTCAACTCGCCACTATTATAAGTGAATTTGCACATTCAATGACTGTATTTTTATACATATCACCTAGAATCCTTGTCTATTGACTAAGAGGGAAAGCAAGATCTGGGAGAGAAGAGGATGTGGCTGCAATGGTGGAAGGTTGAGAAAGAGGTAGACACATAGGGTAGTAGGCAGAAGAAGAAGAATAGAGAGCTTATGTGAAGGAAAATTTTTTTTCCTCATGCGCATGTGAGAGGTAGTAGAGGAGGAGAAGAGAAAGACGAAAAGGAAGGTGGTGACTGGAAGGGAAAGTGGAAGAGGAAGGCGCACCTCTATTGCATGACAAAATATTTTTTGTTGAGACAGAGAGAGACTTTACTCTCTCGCACTTCTCCTTTATTTACTTATTTACTTATTTCATTTTTTTTATTATTTAAAAAATATTTTTTCTTAATGATTTAACTTCTATGAATTCCCAAAAACTTCTAAAAATCAGAAAAATGTCAACTTCATCATAGAAATGAATTTATTCAATAAAACTCACGATAACATACATTCATAAATATTTTCATGTCAATAAAGGCATTTTAAATGAGAAATTAATAAATATTTCATTTTTAAATAAAAAGAAGATTATCTTCTTGATGAATCAATGTCATTAAGTGTCGGTAAAATTTTATCCGTTCATAAAAAAAGTCAAAAATAACCTTTTAAACATAAGAATTATCATTTTAATTATTTCAATCATGATAACATGCACTTATGACTATATTTTTCAGGAGAAGTGCATAGAATGCGTGATATTAATGCATGAAATTTCATGTTTTCAATTCGCATTTAGACTAATAACAATAATATCAAAATGAACATGTAAAAATGATATTTCAACATAATTTCAATTAATAGAGTTTTTATATTATGAAGGATTTTCTACAAAATTCCTTTTTGTATTCTTTTGTAACAGGTAATTCCTAGTTATCTATAATATTTAAATAAGCTAGTATCACTAAAGGAATGACAACATGATAGAACAAACACTTGTGGATGGATCAGATTTTTTCTACTTAAAAACAGTTGCTAGGACATGAAAATTACTCCGAGTGCTGATATGCAATGTGTCATTATATCTTCTAGTACTATTGAAGTATATGTTTCAGTTATGTATTTTGTCATTTTTAGATAATTGGAAAAGTTAATACAAAAAGGATTTTTTTTTCATTTTTTAGTTCAGAACATTTGAAATATTGATTAAAAAAGGTATGAGTAAGTTTAAATAAGTATCAATAAAATGGTTCATGAATATGCTTTTAACAACATAATACTTTAAATTTATCACAAGTAACTATCGTAGTACACAGAAAAAGAGTTTCAAACTCCATTTTTGTTTTCCTTTTATTTTCTTTCAACTAGAGTATGAATATTGAAAACCAATATAGTAAATAATTAAATGGAAAATATATTTATGCTAAGTAATAAATCAAGTATTCAAGAGGGGAGAAATTCAGAAATAAAGACAATCAATTAGTATCATGTTCGAGATAAAATGTTCCAAGTTATTCACTTTGGCTTCTGAGTTATAAAAGTTTCTAAAAAAATGAATCAATAAAACTTCAATGAAAATGATTTTGATTATATGTTAATCATTATTCCTTTAAAGTTTTATAAATTTAATTTATCATAAAATTTAAATAACTAGAGGTCTTCAAAGATAAAAGAAAACTATCTAGATTATGCACCCTTATGACACAATTGAAACATGCTTATATATATATATATATATATATATATATATATATAATATCCTTATCAATGGGTGGCAATGAAATCAAAAATTTTATTGCTCACCTTCAAAGACTTTTTGAGTCAAAGATACATTTCTAAATTTTAGGGTCTTCAGATAGAACTTTCCTCACTAACTAGAATATTAAAATTTCCTTAAAACACTATGCATGTTTTAAATCTGATCAAGATAATTAATTAGAAAAATTGTTAATATTTTTTAATATGATGGTGAAGAATACTAACTATATCAATGATATCTTAATCTCTCACTAACAAGATTCCAAACTTCTATGAGGATGAAATCTCAAAAGGAGAATCTTAAACTCATGCTTATTTTACAACCTGTGTTTGATACGCCTAAATTATAGTCCTTAAATTCCCATGTTTATGTATCAAAAATTATACTTACCTTTTTGAATTTGGATTTGAAATTTAGAATATTAGTGATTCAAGGTCAAATCAACAAGGAGCAAGGTTAGAATTTTGAAATAGAGGAATACTTTTGATATTTTTGGATTAAGAAAGCAGGAATGATTAATGAAAAGAAGATGTATGCGAGAAATTAGATGAACCAATCAAACACTTCCAAAATCCTTTCAAAGATTGAAAAACCTTGATCAATGGTGGAAATGTGATTTAGGGTTTTAAAATATGGAAATGTTGATGAAAAGATGGGGCAAATGAAAAATATCGATGGAAAATAATTTTAATCTTAGTATTCAAGATGACAACATGCTCTAGTAATGCTCTCTAATCAAACCTTCAAGAGCTTGAACATTTCCCCCAGAGTTGGAGTCTTACATCCAAAATAAGCAATGATTAGAAAAGTAAAAAAACTCACTAGAAATGATGTTTCATACACGATGAATGATCAATTGGTTCCCTCTTTTCTCCTGACTATCCAATGTTATAAGCACAAAATGAAATATTAAAGAACCTAAATTTTTCCCTTGAAATTTATAATCGACCTCCATGAAAATGTGGTTCATGAATTGATGATCAAGCACAAAAAATTTCAGCTCTAAAACTCCATTAGGATTATTGGATATCAAAATTTTAATTTGGAGAAATTAGGATCGTTATTTAGCTTTATTGCTCCTCAAAAGCTCTAGTCAAGCTTTTTAAAAAATTATGTTATTCCTTCTTCTCTCATGTCTACTCTCTCCTCTCTCTTCTCTTATTTCTCTCTATGGGATGGTGAGAAGAAATCAAAGCGGGGCACCGGGCAATGATAAAAGTAGAGCAGCAAGAGTTTACAAGTGCTAGAGATTAATGTCCATTGCATGATAAAGGAAGAGAGAAATGAGTGAGAGCGAGGGGAGATGGAGAGGAATGCAAGCTTCTTCTACTTATGTGTGCATGCACATGCATGAGAGCCATGAGAAAGAGCAGGGAGATGCATAGTGAGAAAACAAGGACGCATGGCGTGATAGAGAGGAAGAAGAGCTTTTTCGATGTACCTATGCACGTGCATGTGAGAGAGCAAGGGAGAGAGGCAGGGAGCAAGGGCACACGAAGAGAGAGGAGAGGATGGAGAGAGGGAGAGAAGATGTCTCATGTGAAGATGTCTTGCATGACCCCATTTTTTTCCATTGCATGGGAGAGAAAGAGAGAGGGAAGAGGAGGAAAACTTATTCTATCATCTCCACCTTACATGCACTCGCACACACGCCCAAGGGGACAAGGAGGGCTACAGTGGCAAAAAAGGAGGAGGAAGAAGAAAGAGGAGAGGTTGATAGAGAGGAGAAGATTACACATGATAGAATTCTCTTCCATTGTGTGAGAGAGATGAATGAGTGGGAGAGACGGAAAGAAGTAGAGGGAGAGGGCAAGGAAATAGAAGGGAGGATGTGAGAAAATTGCGTTTGTCCTCTCTTCCTCACGGGTGCTTGCCTGTGTTCACAAGAGACTTAAGGAGGGAGGGAGAGAGGGAGAGAGGGAAAGATAGAGAGAGGGAGAGTAGGAGCTGAGGGAGAGAGGAGAGGAATCACATCGGAGGGATAGTGCAGAGGTGTTACGTGCAATGGAAATTTTCCATCGCACAAGAGAGAAAGAGGGGGGTGAGAGAGAGATAGAGAGAGAAATTACTCCCTCTCTTTTCTCTTTTTTTCTTTTTATTACTCTTTTTCAAATAGAGAGAAACGTGTCGGCCAAGCATGGGTCGCCACACTTATTCTCTTAAATAATTCTTTAAAAAATGAAAAAGTATTTTCTTATAAAAAAATTTCATTTCTTAATAGTTTTAACCTCTACAAAGTCCCAAATTTCATAAAAATCTCAACTTCCTCATATAAATAAATTTATTCAATAAATTTTATGATAACATGCACTCATAAATATTTTTATGTCAATAAAGGGGCATTTTAATTGGAAAATAAATATAAATTTATTTAATAATAAAAAAGATGATCTTCTTAGTGAATCAATGTCATTAAATGTTCATAAAAGTTTATCAATTCATAAAAGAATAAAAAATATCTATTAAAAAATAAGAATTATCATTTTAATCATTTTAAATAATGATAACATGAATTTATGGTTATATTTATGCATTAATCTTATCGATGTTAAGTGCATAAAATGCATGATATTAATGTATGAAATTGCATATTCTCATATGGTTGTTATTCCACATGTATTTATTTTGTGTTTATTGGTGAAAATATTTTTTTTTAATATTCAAGAAGTGCAGTGGTATTAAATGTTTTAGCCCACTGATTAAAAAGTGGATTGGTGGGGCATAATAATTTGTGACTATGGTAAAAAAACATCTTCCTAGACTATGATCTCAAAACAAGATCATCCAAAATTCTAACAGGGAAAGGTGCAGTACTTCAATAACCCCATCTACCATGACCAAACTCCCCATATTTATAATAAATGGTACATAATAAGGAATAAATTGAATAGCATTTTTCAATTGTGTCTCTCATAAGAAAATCAATTATCTAATACCAGCACAAAGGGTCTTTCTTAACTCATATTTTTCAATGATGTGCAACAACATAGGTCTTTAAAAAAACCCTTGGACATTTTAAGGAAGTATCCTTGTGAAATAGTTAGGTCTTTTTCCAATGACTGATTCAAATTTAACTATGTAATCTTTTTTCTTGTATGTCATAATGAATACTAACTACTTATTATTCTAGAGGGGAGTGTTGTTGGTCCACTTGATAAACAGTGGTGCATGCAAGCATACTTGACACATTTCATCGTTTCAGAGAAAATAGCAATAAAACTGTGTATCCATAGTGAATATTTTCAATATTTGCTAGCTTTTCCATGGTTATCACCCCAAGAAGATCAATATTTGTTCAGAGTTAGGTATTGAAATTTTTTAATACTATCCCAAATGAATGAAATTTTATAAATTCCTAGAAAGGGTAGTACAGTCATGAGAAGAAAAGCAGAATGTCAACACACTTCTCGAGTCAACGGGGTCAACTAGTGCCCCTTTGCGGACTGTTCACATTCTCTGGATGTCCGCGCGTGTCACCAACTGGAGTGCCTGAGGCCCCAGACGCCTTTGTCTAGAACCCAGCACTGTGCCTTCACAAAATCATAATATACTGTCTCAAGGAGAGAGTGAATTATAGCCAATCGGAATATTGAATAAGAGAAAATTCAGGTCAAGGTTGATCACCTCGGACGACCCGAAAGTACAAAAAATCGTGTTTCTCTGAAACGGGACATCGGGCTCCGCGACATGACTGTGTTTTTATACGGATGCTTTCGAATGTAATGAGATTAGTTTAAGGAGCTTAATGAGATTAGTTTAAGGAGCTTAATGATCTGTGTTGCAGGTAAATCGAGAAAAGTCATTCTAAAGAATATACTTGGCCAGTAGACCGTCGTCTGTTATCCACTTCTCTTGGTGCAGATTCTCTGCGGAACTCCCTCTGAAGAGGGAATAAAATTTATATCTCGGTGGACCACGAGGATTCAGAAGACTTGCCAGCGATGAATTCCTTGAAAACGCATTCGGGGACGTGGAAAAATGGGAGCAGCTCCTTGCCGTGCGTCTTTCCAGTTTCCTCTTAAGCAATGCGAAAACTGAAGAGAAGAAACGTACATTCGAATATAGTTAAATGATATCAATAATCTCCGGAAACGCTGAATCTACCAATTCAAACTGAATCTTCTCGAAGAGTGTTAGGTGGGTTGATGCTTTTCGGCATCCGATCCACACAGAACTGCTGCATCTTGCTCGTTGCCCCATTCCTCTAAGGAAACTAATGATTTCACCCAACTTTCTCTTTATTCGGGTAAACCAACCGAAATATTGATCTTTGTTGAAATTTCTGAAGGATAAAAATTCGAGTTGCCGACAGTCTGTCATTAATCAACTGCACAGAAGATTCAGTCCACCAAGTCCTGAAAGATCGCCGTATAGTCGAGTGGAGGCCAGTTTGCTCAAACGGTGCAAGCTGTAACGCTTTGTTTTTGCATGGCAGATACGCCAAGGCATGATCACGGGCGACCAAAGCTCCAGCCAGAAAAGGGTGTCCATGCTCTCCCTGTCGGCGTCTCCTTGCCATGCTATGGAGGGTTTTCACTGTAAGGGACAGATGCAGTCACTATGATGACTTTGGATGTTGACAGCGACGTCAGAACACTCGAATATACGTTCAATATCTTTCTCTTCCTTGTCCTCCGCTAAGAATTCAACGATCTTATTACGTAATAGATTCTTGAAGAGGCAGCTTACGGGCAACGCGGAGTTAGCACACTCTGTATTAAACACTGGAAACGTGAGATCCTTTTCCTGACTTCTCATAGAGATTCATTCATTAGACATAAATTCGTTGTCCTAGGAGACCAAGCTTGGCTCGTTCTTTAAAGCGATCTCGGACAATGAATTTCCAGGATCATACATCGGTTGTAAAGCTGACAGGGGGGGCTGGCGGTTCTCTGATTTTCTCACATGGCTCTGTGATTCCTCTCTTCTTTTTTCATTTTGTCAGTTAATGGTCGGATCATGGAAAAAGTCTTCACGTTTGAGCAAAACAGTAGTCTCAAAAGCTTCAATTTATTCAATTTTCATAAGGCAACATTTGAGTTCGCCAGAACAAAGAGAGCACATTGTGGAGGTTTTCAATGAAGAAATCACCAAATAAATGATTACTCCATTTTTCCTTTGTGCTTACAAAGACGAGAACAACATCGAACATCACAGAACGAAAGATTCAACAAAGGGTGGACGTCAACATGGATAGTACAAGACTTCAAGGGCATATGAAGCCGGTGGGTACGCTCTTCCCGCAGTAGTTGACCAGGAGAGAGAGGTTGATTGGCAGGTTCAGGCTGATGAGTCCAAGCACGTTAGCCTTGAGAACAGTGCAGAGACAGACAGCCGCTTCCAAGTCGGCCAAACCCTTAATCAGGGAGCAGCAAGGTTCCTTGGGAGGCTTTCCAAGATCCAACGTGATCAAGCCGTTCAGTACATTGACGCAGACGCCGAGTTTGAGGGCGTCAATCGGGCATTTACCAACGGGAGGGGGCTTTGGAATCGTTGGAATGGGAGTCGGCACACAGGTGTGGCCGCAACCACTCACCATGGAGAAGAGGAGCACATTAAAAGCCAGAAGTAGAGCAGCAGAAGCTCCGGTCTTGGACGCCATGGAGGAAGAACTTTGTGTGCTTACTTGTGTGGGCAGTGCCGAGAGCTCTGGGTCCATTTTATAGGCGAGGAGTGAGGAAAGGATGGGGGTCTTCAGTGAGGGAGAGCCAGTTGATCATGGATGGTGGGTAGGGCTGGCCATGTGAACGAGCTTCGTGAAAGTTGGGGAATCATGTGATTGGCGGCCGCGCTGAATAATTTAGATGGTTTCTGGAAGAATTGGTCCTATCGCATTTCGAAAATATCGGATACACCCCGATTTCCGTCCATTCTACCACCCTGTCTTGGGCCCACGAGAACCGGACAGTTTCCCTAGAATCTCTGGAACAGTGCGACGTCCATTGCGGCACCCAATCGGAAAGCTGCAGTCTCCCCGGCTCCTCATTCTTTGAACAGTGGGGGAACGCTACGTCAACATAGCAATTTCAATTGCGACGCCCTGTCGCAAAACTGCTATCTCCTTTCCTCCCTAGCTCTCGATTTCTTCCGGGAATCATTCTCAGAACACTATTTGAACATGGTGATGTAGATTACGGCTCCATAAGAGGACCTGCAGTCTAAAAATTCAACATTTTTTTGCGGTTTTTTTTCGTAACGCACTAGTGCAACTCATGAGATATTCTGATGGGTATTCTGCCACCAGTAAATGTTTCTGTTAAACGCTGATGCTAAACAATCTTTATTCTTGTTCTTAGTTAAATTGATATCAGGGCATTGACCACGAAATGCGGTCGCGCTAGCATCCAAATAGAGCACCAATTTATCAGTTAGCACTATCTGGTTTAGCAACAAAACTGAATGATTTAGAGGGAGAGCATGATAGCCAGTGGGAGTGAGTGAAGAGTAAAATTGATCCTCCCCATTCATTTCTTTGTTCAACGTATAGCTTTATTTGTATCCCTATCCAAGAAAATATTCTAAGTGTTGGATGTAAGTAGGGATAGGTTGTCATGAACGACAGGCAATCGATCAGCTGATTGATGGTGATTTGAGCGTGAAGAATGCCTGCCTGTGATCACAAACCGCCTTAACCTGGTCCCACGACAAAAGGAATATCACTTCAGTCTCAAGCAAAACTAAATGTCAAACCTAAATATTCAACAATTATCTAAAATTCTAACCCAGGAAGTTCATGTTACCGATAAAGATAATACAGTTTATATTTTGCAAATAAATCTAAAAATTTTAGTTTAGAAATATTCAAAAGAATAATCAAGTGGATTGTAAAATTATTACGAATTTGAGTGAAAAAGGAGGTCGCATAAGTAATGATTACAAATTCATCCAAGTTTAAAATGGTGAGGCAATTAAAGGAGACAACATACTATCCTGGATTAGCTTATTTGTCAACATTCACATCACACAAGTCCCTGAATTCTAAACAAAATATGCAGCAAGAAACTGGTACAAGTAGTTGTCCCAGGTTCAATTCAGTTTCTTAAACAGCAATGTAAACATGAAAATCATCACATGTATGTCAAAAACCTCACAGAATTAACTTACAGAAGAATGAACTCTCGAGCTAATATACATGCTTATATTTTTTTCAAAATAAATAACTGACTAGATTTTTTGTAAAAGTGTTATTGAGATATTGCACAAAACTTAACTATTAGGGCTTCCATTAATTGACTGAGAGACTAGCTATGTGATCACACATTATTTATTTGAAGATAGATACAAAATCTAATCAATACAATCTAGAAAGAGTGTCATATCGAGTCAATCACGACATCTCATGCATCAAGTTAATATGACATAAAGAATCACATTCATTAGTATGAATTTGTGGATTTGGTCTACATGCATATGTTTATGTGACTATTTTGCATTTATTCATTCTATTTTTCAATGCCTAACTAAGCCCATAAGTTATTTTATGCTAAGATATATATCTCTTAGAAGATATATACCTATATCTCTTCGATGTGACTGACACTTTACTAGCCAAAATGGGAGTTTTGTTTATCTCTGATCTCGAGATATCTGACAAGGGCAAGCACCCTATCTATTGGAGTCTAAGTTCTCCAAGTAAAGAGGATGGATGGGGTGAAGTGCCCTAACCCCACCATTGGAGCCAAGCCTTATCTATTATTAGGGTTTATTTTTCTAATTTATTTATTTACTTACTTTTATTTTCTTCTATTATTATTTTGTAATTTCTCTTTCCACCAAGGCTTATGTAAATAGTTCATCCATATAATTGATTCATAGGCTTATTTTGACTTAAAAATGTTTTTCTTCTTCTCAGAAGAGAGCCCCTGTTATCCATTACTACCACTGCCTTCATGATACCAACTTATTCTCCCTTGATTCCTACATCAACTTCATATAGTACTGAACAACCTTCATGGACCAATGCCCATTGATCATACCTCAATAGTCACCTCTATTGTCAATCCACCCCATTCGCCCTCAAGAAATATGTCTATGAGAGCTATTGGAAGCTGTTCAATGTCAAATAGTATGTCATAAAAATATCTAATCTACCTTAAATTGATTCGAAGTAAATATTCAGACAATCCAAGCAAAATGCTTGTGCAAGTTGCCACGTGTGCCCCTACAGCATTGTTGGCACTTCTACTATTCCCCAACTCCATCTAGTGCCATCTCTACCTCTACAGATGTGATCGACTCCATCTCTACCTCAATGTCAAATAGTGCCTCTTGCAACGGCAGCAGCCTCAGCTCAACTAGCGTTGTCCTTGCATTGCTGCCACCGCTTGATGCCACTCCCATCAACAACATTGCGAGAACCCAACGAACTAGACCGAGAGTTGTCGAAGCCCAAGGGTAGGGATGGCCAAAGATTGACCAAAACTTGTTCAACCAGACCGAGATTGTCGACCCCTCAAAATGGGCCTTTAACGGTCTCGATCCAAGTTTGGTACAGTCTAGGACATACATTCGATCTGGGACCGAGTTGAATGAAAAGCACCCGCCTAATTATATTAGTTTGCTCATCTCCTCGTCCTGACCTTGCACTCTAGAAAATTTTTTAGTTTGATCATCTCCTTGCAACTTTTGTCACCATTGGTCTTGTTGTCCTAGTGACTCCTCATGGTGGCAGTCTTGTTGTCTTTGGTCTGGTCATCTCCTCCAAGTAACCTCATGATCAAGTGATTTCGTTGGCATTTTGGTGATCTTGCTCTGCTCTAGGAGCTTTTTTGATTTGCCCTCTTGCAGTCTTGTTGTCTTCCATTTTCTCATCTCCTCCTAGTGCATCGTGGTGATCTCAGAAAACCAATCTTGAAAAAAATTAGACATTGTGGTGGCGTACGACCCCCGTCGCCACAAAGGCATGACACTACGGTGCCGGTGGAGCCGACACCTACGCGCGTCCAGCCCCCTCGACAGGCGAAGACGAAGGATCCCGAGTTTCACTACACCAAGTGAGACCCTCTTCTCGCCACAAGCTCGCGCGCGTGGAGCTATCTTTCCGTTTTCTATTTTATTATGACTTTATTTAGCCCGCACGTGTTTAAGCGGGCCTTTGCATGTCTCTCTCTCTCTCTTTAGGCCTTTGGGTGGGTTTCCCTTTGTTTCGGGACCCTAGCCTAAGGCCCTTTCCCTTTTGTGAACCTTCTATTCTATTTCTATGAGTATGGGTGTGGGTTGTGGGCCTCAAGTGGGCCCTTTCCTCTCTTGGCCCGCCAAGGGCTCTATAAGAGGGGAAGGGACCCCCCCCACAAACCCTAGCCGTCATTTGAGAAAAAAGAAGGAAGAACCTCTTCTCGAGTGGCTGCTCATGGAAAGCTAGGGAAGGAGTCCAACCGCCGACGCCGCCGCCGCCGCAGCACCGATCGTGCCGCCGCTGCCGCCGCTGCCTCCGCCGCCACTCCTTGCCCTTACTCCGGACTCGCTGAACGCCGCCGCCATCGCCGCCGCTCCAAGCCGCCATTGCTGCCGCCCTAAGCTCCGCCGCCCAGCCGCCGGCGCTCAGCTCAGCTGCGCCGCCATCGCCGCCCAAGGCCGCCGCCGACGCCGCCGCGCAAGGCCGTCAACCCCTCGTCGCCGCCGCGCCAGCGCTGCGCGCCGTCAATGCTGCCGCCACCTGCCCGCTCGTCCCGCCTTTCACCGCCGCCCTTCGCAAGCCCCTCGAGCCCCCTCCTCCGCTCCGAATTGCCGCCACGAATCCCCCTCGCCGTGCGCCGCCCCGCGCTCCCCGCAAAGAAGCCCTAAACACAAGAAAGGAAATGAACGATTCCCGCTGAGCCGACTCGGCGGGAATCGCCACCCCGGATCGCCCCCTCAAGCCGGTCCGGGCCAATCGAACCGGCACGGACCGCCAGATCAGCTGCGGCCGCCCCAGAACCGGCCTGAGCCAGCCCGCACTAGTCCGGCACGCCCCTGGTCGGGTCAAGCCGCCTGCACCGACCCCCAGCCGAGCCGGTCCGGCTCGCCCCTCAGTGCCGAGTCCGGGTCCAGCCGGTCTCAGACCGGCCGATCTCGACCGGTCCCAGAGCCGCCAGGGCCGCCCAGCCCGGTCCAGAGCCGGTCCAGCCGCCCGAACCGGCCCGTAACGGTCCAGTCGGCCTCAGCAGTAGCCAAGACCGCCTAGCACGCCCAGACCGACCCTAGCACCGCCCTCGAACCGGCCCAGATCGCCCAAGCCGGCCCGAGACGCCGCCTCCCGCCCTTCCCGCGTCCACTGCGCCCCGTCTGGCTCGCCGCAACTTGTTATCGCTCCGCCCCGCGCCGATCGCTCCTCCGCATCCCCGCCGACTCGCCCGGCGTCCGACATCGCTGCCGCGCTCGACGACCTCCCTCGCCCCGACCGACAGGGCTCGCGCCCCGCAAGTTAGGCATTCATTCCCCTTTCTCTTACTTTGAAGTCTATATTTCCGTTAGTTCTTCCCGCACTTGTCTCTACCGCCCTCGGACCTAGATTAGGTTGAGTGACGTCAGGGTACGGGATTGGGATCGTTGATCCGGCCGCCGGGTTGACGATCGAGCTTCCCTGACGACCCGAGGCTTCTCTCTCTCCTGCATCGACGGAACTGGGAGGACTCCTGCTCCATCCTACTCGGCGAACCCCAGGAGCGCTGTGACGACACGCCGGAAGGTTGGCTGCTTGCGGCGATCTTAGACATTCTTGCATCATTTAGAACACGTAGATCACCCCCACCCCTAGCTCCCCTTTAGAGGATATTAGCGCCGGACCGATTCACCCCGTCGGTCTTGCATCACATTGGTTCATTTTTCTATAAAAAATCTTGATTCCTCTTTCTATTAAAAAGACTCAGTTATCTCGTATCTTCCCTTTAAGCAACAAAGTTTTTTTTTCCTTTCTTGTATCTTGTATCATAGTCATAATTAGGTATTTTGTTTTTTTCTACCTTTGATTTTCTTACTCTCCTTCTTATTGTTTGATTTGTTTTTTTAATTCAAATTGAGGGAAATTTAGAGTAGGTCTCCTTTCTTGGTTTTTGATTTCAAATTAGGTCACATTCTGATAAGTTAAGATTCATTTTTTAATTTTAAATTTGGTTGAATTTTAATAAGGAGTGATTTTTGTCTTTATGACTTTGCTCATGTCTAATTTTTTATTTGGATTACTATTTCTATCACTATTAAATCTAGTTTCTATCTCTATTCAATTCTAATTATATCTTTGACATACTCAAATTTCTAATTGTCTTAATTTGGATTTATATGTCTATCAAATTTTAATTTTTATCTTTCATAAAAATATCATTTATGTTCGTTTGACTTGTTTTTAATTTCAGAGTGAGGCAAATTTAGATCAGCTCTCATTTCTTGTTATTTGCTTTCAAATAGGTCACATTTAGATTGATGGATATTATGTGGCTTACAAGCCAATCACACTTTCATCTTTTTTTTATATTCATTGAAATGAACTTTTATTCATTGTCATTCTTGTGTGATGTTTGCAATGAAGTCCATGAACATATGCAATGATCAAGTGAATTATGATGACATCATAATACAGTGATTGCTGATCTTTAAACATACGTTCTAAATATTCTTATTCATGGGATATTCGAGAAGGACATCGAATTGTCCGGAAAGAATAGCTCTATCTGATCTGAATCATATGATGACTATGGCTGATCCTGTGGCCATCGGTGTTGAGACACCAAGGATAGATAGGGGTGCTCTTTGAAGAAAGAGTTCGCTGAATTGATCCGTATGAATCCCTGAATGGTATTCTGCCAAATTGTCAATCATGTTGATTCATGTCACGGTTGTGTACATGGTCCTTTGACCTAAGACACCAAAGACATCTTATGGATGGATGATCGTGTTTTGACTATGACTTACGAATCCCTAGCCACGGGATCTCCAAAACATCATAGATTGGATACGACATAAAGTCCTCGAATGTGATTGAGTGGTTAAGATGGGATCATCCGCCCTCGGTATATGAGGAGATCGACTCAATGAATGAGATGCGGTTAAATCCTTGGCCAGGGTAGTGGAAATATTAAAGAAGTTGTTCTCAATGATTTCCTACTCGGATCAGTACTAAATTGAGTGACCGATTAGGGTTTGACAATTAACCATACCCTAAGTCATTCATGAGTCTCGTGTGGATGAAGGATTATAGGTACACGGTAACCAATGACGGGAGGGTTCCATAAAAGAGTTCTAATATACTCCATATCTCCTAGAGCACATGGTGTAGCTTGGCACCCACGGGGCTGGCGACTCAACCTGTCGATTGGGTTAAATCAATCCTCACTCAATAAATCTATATGTTGATATAGTTAACTGATAAAGAGGACCAATAAGTGTTATTAGGTTGATAGAGTCATTAACTTGTGAGATATATGGACCTAGAGGGTCACACATAAGGTCAATGGACGTCAGTGCATATAGACATAATAATAAGGGTTTTTATGAAAATTTCACATTCCTAAAGTCTATAAGTAAGGGAAGAATGACCATAATTGTGGTTCCCATGCAAGCCTAGTGGAACTTCTCCTCTCTCTTCTCTTCCTCTCATGGTGACAAGTGTTTAACAGGAGATCCGATCGTCTAGAGACTGTGTGGATACCTCTAGAGGTCGAACGCTTGAATGGTTGAAGAACTCTTTCAAATGATCCATGTAAGTAAAATTTTATTCTATACTAGATGATAGGATCACCAAGAATGGATGATGAGATCATCAATTCTTGGTGCTTCAACTCTGTTGAATGTTTTGATTCAACATCTTCTGCTACAATCATTGTTTTGGTAAAAAACTTGGAGAGCTTGTCGAGCCTCAGAACCTAGCATAGATTAAGTGAGATTCCTTTTTTATTTTAAATTTGGTTAAATCTATATTAGGTGTGATTTGTGTTTTTGATTTTGATCATGCTTGATTTTTTATGAACTCGATTTCGTGTATTTTTTTCATTTTTGGGCGATGATTTCATGCAATAAAATATAACTCATGACCTATTATTGTGCCAGAAAGTGTTGAATTTACAAGGAGCAAAAGTAATAAGGTTACATGTTCAAAAGAAAGACAATGCCAGGGAAATATGCACAAGTGAAAATGGAGCATGTGGAGGTGAGTGTGAGCGATAATTTTGAGTTTGTCTTAGAGTTATGATAGAAATTAGAAAAGAGATTTGAGAATGAGATTAAAATTCATAGAAATGGGGATGATATGATGAAAAAGAGCGAAGGATGCATGGCAATAACAATGGATCTATATGGGGTGATGACGAGAGTGAGAGGTGCACGCGTAGATGATGTCAAAGCTACTACAATAAAAAAAAAATAAAAAGAAAATACATGTCTAATGTATATAAAGATTTTCTCAAGCCTAAATTCAATCTAAATCTTTGCACAAACTACATTGGTGTGCCCGTCCTAAGTTGGGTGATGCTCGATCCGCTCCGATCACAATCTTTGATTGCTCCCTTCTCCACAACAAGATTGAGCATCAAAGAATGCTCCTCCTTGGGCCTTGACCTCCTATCCCTTTTCTTCTGGAAGCCTAATGCTAAGAGAGAGCCAAAAAATAAAACGACAAAGAAAATTAAGGCTTTTATAGGGGGTTCCTAGGGTTGGAGTGTAAAGAGGGGTACAAGTGTCCAATCATTAAAATTATTTTTTTCTAGCTTCATTCTTCTATCCAAGGGCATGGATTGGTAGATGGTTAAAAGATGAATCTAGCCATAAAATTTCAGATCAAAACTTTGTCTAGATCATGACATATCATGATTTTAATTTAGAGAAATCCTAGCCGTTGATTGAAATCGTGCAATAAGAGAGTGCCACATGGCACACTCTTATTGGACGAAAAAAGGTGTGTCAGTCTTTATAAATGTGGAGGGACTTTTCTGTAAATTTTCACTTCAAAACTCAAAGGGACTTATTTATAAAAATGCTATAAAATTTGGAAAAATCACTAAAATTTTATAAAAATTCTAGAAAAGTCCCTAAACTTAGAAATTGAATATCTCAAAAAATACAACTCATTTTTCCAAAAAAAATTCTCCATTGGGTCAAGAATTTAATCCTCTATATTTTCATCAAAAATGTCTAAAATCGTGAGAAAAGATTAAGGTCTGATTTAATAAAAATGAAGTTTGGTCCAATCTCCTTAAAAATAAGGAGGTTTACCCAATATTCACTCTAGATCAATCTTGGATCATCCTAAAAAACTTAGGATGATCCCTCTACCAAATCAAAATGTCATTTACCTCTTTTTTCATAAAAATATGGTTGCCTTAGTATTCAAATTTGATGGAGAGTTGTTTCCTCTTCCCTCTTATCGTCATTCAAATCCATGCTTTCCTACTTGGGTACGTGTCTCCCTACATCCATTTAACTCATGAAAATGTGAAAATTCAACTTCTTGACTTTGAAAGAATGATGCATGATAGCACTAAATAGGTGCAAGTTGAGTATATGAGTTTTAACACATAATTTTTAGTAAATGAAATGATGAATGCAAAAAATATCATAAGAAACATGATAATGTGTATTATATTAACATGAATTATGTATTAAAACCCATTCATAATGATGAAAATGAATTCATCAATGACACATTATCAATTTTTTACTTTAATTTCGACTTCTATCTCTATTAAATATGATTTCTATCTCCATTCAATTCTGATAATATCTTTGAAAGAATCTGATTTCTATTTCTCTTAAATCTGATTTCTATCTCTATTAAAATTTGATTTTTATCTTTCCTAAAAATATTCTTAGTATTAAATTTTTTTTTCTGATTTTTTCTTTGATTTCAGATTGAGGAAATTTTAGATCAAGTTTCATCTCTTGTTATTTTATTTCAAATTATGTCACACTTAGACCAAGTATGATTCCTTTTTTTAATTTTAAATTTGGTTAAATTTAGATTTGGTGTGATTTTTGTGTTTTTGATTTTGATTTATTTTGATTTTGTATTTTGATTTCTAATTCTATCTCTAGTAAATCTGATTTCTATATCTATTCAATTCTGATTCTATCTTTGAAAGAATCTAATTTTAATTTTTCTCAAATCTGATTTCTATGACTATTAAGTTGTGATTTTTATCTTTGAGGCAAATCCTATTAGTAATAAATATCATTTAGTTTTTATTTCTAGAATAGTTTTGATTCTTTATTGACATTATATTGATATGCATTAGAACATCCAATAAAGTTTCATGTTTTTCATGAGATGCAAAGTTATCATAATAGAAATTCTCATACAATTGGATATTTGGAATTTTGTATGCCCCTGTGTTAGTTTCTAATTAATTTTGCCCTTTTAACTCTAATTATTTAATCTAATTTTCAACCTATGTTTTAGATTGCCATAAATGGAATCTACTGGAGATGAGGTATATTTTAGTCTAGATTGATCTCTAAAAATATATGACATTGGCTTACTAAGGCTATGCTATTTTTCATTAAAATTGAATCAAACGATGCATCAAAATTTTTTTGTACAAATGCTACTATTTCAAGCTCTTCATAATAGATAAAAGCCAAACAAGTCTTAGTTCATTTCATGAAGATCAAGGATAGTGAGTATCTTTGCAAACTTTGCAAGGTAAGTGCCCCATCAAAAGAGGTAAAAGTGAAGAGGGATAGAGGCAATAGCCCAGTCAAGTTTTGGAAGCACTTGGAAAAGTTTCATGCAGAGATTCATAAGAAACTAAGGCTATCAAATGCTTCTAATACTTTAACAAGCTATTTCTCAAAGACTTCTAAATTTTTGGGCAGGAATTTTGAGCAGACAAAGAAAGAGTGCATAGATTTATTTTTTAAAACATATGCACCTTTTATGCTACTTGATCATCCTCACTTTAAAAAGTTTTTAAACTATTTAGTAGAAGGCAAAGCAGGGATTCCTAGCTGCAAATCTGAAAGATGAGGCGTGGAGAAACTATTTGAAGATGAAAGGGATAAGCTAAGAGAATTTCTTCAACCAATTTAAAGGGTGTCCCTTACAACACACACTTGGACAACTAAAAATGATTTGGCAATACTTGGGATCACAATATATTGGATTGATGATATGTGGAGACTTCATGAACAAGTGCTAATCGTTGAGGAGTTGGGTGTATCACATCAAGGTACAATTTTTTCAGAGGTGGTACACTGTGTGTTAGATGAGTATGATCTCACTCAAAAGGTAAGTAACATTTTAGCTCTTTTTCTATTGTCAATCTTAAATTTTTAAACATGAATTTTTTTCTAGGTTTTTGCTATCACAATAGATAATTCTATCAATAACAAGACAATGGTGACTAACGAAGCATTTTGTGCGGTCGTTAAAACACACAAACGTCACTAAAAAAAATTGAAACTTCCGAACTCACAAAGATAAAGATATAAAATCAAGCAAAGTGTAAGTATCGGGTCGATCCACAGAGAACAAGGTTGCCTTTAATTGCAAAATTGACTTGGTATAACTTAGGTTTAAAAAAGGTTTTAAAGAAGTAAAAACAAGATTTTATGAATAGAAATAACATAAATGTACTAAATAAGAAATTTCAAGATTTAAGATCTCGGATTTGACAGAGAAAAGTCCAAAGTCAAAGTCAAAGCATTGACTTTGACCCACAGTCGGAGTTCTGTAAAATCAGAGAACTAAAAGATGTCAGCAGATTACAAAAAAAAATATTTGGAAACAAGAGAGAAAATGGAATTTATTGATATAGAATTCGTGATTTTTCAATAAGAGATGGATTTACTATGAATTATTGAAAATTAAATACCATAAAATTCCCGAAATGAACACTTCAGAAAAAATCTTCAAATTAACTAGACAAATGATGTCCAAATCTTGAAATTTATATATAGATAGAAAGCTAAGAACTAGAGCATTATAAAGAGACCAAAATGATTGAATTTTGATTTATATTTTGAAAGTAATTGACCCCAAAAGTCAACGCTCAAATTCGGATTGAAAATGCACAGTGCTCGGTCAAACGTTAAATTGAGGGGTCAAATGAACTCAGAATTCGAAGAATTTTCTATGCATGGAAAGCTGATGAAACAAGTAATCTAATCAGAGAGATATATGTTTTTCAAAATAAGCAAAATTTTTGACTAAAATTGGGCAAAATTGAAGAACACTAAAAACTAAAATGCAAAATTAAAGATCTAAACCTAATTAAAACTCAAATTACCACCTGATAATTGATCGAATCTCACTACTAACCCGATTTCCACAAAGATGGGGATTCAATTCCCTCATATTGAAGCGAATTTTTCTTGATTTCTTCCTCGTGGAGGTTCGGCATTCAAGGGGAAACCCGATGAAATCCGGTGGAATTCGTGATCAATCCCGCTTCGATTTTGATCGAAATCGAGTCTAAACGTGGGGGATCACGAAGAACTCAAGATCTTTCTTTCAAATTGCTTAATTCCTTCATGATTTAATCAAGAGTTCAGAAAAAAAAGAGAGAAACATCGATTTTTAAAGGGAAATTCCCGCGAGAAATGCGGGATGTTTGATCCGGTGAAAGGCCAATCAATGGCCACGATCACACATTGATCGTGGCCATGATCAACACGATCATCAAATCCCCACCGTTCGATCTTGTCAAGGTGAGTCCGATGCGTCCACGTGTCCAATCGCGATCACTTGCTTTTCGGATTTCCTCACGATCGTGAGTCACGATCTCGCGATTGTGAATCACGATCGCACAATCGTGAGCCACCATTTCACCCTCATCGAGTGTCCACCGTTCGATTTCCATCGCCGCATCGAGGTGAGCCAAGATGCGTTCGCGTGTCCTCCTTTAATGCGCCATAATCGCGATTAGTTGCGACCGTCCGATGACGATCGTGACCATGTCAAATGAAGATTGCACGGTCTGATGAAGATCTGTGGTGCATTTTCACAATCGCGCGTCCGATGAAGATCGGACGCTCCCGAAGTGTCCACATGTTGCCAGGTAAGTAGCTGATCGCACCCACTTACTCTTCATTTTGAGCACGTGATCGTGATGGAGATCGGGTGGACTCCGGTCCACTCAATTGACACCCCTTGCTTGATGCGATTTGCATAAAACGCACGCAAAACATCCACGTCACTTGCATTTACATGATTACACGGGACATAGTCCCACACGGAGAAAAACAAAGATATTCACGCGTATAAAAGGTAGAGGGGTGGTAAGCATTTGCGTTACCGCCCCAATAAACATACTAGGGCCCACTAACCCGTGGGCCCTTCACTTGCCATCCCCCCTGCAACGTGGCACCCCTCACGGGCATCCGCGTGGACCCGCAGGGCCTCCTACCACTTGTCCGCGCCACCTTGCCACGTGGCCTCAGTGCCACGTCGCATCCGCGCTGGCTCCGCGTCACGTCAGCGTCCGTGCCACCTCAGCTCCGCAGAGTCTGTGCAATAAAAAAACCCCTTTTCGCGATTTTAAATAAGAAATAAATCATTAAAAATTTATTTAAAAAATCAAATTAAAATCCAAAAAAAAGTCAAATACTTCAGCAATTCATAACTTGAGAAATACAACTCCTTTTTAATCCAAATATTCTCCATTAGATCACAAATTTCTTCCTTTTTAACATCATGCCATCTAAAATATAATTTCAAAGAAGAATCTAAGATGACATAAAAATTAGCTTGAATCATTTCCTAAGAAATCTTCTTAATATCATCATCATATTTTCATCTTGAAATTTATCTTTCAAAAACATGCACTAAAGTCAAAGTAAGTCAAGAAAAGAGATTAACTTCTATTAATTTCAACTTTGCAAAAGATTAATCATCAATCAAGCATAAAATTAACCCTAAAGTTTACATAAATATAGACTTTAGTGAAATGACATACCAATGGAGAAAATTCCTTAAAGCTATGATAATATGCATCATATTTACATAAAATAAGCATGAATATGAGTTAAATAGGGTAAGAACTTAAGTTATAAATGCATGTTATCAGTGTAAAGCTTGGAAAAATTTTTGAGTGAGAGTGAATCAACATTCACCAAGAAAATCCATGTGTCATGTATGTTCTCAACCAAGCTGTTCAAGGAGGCTTGAAGGAGTTGGGTAATCTATCGTTGACTTCGTTATGTTCATAAAGTGAGGGTGATGAAGATTGTGAAGAAGATGAAGTTGAAGTTACCTCACAAAGGCTATTTGGAGGAATTCTTCACCGGCTTTAAAAACTTGTTCTTGTGGCAAATAGAACACCACAAAAAATTTATCAGTACAAGGAATTGTGGGAGAGGTATAAAATTTCAAACACAAACTTATTGATTATAGATGTCCCCAGTTGGTAGAATTCAATGTATGCCATGATTATGGCAGCATGGGACAGGTGGAGGTGTTGAATGCAATGGTGATAACTTGTCTTATAAATGGCAAAGGAATTTTTTTAATCATCTCAGAAGGGTGGGATCTTCTTATGATTTTTTTTCAGATGAACTTCAAGCTTTTGATGAAGCCACCAAGATATTTTCTCAATCAAAGGTCATTACATCGCCTAATGTTACCTCTATTACTGATCTTTTGTTAAATTAGTTGAACACATTAATTTCTGCCTAAGGTAACCCTTCTCAAGGTGTGATGGGAAGACTAATGAGCATAAAGCAATCAATGACACTCGAAGGAGCATGTACTATGATGAAAGAAAAGTTTCACTTGAATATAAGCCACAAGTGAAAAGAAAGCCAATCTTCCCTATCGCTACAATGCTAGATTCATCTTTGAAACTGAAATATATTCCAACTGATGAGCAAGAGTAAATCCCAAAGATTGTGAAGTATTTTTTTCAATTGTTGCTTGCCCTGCCAACATTGAGCACTTGCTCATAGAGTGAGCCATTATTCAAAACTTCTACAACTTGTTCAAAAATGATGATTGAATTGATAAAGCCCAAAAGTAAGAAGAACATAAATATCTTATTACAAAAACTATTATCTCATGAAATATTAGAATAGTTGATTAATTGCATTAGACTCTCAAGTCAAATGTTCTCATCTTGATGCTCTACAATGGTGTTGTAAGATTGAGTTTGAAAAATATCCACGATTTATAATATTGACAAAGGGGTTTCTCTAAATTTGTGCTTGAAGCTCTCCATCAAAGCGTCTTTTCTCATCATAACAGGGGATTGTAACATAAAAAAGGGGGAAATTATCTCCAAGAACTTAATCAATTTTGAGGACCTTAAAATCTTGGGTAAAAAGGATGAAACCAATAGTGATGGGGAAGAAATTGATGAAGATGAAGTCTAATTTTCCTGATGTTATGTTTTCCTCTTCTTCATTTTAAAATTATTAAGTTTCATCGGTAAGGTTTTTGGCTATGAAATTTCCTTTTTTTCAAGACATTTTCTAGATCATTTATTCATTTACTCAAATTCCATAAATTGATTGTTTTTATGTCATCAGCCATAAATTGATCTATTATCACTATTTTTTGTTTCTTCAGCTTGAAGAACCCTATAATTTTTCAATAAATAATTTTGTTACTCATTTTTCTTGCATTTCAAATTGTTGATAGACCCACTAAAAACCATGTGTACCATTGAAGAAATTATATTCAACCACAATGGATACATGACAGCATGAATGCATGGATCATCTTGCAAAAAAATCATGCAGAATTGGAAGGTATCATTTTGTTTGTATGATTCTTGTCATTCTGCTCATTGTCTTCAGTGGAGAATATTTTCTCATTGTGCCCATGATCTAAAACATCTCCTAGCCGAAGGGATCGAGATCAGACCCTTAAGGCTGTTGTCAACAATTTCTAATTTTTTCAAGAAATCGTGAAGTTTGGGGAATAAGTTCATCAAGAAGATTTCTTCTATTGGGGGTGAGGAATTATTTACGAAGGTTCTGCCATGCTAGTATAGAGATATTTTTTCTTTATTAATTTTATTTTTTAAGGACAAATATTCTAGTAATCATTTCAAATTTTTTAAGATTTTACTTATACTTTAGTCGAAATAAGGATTGCAAAATTTCTAAACATATGCTCTAAATATTCCTATTCAAAGGATAAATTAAGAAGGACATTAAAAAATTTAAGAATAGCACTATTTGACCACTCATAGGACAAGTATGGGTAACATTGATTCCATTTGTATGAAGACACTAACAATAGATAGTTGGTTCTCTTTGGAGAAAGTATTCATTGAAATGATACCTAGGAATCTCTAGATGGCACTATAATTAATCTCTAATTAGTTTGATTCATGTTTCAGTTTTACATATGATCTTTATGCTTGAGACACCAAAATAAATTTTTGTTGATGATTTATCCTATTTTGATTACGACTTATGGCTCCCTAGTCATGAGATTTCTACAATGGAAGAAATTGGATGTAGTATGATGTCTTCAAAGGTGATTGGGTGTTCAAGATGGAATCACACGCCCTTAATACAAGAGGATATCAAAGAAATAATATTCCATTAAATTATTGGTGAAAATCTCACCTAAGGAATTCTCGATGATTTTCTCCATGCATTAGTACTAAGTTGACACCTAACCATATCCTAAGTCATTCTAGAGTTTCATGTAGATGAAAGATTATACATACATGGTAACTAATGACAATAAAGGTTCCATAAAAGAGTTTTTAGACACTCTACATCTTCTAGAGTCTCTAATAAGTAGAAGAGGTGTGGTAGACGCCAATTGTTAGAAACTAGAAAAGAAGCAACAAAGCCTAAAAAATAATTCCTCAAAAAGGTCCAAGGTATCATAATAGTTAATTTGGTCAAGAAAGAAGAGGTATGGGGGCTTGTCCTTTTAGTCAACACCGTCAAATCTACGTATAATTGGATTTTTTTTTGTTGCACATGTACACATCACATGACACCCACTAGAGAATTCTTCTCCAATTATGAAGCTATGAATAGAGTTGTCTTGATGGGAAATGATGCTTCATGCAAGATTATCAGGATTGGGTATGTTAAGATCAAGATGTATGATGATGTAGTCAAGACTTTGATAGAAAACATGCATGTCTCTAAGTTTAAGCGGAACCGCATCTCTTTGATAACACTTGATGCAAAAGGCTACCAATCCTTGAGTGACAGCAAAGTCTTGAATGTCAAGATGGAATCCTCATCTCCTTCAAGACACTTAATGGGAAAGACCAATGCATGTTAAGACTAATACATTTTATCATACTTTGAGTGCATATTCATTCAATTTTATGCAATTTACATCAAAAAATCTCAAAATGAATTATTTTAGGAGTTAAACATACATAAATCAAGTCAAATTTTAAGTAGATTATCTTCATCTACATTTGAGATTTACCTTAATTTTTAAATGCAAATAATAAGAAAAATATTTTTTTATGTATACTCACTTTTTTTAGTTGTATATTTCAAAGAACCTGAGTATATTTTCAAGTTAAAAATTTATTCTCTAATTATTTCTTAAATTAATTTACATAGAATGATAGATTATTTAATTTTTGATAAAAAAGTAGATTAAAAAGGATTTATATTTTAAAATATATGAATTTTCCAATTTTAAGGATTTTCTAGAATTTTTTTGGATTTTTCTAAATTTATTTTGAATTATTTCAATTAAAAATGATTAAAAAAATATTTTAAGAAGTGTAGCATGATGTGGCAAATGATGTGGCCTATCAAATTCATTGATTTCAATCCAACAAATACCCCAATGGAAGCTCAATTGAAGCTAAAGAAAGATGGAGGTGGGAGAAGCAAGGGTGTGACATTCTATAGAAGCTTGATTAGAAGCTTGAGACATCTACCTCATATGCGACCTGATTTGACTTATTTTGTAAGAATTTTGAGTAGAGACATGGTGACTCCTACCTGAAAGGTAGTATTGACTTTGGTCTTATTTATGAGAAGGGAGTGAGAAATCTTGAAGTGATTGGCCATAGCAATAGTGACTTTGCCGATGATGTGGAAGATAGAAAGACCACTAGGGGAAAAGTTTTCTTTAATGTTGATCTAACAATCACTTGGAACAGCTTGAAGCAAAAGGTGGTGGCCTTATCTGCATGCAAAACCTAAATATATAGTCATTACATCAGTCGTGTGTCAAGGTGTATGGATAGCAAGGTTAGTAAAGGACTTAATGGGGATTGAGATTGAAGCAGTGAAGATTTTGGTTGATAAGCCATCATGCTTACCAGGACTTCATCTCACCCCAAAAAAACCAAGAACATTGATACACACTACCATTTTATATAATATTGAGTGAAAGATAGGAGAATCATCATCGAGCATGTGAAAATTGAAGACCAATTGACTGACATACTCATAAAAGCTTTGGGAAGAGTGAAATTTGTGAAGCTTTGTGGAAAAATTGGAGTGAAGAAGGCTTTGGATGAGGAGAAAATCAAGGAGGAGCGTGTGGGAAGTGATTTTCCCTCACTAGAAGGGCTAGCACGTATGACACTGTGGTGGTACGCACAAGAGAGCGCCTAGTGCACCCACATGGTGCACCCTTGGCAATGATTTCTCAAGCCCAACCAAGTGGTGCTTGGTGGCATGCAAAAGTGGCACCCAGTGGCACACAAAGTGCCAAAGCGCTCCTTCAGAATGCTACTTTGTAGATACTTTAGCACCTGTCGAGCAAGCGCACGACGCATTTTTTTGGGGACCATGCACGCACATAAGCGTGCATCTCGGCGGGTAGCTATAATAATCACCAAGATGCGCGCCATGGCAAGTACAAATTGTAGATTTTCACGCGCCATGTTGTTCCTTCGGTGGGTCACATGCACACCGAAATTCAGGTTTGTTTTTCTAACTTTATTTCCTTTTAAGCCTATAAATAGGCACCCCTAGAGCATCCCTATAAATTTATGCATTTATTTCTTCATCCAAAGGGTTATAATTAAGTTTTGAGTGATTTTAGTGTATTTTTTCCTCCTTTTCTCATTTTCCTTCCCTTTGAGTGTGTGCATGTGTGTTTGTGGAGCTATGCTCATCACCTTTTGGGGTGGCCCTTGACCTGATCAGCATTAAATAAGAAAGCCCTTTCTAGAGATGTATTTCAGGAACTGCTTGGCGATTACTAGGGGGTGGGCCCAAGACAATGAGCTAGGGGGCCAAGAGGGGTTGATTTCTGCCTAGCCAATGATCTGAAAGGCAATAAGAGATTTGACAGTAGGAGATGAACTACACGTGAGTAAAAACTTGCTATCGATCCAATTCAACTCCAATTTGGACTTCAGTGGATTCCAATCAGTTGTGAGTTCTCCTAGGCTAGGAGTTTACTAGGTATACTGCGGTTGGGGGGACCTTGCAAGGTCGAGGTCATCTCCATTGAAAGGACGTCAACTATTTCTTTTTCAGAGGGGGGAGATAATTGAAGGGGAGTGGAGATTGGACTTGAGCTTCCCAAGGTCCTCATGGAGAGTTTTAGCGATACCGTTGACAACCACTTGGAAAAGCGATGTTGTGTCATTGATATTCCTATTGTCCATTGTTTGACTTTGACTATACGCAAATCAACTAAATCTTACTCTCTCACTTTTTCTCGGTATTTTAATTGAACAGATTCAAGTGTGAGATCTAAAGAGAGCTCCCAATACTTTGTGGAAGATTAATAGAAATCAACTAATGATTAAAACATACCTGATGAGGGTCCCATCAATCTACACAATGCTTGTGAAATCAAGGTTTTAAAGAGTAATGGATCCTTGAGAGAGTAGCAATGGCTGTGAGATAAAAGGATCTCTTTTAAATGAAAAATTAAACCAAATCTCTATGTTTCATAAGCATAAAATTATGGTCATTCAAAATACAAATTTACAGATTAAAGAAAATAATCAACTATTTAGATTTTATGTCAAGTTAAAAACAACACCAGTCAAGGTTGAATCCATAGGGAGGAAAGATTGAAATCAAGTATTGATTATTTTATTCATTGAGAATATGAATGAGATTTATAGGAGAGGTGAGAACAATGACAACAAAGTGGGGATCCGATCGTAAATGCCCAAAGCTCCATTCAAACATTAAGAATTTCAAGGTCAAAGGTGAAAATGATGAGTAAGGAATGATAATGAAGATTTAGGGATTAGAAATGGTGAATTGCGGTCCTAGATTGAAAGAAAAAATTATTAAAATAAAGGACTATGATAAAAAAAAACTCATTCAATTTAGGCATTAGCAATGCTTTCACTTCAATTATTCATTAGAGAACCCATACATCTTGATCAGGCTTGGCAAATTGCATAAAAAATGAGGAATGAATAGAAAAAGAAAGAAATTCACTAAAGTTAATTATTAATACACATAAAGTAAAATCAATCAACACTCTTCCTCTAGCTAGCCAATGCTATAAGCGTCCAAAGAAATGCTAAGAATCTTTTTTTTTTGTTCCTTTTTATCAGCCACGGATAACAAGGTGTGAAATGACAAAATTTTCTCAAGAATTTCATCTCCAACTCCATCAAAATCATGAGAAATTTCTAGTTGTTGGATATGTTTAAATGAATATTGAATCATCTCCAATCCTCCTATTTACCTTGAACAAAATCTAGAGGGCCTATCTTGTGCCAAGTGCCACGATGTGATTCATCATGACTATGAAAGAAGTCAAGAGTTAATCATCCCATCTCCTTTGGTCAAAGTTAGGAACTACATATTGCACTTTGTGTTGCTCTAGGATTTTAGAGTCAATATTGATTTATGTCATTGATCAAGTGCACCATTTTTGGCATCCAACATGCACCATGTGGCATGCAATGATTGGTTGTGCAAAAAAGGACAAACTACCTTTGTCAACTCGGCCTCGTGGATCATATGGCTCTAATTGGTGCTGCCCAATGGAGCATCGAGATCATGGCTCATGTGACTATTAAGGAAGAAAACGTAGGCCCATGTGCAGAATATAAAAAAGGGTCATGATCCAGTATTGACGAGTACATTATGCATGGTACATTGCTAAACTAATTACTTCCTTTAGCCACGTGATAACCTGTCATTGATGCATAACTCTTTAAACGGATACACATTATCATGTTTTTGTGATATTTCTGTATTCATCTTGTTATTATACTCATGTACTCAATTTGCATCTAATTAATGATGATAATGTATAAACATGAATATGTCTAGTCATGCAACATTACTTCGATTTGTATACCTTGAGACTAACCCCATTTGACTTCTTTGAAGTCAAGTGGTTGAATTCTCATATTTTTCTGAGTTTTTTTATGCAAGGACATAGGAAAACATATGGAAATACATGGAGACAAATTTAAAGGAAAGAGAGGAGAAAATGACCTCTTCATAGTTTTAAGGGCCAAGCCAACTCTAATTCCATGAAGTCAAAGGGTATAATTAAGGATCAAGGTGGTCAAAGGTGTGAATAAAGATCAAAGGTTTTCAAATTCATTTTATAAATGATTATGGAGATCATCGTATCTTTCTAGGGGCAACCAATTCACTAAGCTAAGTCAAGGTAAGTCAAGGTATGTCAATTCACTAAGTTGATTAACTTCCTCTATTTTAAGGGAAAGTTGACCAATCTATACAAAAAAAAATTTAGATTGAATTATTTTATATTTAAAATTAAGTGGAGGTCACCCTCGTAAGTTGAATGTCCTCCTTACTTATGGAGGAGGTGGGAGGCACCTTTTTAGGAGGTCGAGGCCACTTCCTCCTTTTGAGGAAGTGACACTCATTATTTAGAAAGGGGTTGGGCCACCTCATTTAGGGATAAGATTACATGTTTAAGGAGGTGACCATTGATAACATGAATTTATGACTTAAAGTCTTACCCTAATTAACTCATATTCATGCTTATTTTATGAGAATAGGATGCATGTTATCATACTTTTTAGGAATTTTCTCCATTGGTATGTCATTTCACTAAAGTCGATATTTATGCATAAATTAGGGATAATTTCATGCTTAATAGATGATTAATATTTTGCTAAGTTTAAATTAATAGAAGTTAATCTCTTTTATTGAATGATTTTGACTTTAGTGCATGTTTTGAAGGATAATTTCAAGATGAATTTATGATTTAGAATATTTATTAAGAAATGAGTTAAGTAAATTCTAATTCATCTTGATTTCTTCTTTGAAAATATATTTTAAATGACATGATGTTAAAAAGGAAGAAATTTGTGATCCAATGGAGAAAATTTGGATTAAAAAGGAGTTGTATATTTAATGTTATGAATTTTTGAGGTTTATGTCCTTTTTTCAATTTTTATTTGATTTTTAAATGAATTTTTAAGTATTTTCATTATTAACATCACGAAAAAGGGAATTTACCTGCAGGTGATGACGTGGTGAGCAGGGCCAGATGGCGAGCTGACATGGCACGTGGGACCACCGCGTGGATGCGACGCGGCACTGAGGCCACGTGGCAGGGCCGCGAGTGGCCCACACGAGGCGCAGGCGGCGCACAAGGCGCGGACACGTGGCAGGAGGCCACGCATGTCCACACAGGTCCACGCAAACACCCGTGTGGGGCGCCACGTGGCAATGGGGGTCAACATATGGAGGGCCCACGGGTTAGTGGGCCCTGCTAAGAAGTTTGGGGCGGTAACGCAAATGCGTTACCGCGCCCCGATATTTAAGCTTGAAAGTTTCGGCCATTTCTTCCATGTGGGACTATGTTCTCACACGGTTCTTACCTTTTTCAGGTGACGTGGCGGCACAACAGACGTCGGATCCACGGGCATCGCGTGAAATGTGTCGATGCGGTGGACATAGAGTCCACCCAATCGCCAATCACAACACGTGCGTTTAAAACGCACTTAAGTGAGAAGATCAAGGGGCTCACCTTGCACCATGTGGCGTCGTCAAATGGACGCGATTCATCACAGGATTAGCGTATCATGGGTGGACGCGTGGAATCATCAAGAGGCGTCAATTGAAGATCGGACGCCTGGGGTTTAATCGTGGACCTTAGCGCAATCTCGAAACTCAATTAATGCAACACGTGGACACATTTGCGGCGATGATCGACATCGAACGGTGGGCGCTTCATCGGGTGGTGGATCGCCATCAGACGATCTCCATTGAAGTGGCGTGGAGCTCTCTGGCACGTCAGATCTTCATCAAGTCACGATCTCCATCGAATGGCTGGGAAGACTCGTGGAAGAAATCCACGATCGTGGCCCGACCGAACCGCGATCGCGGTGCGATCAAGCCGAGATCGTGGCTCCTTCATCGCGGAATCAATGCCACGATCATCAGACGGCGTTCATTTGAGAATCGAGATCATGATCGACTCACGATCGTGGCCCGATCGTGGCGCGATCGTGACTCGATCGTGACGCGATCGTGGCTCCTTTGAAGTGAAATCGTGGCTCATTCAGCATCAATCCGGGAACCACGATCAATGCCAAGGGAATCGCTCCCACGACCCCTGCAATCCGCTCCCACGACCGCATCACTCGGCCACTATTCTTAGGCCAAATTTCCCTTTAAAAGCATATATTCTCCCTTCGTGTTCTTCAACTTTTGATCGATTCGTGAAGTGAATTAAGCAAATTTCGAGGAAGATCTCTAGTTCTTTGTGATCCCCCCGCGTTTAGACTCAATTGCAAAGCAATTGGAGCGGGATTGATCGCGAATTTCCCCTTGATTTCATCGAATTTTCCCCTTGAATTTCGAACGTCCACGAGGAAGAATCCGAGCAAATTCGCTTCAATCCACGTGAATTTTAGAAATTGGGTTAGTAGTGAGATTTGATTGATTATCAAGAGGTAATTTGAGTTTTTATTAGGTTTAGATCTTTAATTTTGCAAATTACTTCTTAGTGTTCTTCATTTTCCCAAAAATTTCATCTGAAAAGTTGCTCATTTTGAAAATATGATATCTCACTGATTATAATTTCAAATCACTTGATTTTGGTTTCATTAGATTTCTCTTTTTATCAGCTTTCCGTGGATAGCAAATTCATCGAATTCCAAGTTCATTTGACCCTCCAATTTAATGTTTGACCAAGCACTGTTCCATCTTTCATCGAAGTCAAATGTTGACTTTTGGGGTCAATTACTTTCAATTTACAAATCAGAATTCGATCATTTTGGACTCTTTAGATTCCACTGGTTCTTAGCTTTCCATTTACATATAAATTATAAGATTTAGATTTCATTTGGCTGGTCAATTTGAAGATTTCCTCTGAGGTGTTCATTTCAGGGATTTTCTTATATTTGATTTTGAATAATTCATAATAAATCCATTTCTTATCCAAAAATCACGAATTATATATCAATAAATTTCATTTTTCTCTCTAGTTTTTAAATATACAATTTTCGTAATCTTCTGACACTTTTTGATTCTCTAATTTTATAGAACATCTACTGTTGGTCAAAGTCAATACTTTGACTTTGACTTTTGACTTTTCTCTGTCAAACCCAAGAATTCAATTATTAAAACTTCTTATTTAGTCTATTTATATCATTTCTATTTATCACATCTTATTTTTACTTCTTTAAAACCCATTTTAAACCTAAGTTTGACCAAGTCAACTCTACAATTAAAGTCAACCCTGTTCTCTGTGGATTGACCCGATACTTACACATTACTTGATTTTATGTCTTATCTTTGTGAGTTCAGTTTTATAAAAAAAATTTGACTTAGGTTTTGTATGTTTAACGACCGCACAAAAACGCTTCGTCAACCATATCCTTGGACGCCCTTGGAGTGGTCCATCTCCACCCTTGATCATAAGAGTGAAGGATCTCTACCTTCGATCACCTAGAGTCCTTAAAGACCCTCTCTATATAAGGCTTTATGTTCTCTCTCCTCTTTTGTTTATTGGTGCTCTCTTAGCATTAGGTTAACAGAAGGAAGAGGAGAAGAGGTCGAAGCCCAAGGAGAGCATTACTCGATGCTCAATCTTGTAGTGGAGAAAAAATCAAGTGAGGATCACCATTGGAGTGGATTGACCATCACCCCGCCTAGGATGGGCATTGCGATGGGGTTTGTGCTATGATCAATATTTAGTTCTTGCTTGTTTTCATCTCCATAAACAATAAAGTTATACTTTATTTTTATTTTTATTTTTATTTTCTTTTAATGTTGTAGCTTTGACATCATCGACACTTGTAACCCTCTCTCCCTAATCACTACGCATCGATCCATTGATCCATCATTACTACCGACCACTCTTCTCACCATGCCATCATCTCACCCCAATTTCATTTATTTTTAGAGTAATTTTCCATTTAAATTCTTATTTCTCTATTAATTAAAAAATAAACCTAAAAATTATCGCTCATATTCATCTCTACATGCCCTATCCACGGTCTTGCTTCTTTTCATGTTCCCGCCTTTCATTTGAACACGTCATCTCATAACCTCAGCTCCTTGTGGATTCAACCTTTGCTTACACTAAGGAAATATAAATTTTATTCCATGAAATTGATACACAACAACGATGGAAAACATGTGTAATCGAGATCATCACCACACCAGTAGGGGCTAAGTGTGTTGCATTCAGCCATTCAAATTGTGCACATTGTCACATAAGCTTGCCATGTCTAGCGCACGCTTGTAACCTCTTTTTTATACCATTTTAAGCCTGAAATAAATCCACAAAATCAAATGAAAATTTAATAATTTTCTTAAAATTTATATTCTTATAAATTTTGATTTGGAACTCCTTTTGACAAGAATTTTTTGCCATTTTGATACTCATCCAATATACCTTTCTTTGCATATATCTTTCTTTGGAACTTCAAAACGCATGTTATCAATGTCAAGTTCCAAATATGCCCATAATATATTGGGAATTAACAAGTCTCCACACTCATTTGAGATGTCCAATCCTCTTATTAATCATAAGTAAATTACTTGATGTAATTAATGATAGCTTATGATATATAATTCATCAATACATACGTCCATTAAGAAATTAAAAGTTAAGGATAAGCCACTTGGACAATGTATATATGGTAACCAAATATTGTTCATCACTTAATCAATATGGAATTAAGCAAACATTCATTACATTGAACATAACTAAACCCAAATATGATCAAATACATCAACCCAATAAACATCATTGATGAAGCATAGATTTAGATCTTGGAAATTACATGAGAATTCTTTCATACATGTACATTTCCAACTTGGCCCTCCAAATATTGAATGAAGTGTGCATAGAGTGACATATCCTCATGAGATAACTTATCATGGTTGAAGTAAATCTAGATTTGTGTTTATTTATTAATGAGAAAAAATAATACAACCCCCCATTACATATCCTCATGAGGTATTATGCCCATATTAGCAATGTGCTTGTGAGATCTTGACAAATAGTTGTCTACTCTAAACATGTTGTTTGCCACCGTGAACTTGATATCAATGTCCTTAAACTTAATCAAGTTCATGTTTTTGTTGGAAACATAGCAACATATTTCTTGTCACCATAAAGTTTGTGGTCTTTAAACTTCACCTATAATTTTCAAACTTTTAAAAAATTTCTAATCCAAATTGCCATGATTTGATGCTTCATTATTCTCATAATTGCTCTCCAATTTTCCTTTCTAGGGTTATTCATACTTAATCATACATAAAACATTCTAACTAGACAAATTGTGCACATTTGTTAAAAACATAAAATAACGGATCAAAAAATTCTAAACTTACTTTAATTTACAATTAATTATGTATAATTAGTGAGAATAAAGAAAATTTATGGAGAACTAGGGTTGGCCTTTAATATGTTTTAGATTTTGATATAATTAAACAACAAAATGAGTTGAGATATTAGACAAATGACAGATTTAGAATTAGAAAGATGCAAGTCAAAGTTAAATTTAAGTAGAAATTGACGAGACGAATCCCCGCAATTGTTGAAAACACACGGACTTGTGTCAAAACATATTCCAAACTCACCAATTTAATATATATAAAAATTCAATTGTATAATGGTGAATAACGGTCGAATCCATAGAGAATTAAGGTATTTTCGAGGTGTTCTTCAAATTCGATCAAAATTGGACAAGTAATTGAGGTGATAAAGCAGATATTTTAGAAATTTTAGAAAGAGAACTCCAAGAAAAGTCTAGGAAATTAAAAATCACTTGATTAGGATTCAGATTCTCAAAGAAATTGGAAAGCAAAAAAACATATAGAAAGTAGATCGCAAGGAGAGAGAAATATGAGAAATTTATCTAAAATTAACCTAATCTACCATTCTAAATTGAAAGATAATAATAGAGGATGAAAGATTCAAAGGAAAACACATAATGTAACCTAAAGTTGCACTCAAATTGATCCAATTGATCCCCAGATCAAGGGTTTTTCATTTCGCAATTTCAAAGATGAATTTTGACATTCAAGAGGCAATTTCTCCCTATTCTTTTGACGAAATCTTGATTTTAAGTGCTTCCTAGACGCAGAAATTGATCTAGGAGAGGAATAAATCAAGAGATTCAAGGATTCATATGTCTAAAAATCTCGATAGCGCGAAACATCCAAAAATACATTTTCCATCGAATAGAGAGAATTTATACTGTTTTGAATTTTGGCGTGTGATAACATGCATATATAACTTAAATTCTTATCTTATTCAACTAATATTCATGTTTACTTTTTGTAATTATGATGCATGTTATCATAGTTTTATGAATTTTCTCCATTGGCATGTCATTTTACTAAAGTCCATATTTTTACATTATTTAGGGTTAATTATGTGTTTTATTAATGTTTGATCTTTTTTAAGGTTAAATAATTTGAAATTAACCACTTTCCTTGAGTTATTTTGACTTTGGTTCATAATTAAAAGAATTAATCTCAAGAAGAGAGTGATGGGATGATATAAAGTATAATTTTTAAGGAATTATTTAAGATTATTTTGAATTCACCCTATTTTCTTTTTGGAATTTATATTTTTGTGTAGATGATATTAAGTATATAGAAATTTTTTATCCAATGGAGAAAGTATAAAGAAAGATATGAATTTCTGAATTTTATGGATTTTATTTTGATTTTTCAGACATTTTTTTGGATTTAATTTCTTTAAAAATGGGGCGAAAATCGTGCAATCTCAATCGTTGAATCATCCTTCAGCGAATCGGATGATCCGTGATTTTTGCAATGAAATTTCCTATAAAAATGATGTTCTTCCTTTGTAAAATGAACTCTTGATTGAATCGTGAAGAAATTAAGTGATTTTGATATTGAGTTCTTTGTGATTCTCTTGCATCCTAGACTCAATTCTGCATCAATCGACGCTAGATAATCATGAAATCATTGCAAGAAAAGGTTGGAATCTCCCCTTAAACGCCGAACGTACGTCGAAGAAGGTTCCGGAGAAATTCTCCATAATCAAGAAACTCTGAGGCTCAATCTTCATGTTAATCAGGTAAGTAGTGTGATTTGATCATTTCCCTTACAATTTATGTAGTTTAGATTAGATTAAGATAGATAATTTCATTCTACAAATCGAATTCTTCTTTATTTTGCCCAAATTTGGGTGCGGATTTTTGCTGATTTTCAAACACGGATTTCTCCCTGATCTTAGGTCCAAATCTTTTGATTTTAGTTTTATTAGATTTCTTATTTCATCAACTTTCTGTGGATAGCTAAATCATAAAATTTCATTACCGTTTCACCCATCAATTTAACATTTTACCAACAATTATTCATTTTCAATCCAAATTTGGGCGTTGACTCATGGGGGCAATTACTCTTAAAATACAAGGTGAAATTTGACAATTTTTATTTTTTTTAATCCTCTGGTTGTTATATTTCTATTCATATGTGAATTTCTTAATTTGGATATCATTTGGTCAGTCGATTTGATGATTTAAACCGAAGTGTTCATTTCGGGATTTCTCTGATCTTTGATTTTCAATAAATCATAATAAATCGAATTCTTCTCGAAAAATAACGAATTATATATCAAAATTTTGAATTTTCTCTATTTTTTTGGAATATATAATTTTTTTAATATTTAACCCTCACTTGATAAGTCAATTTGATCAATTAAACTGAAGTGTTCATTAAAGGATTTTTCTGATCTTTGATTTTCAATAAATCATAATAAATCTAATTCTTCTCAAAAAATCACGAATTATATATCAAAAATTTACATTTTCTCTCTAGTTTCTGAATTCATAATTTTCGTAATATTTTACCCTCTTTTTTTCTCTGATTTTATATAAAGTCAACATCTGGTCAAAGTCAACGCCTTGACCTTGACTTTTGACTTTTCTTTGTCAAATCATTTTCTAAATTCTTAAAATACCTTCTCTCGTATATTTATATCATTTCCATTAATTATATATTACTTTCATTTCTTAATATACCCAAGTAAACCTAAGTTTGACCAAGTCAACCCTTCGATCAAAGTCAACCGTGTTCTGTGTGGATCGACACGATCTTTACACTATACTTGATTTCATATTTTTGTTATTGTGATTTTGGAATTATAAATTTTGGTTGACCGACGTTTGTGTGTTTTCAACGATCGCATAAATCGCCACGTTAGCATGACCTTTAGATCTTCTCATTGATGAGATCAACGGGCGTGATGGAATCCAAAGAGGTAAATCATTATGGTAAAGTCACAACCGTCAGATCTTCATCAGAGCGTCATGATTGTGCCACATGATTGCATGAAGAGAGAGTGTCGCAAGATCTCGTCTATCTGATCATGAATCAACATTTCAGTTTCTCAAATGGCTCTTCAAATCCTGGCCGTTATAACTCCTCAAATGAACAGCCAAGATTAATCCATTTAATAAAACGAATAGTCATCCACTCAAATGCTACCACGTACCCCTCTCTTAAGTGAAAATGAGGGGCTGAGATTAAATCTATTTTATTCCCATTGATCGGACGATTCTAAGCCCGCCACATCACTTGCGAAGATATAAAATAAAAATATAGTCCCACACAAGAAAAATGAGAGGAAATATCGTGTATAAAACTATACGTGATATTTAACGATTATCATATACCCTTAACTGGGTGCTTAACAACTTAATCACTTGTTAACCACTCGCGCACTATGCAACACGTGGCATACACATACGCCATGTTTTGTCACGTAAGCACGATGCCATGTCAGCGTAATAAATAAATTAAAATTTATTTTATTATTTTAAATGTAAATAAATTTAAAATAAATCCAGAAAAATTTAGAAAAATTCCACTAAAATCCCTAGAAATTAAAAAATTTATAACTTTCAAAATATAACTCCAAATAAATCAAAATTTAATATGTTGGATCAAAGATTAAATAATCTATCATTTTAAAAGGTCAAATTTAATAAATAACAAGAGAATAAATTTTCATTTCAAAAATACATGCATTTCTCTTAGAAAAAACTTTAAAAATAAATGAGTATATAAAAAGTATTTTCTCTTATTATTTAACATTAAAACCCAATTATAATCTCAAACATAGATGGAAATAATCTACTCTAAAATAACTTCTTTAAAACTACATAATTATCCCTAAAATAATGCATTTTGAGATTATAACTTAAAATTGCATGAAATGAAAGATATGCACTTAAAGTATGATAACATGCATAAGAATATAATGTTTTATTCCTTAATTTACATAAATAATCATATAATTTCATGTTTAAATTACATGTTATCATAAATCAAAGACAAAAAGTAGAGCGAGAAAATCATTCATGAAGAGAGAGAAAGTGAATAAAAACAAAAAACATCAACGAGAACAAGTAGGATAAGTAATAAAAATATAATATTAACTTCTAGAAAAAGTGGTAATATCTTGATCTTATCTGCAAGAAGAGGAGCATGGAAATGAACAAATCAAAAATTGAAATAGCTTATTTATTTTAAGTTCACAAATGGAAACGGCTGATATGCCTTTATCAATGAAATATGATGGTGCAATTTGAGAGCTCTTTCCTCACTCCCCTCTTTGCCTCTCCCTTTCCTCTCCCTTGCTTGTGTATATTCCATGTAGTTGCCATCACCTACTCCCGAGAAACACATGCCCTGATTCATTGGTCCTTTTGAATTGGGCCTACTACTAAGCCTCCTCCGACAAACAAAAGCAATAATTTGGGTTCAAGGAACCCAAAGATGAAATTATTCCTCATCCTCTATCAAATTTCTTTAATCCTATCGAGTTTCTTTGTGAAGACCTAGCCAAAAAAAATTTCATTATGATCACAAAATTGCTCGTCCATCTTCCAAACTTTGGTATTTTAGATCTTAATGAACTGAGTTAGGGCCTTAGTGGTTTGAGACAATTTCAACATGTGTGCATGCTATTTCTTTTCAAATCTGGTGGTCTAAAAATTGTGAAATTTGAGTTTCTAGTTGGAAAAGGATCTTGAAATTTCAAAAGTACGCATCATCACCGGCTCGTGCATTCGACGAAATGCTCCCGGATTTTTTTATTTATTTTTGTTTTCTTTTCTTTTTAATATATAAACTTGGCATTGTGAGCGTTGGATGCCAGAGTAATGACGCGCTAGATGAGGCCATGTCATCGCAGACCAACGACAGTTTTAAAGGCCGTTAATATTGTAGCTTGCTATAAAAGCAGTTCAACCAATGCCTATAAAGAGTTCACTCAATGTGTCTCAATGCATAGCGTACGGATTTTTGTCCTCTCTCAATAAACTTAGTTTGTTTCTATCAATCTTGAGATTCATGAGTGTTACGAGAGTGTGGAGAGTGTTTGCGTATTCTTCAACTAGTATTAGAGCACTATTCTGATCTTGCCATTCAACTCAGATGATGAAGATGAGCAGAAGCCTCGTAAAAAATCTAAGATACCTGCCATAGTTGCAACAACTCGCTCACTATTCTAATAAAAGACGAGCTTCCCAAGAAGAATAAACCCAAGATAGACAAAGAAAAGGCAAATCTATACATTATATTGGAATGTGAATATCGACTTTCATCTGCTCATTCAAGTCTTCTCCAAGTCCTTAGCTGCTTTTTTTATATCATTAGAAATTCATGAGACATGCTAGTGACAATAACTGTGTAGTCGTGACACCTTTTTTTTTCAAACAATGTAGCTATGAGACTTGAATGGTCGTCTTATTCCTTTTGGAGGACGCCACTCATTTTCTTTGTTGGGAATCTCAAGTTCAGATTTTTCACTAACAATATTCTGCACGTATTTTGTTTGAGTCATGAAACGTCTCAAGGGCTGGGGAGGATCTACAAGTAAATTTTTGTCATTATTTCATGAAATTTTATGTAACTATTACATGCAATTTTTTCTTGTTGGGTTAAATCTTTTGTTGAACATTTCTTACTCTCTCTCTCTCTCCCTCCCTCTTAATTGAGCTCATTTGCAGAGGACACTGATCCTTGTATGCTCCTAATAAATGTAGAAAGTCATTAATGGAGGATCCACAGTTAGATGAGATGATAAATCTCAGAGGCATGATTGAAAGAACTCTATATAAATGCATCAGGGACTGATTTCCATATTATCGAAGATCCCTTGTTCCTTTCTCTTTCCTTTCAATTTTTTTTTTGTGATCTTTCTAGATTAGTCCACGTCAGGATAGAAATTGCCTTGTGACAGACAACCTGCACACATTTGCCTTACAAGTTATCGCTTGCCGTCTCTCTTTACTCTTATATGGAATAGCCCCATGGATATAAACATCATTATCTTTATGATGATGATGGCAGTTATAGTAGTAAATATGACGGGTTAGTGTGCATTTGAGAGATGGAACAGACTACAAGACTGAAATTGGAGGCTCTTATGCACTTCAAGGATGAAAGCTATACTCAATTATTTTGGAAAAACATTGATATGCAAAATTTTGCATCGCAGGTGATTAGTTATTTATTTACTTTTGTGATGTTTAATGAGCATGAACTGGAAATCTACTGCTTCTGCTAGTTGTTCAAGCTCTTGATTGTTCCCCTATTTACATTTTCCCAAGTGCGCACAGTGCGTGAATCTAATATTTTCCTAGTTGCACTGTCTATGAAATTTAAAGAAATCTGTTTTGCTAATTCGAATACCTCAAGACGATTAGCTGACCAACATGTATACAATCAATTCGAAGTGGGTTCAGCTGCGAGCCCTTTGAATTAATGGAACACAAGCTCCCTGGTCAACGAACAATATGTTAGATGGAGAGTAGAGAAGCAAGCCTGAGCAAAAAATTACAGCGTAATTTCTCCTGGCCGAATTCGGAGGATAGAAGGCAAAAAATGTTGAATTATATTTAGGGTTTCAATATCGCTATCTGGGACTTGTGAATCATGATGGCCCACGAACCATCAGTCAACAATTTCGGAGAAAATAGCGAGAGAAAAAAATATTTCCAAAAGAATGAATTTTTCAGAATGAAGATAATTGGCAAGATGGGAGAGGACCGGGGGTTCATGGAAAGCCGCGCGGGGACCGCCATGGTTGTGGCCGACACCCCTAAAGTTCGTGCCAACTCATTCGCCCATCGGCCGCGGAATTTCTACGAAACCCGCGGATAGGTCGACACCGGCAAAATCGGAATTCTATGAAAACCGCGGGGAGGCAGCCTCAACCCACCAGTTTCCACCCATCATGGCCTCCCGACTAATGTTCGTGCTGATCCTACTAGCTCTGCCCGTTCTCCTCGAGAGTTCGTTGCTGTCTCAAGTTCAGAAACTCTTGAAGGTGGTAGAAGCTGGCTCGAGGGCCTCTGAAATCGCAATTGAAGCCTTAGGGCCCAAAAATACAAACTTCAAACCCGACCCTCCAGAATTCACGTTGTTCCTGCCCACTGACGACGCCTTCGGCAAAATCCCCAACGACGCCATCGCCTCGCTCACCCAACAAGATATCGATGACATGTTTTATGCACACGTGATTCCCGTTTACATCCCCCCCGGTTCCTTGTCCAACTTCAGCAAGCCCCTCCAGACGCTACTCCGACGTGTGTCGCTGAGAATCGAGAGCCGCGGCGACAAGTTCTACGTTTCCTCTGCACAAGCGAGTGGTAAGTTCCTGCGCGGTTACAGTAACGCCACGAATTCGTTTGCCGCGTACCAGATCGACAGTGTGCTGTATTTGCCGACTCCGCCGCCCGCTTACGCACCGAAGGCATCCCCACGCAACAGTGAATCAGCCGACGCATTCTTCCTAGAGGCGGGTATCTGGACCCTGTTGGCAAGCGGAGTTGCTTGTGTCGGTCTGCTCATCTGAGATTAGGGTTTATGAGTTTTGTATTTTCCTGCAGATTCTGTATTTGCTTTTGGGTTAATATACCCCCATGTCATGACCTTGCGGCTATTATTAGCCGCATGTCATGACCTTTTGAAAAGTCACCGCATGTCGTGACCTTTTCAGTTTTCGTCACCGCATGTCATGAGCGGTGACGTGGACAATGACTGGGCAGCCACGTATTTAAATATTTTATGCTTTCAGCTACGTCATTGTCCACGTCATCAAAAATTTTAATAAAAAAATAACTTATCTTCTTCCTTTCCTTTTTCTCCGACGGTTGTTTTTTCTCCGACACTCTTCCCCGTCCGTCTTCGACCGCGGCGATCCCTTCCTCGCAACCTTCGTGCCGGACGAGAGAGGAAGAAGAGCGAAAGAGGTTTGATCTTTACTTTTTTTTTTTTTTGCCCTCTTCTGCTCCCTCTCGCCACCGACCGCCGGAATTGATGACCCCTTGCCATGAGCCGCCGAATATGAACAGATCTGGACAAATCTGTAACTCTCTCTCTCTCTTCGTCGTGTGTGTGGGTGTGGAACAGAAGATGTGACCTTGGCGCGAGGGTGCTCGTTGGTGGTGCCATCCATCTTGGCGATGACGAGCGAGCCAATCTCGCGCAGGTGCTTCGCCAGCCGGTTGTACACCGGCTCGAGCTCCTGGCAGTGCCCGCACCACGGAGCATAGATCTGTGCGACCAGCCGACCATCGCGGCAGAAGATACTAAAAGTCAACGCTACGGGGAAGAAAGAAAAAATAGAGAAGATAGACGTCGCTACTACTGCCGTGAATTACCTCTAATAGCACGTCCTTAGACTCGTCCAACACGATCTCGTCGAAGTTATTGCCCACGACGATCTTGACGTCGCCGTCGTTCTGAGAGCCCATTCACACAAAACTTGCGAGGATCACTGAATTGAATGCACGACGAACAAAACTCTGGAATCGGTTTTACCCTCTCGGGGGACGGGGCTCCGACTTGTAGAAGGCCTTCAGCTTGTCTTCCATGAAATCCTGGGCGAATTTCTGATATACCAAAGAAGACCAAACAAGCCTCCACGCTCGAATCATGAGAGTCAAAAGATTTCTCAAGAAGAAATTTAAACAAGACCTGAACGCTACCCAACGTGACATCGCCGTCTAGAAAGAATTTTCGGCCGTCTGCGTTCCCGGTGAATCCCATGATCTGAAACCGGCCGGTGTTTCCACGTCACAAGAAATAGCTAATGTGGCTCAATAATCAAGATGTGCGCGTACCTTGGGACCTTCTGTCGTGCCAAAGTATTCAGCCACAGGTTTACCCGTCTCCTCGTCGTCCAGATCCACGTAAACAAATAATTGGATAACAATTTGTCCAGATCTGTTCATATTCGGCGGCTCATGGCAAGGGGTCATCAATTCCGGCGGTCGGTGGCGAGAGGGAGCAGAAGAGGGCAGTAAAGATCAAACCTCTTTCGCTCTTCTTCCTCTCTCGTCCGGCACGAAGGTTGCGAGGAAGGGATCGCCGCGGTCGAAGACGGACGGGGAAGAGTGTCGGAGAAAAAACAACCGTCGGAGAAAAAGGAAAGGAAGAAGATAAGTTATTTTTTTATTAAAATTTTTGATGACGTGGACAATGACGTGGCTGAAAGCATAAAATATTTAAATACGTGGCTGCCCAGTCATTGTCCACGTCACCGCTCATGACATGCGGTGACGAAAACTGAAAAGGTCACGACATGCGGTGACTTTTCAAAAGGTCATGACATGCGGCTAATAATAGCCGCAAGGTCATGACATGGGGGTATATTAACCCTTTGCTTTTCTGCTTCGCGTCACCTTGACAGCTGTCAAGGCTCTCGCGTCGTTTCCGTATTTCTTGTCCCATTCCCGGTAACTTCATGTCCATCATCTAGAGATTAACGATCATGATCGATCGTGGTCGATCGTCAATCGATAGGATCGATCGCCAACTTGGTGGGTAGAGTCGTAGAGAGTACAAAAAATTGGAAATGGTAGAAAAGAGTAAATAAATAAATAAAATAAAGGAAATCGAAACCTTATAAATTGATCGATCATGATCCGTCTTGATTGCAACAGGCCGATCAACAGACGATGAGAGAGAGCGAGAGAGAGAGATAACTAAAAAACGTGCGAGAGATCATGAACTGCAACAGAAGATCTTTCGAATTTTCTTAACAACCTCAAGGTTTAGATTTTTTTTTTTTGAACATGACGCGGCCGATCTTAATGGTCCTTTCATCTTCTTAAAACCCTAGGACTGTTCGTAATCAAATTCATGAACAGGACATTCCCGATCTTAGCGGATCGGCGATACCAGAACCTACCGCAGGAGATCACGTAGGCGGCCGCTCATATAGAGAAGATTCTGGCCGCCACTTCCAGCTGCAAATAGGAAAAAGAAAACCAACGGATTTTGAACATCCTCCATGCATTTTAAACGAGATTTTTCAATATTGTGGAACTGGAGAAGAGGAGAGCTATCGCAGCGGCGATTTCCAAGTCTGCTAACTTCTCATTTAGTCCAAAGACGACGATCCCAATGATCTCGAAGCGTGCAGGGGTGCCGGGGAACACGATCGTGATGGCGAAGACGATAAAGGGCGAGGCGGGGAACTGTTTCGGGGAGTATTTGCAGTCGCTTGGCAGCGGCGACACGGCGGCTATTTCACTGTGACTGGTCAGCAGCCGCGATTTTGCAGTTGGCTAAGCCTCTAAGACGAGGATCCTTCGATTTCAAATTATAAAACAGGAAAGTACGTTTAATATATAATATTTTTAAGGGTTTCAATCTGGGCCGTCAGATCCCGCAGTTAAATGAAACCTGGAGATCTTATCGGTTTTCTCGATTGATCAAAATAAAAGGTTTCACAAGATCGATGATCCATCATCAAATGGTCCTCTTGATCTAAAAAGGCCAAGAGACACTAATGGTGGACCGCTGCAGACAACACGCCCAATTGCTCAATACTCAGCTTAGGAAGGTTACATCCATCATAATCGGGGTATACCTGATATCCATGTATCATCCATCTTAGATCAGGGTAGATCAGGGTTGATCAGGGTATGATCAGGGTACGCTCTTCCTCTTTCAAATAAAAAATTTTAGTAAGAAGTATCTCACATGAAAGGGACAGATGGCTCGGAAGTCTCAATAAAATTGATAAGACCAAAACTAGTTCATGAATGAGGAAACAACAGAGAGAACAATGCGAAGAAAATCTAAATGGTGGAGATCTAAAGAGAGACGCTTGAAGTGCTGATAACATGCATTTATAACTTGAATTCTTACCCTAATTAACTCATATTCATGCTTATTTTATGTAAATATGATGCATGTTATCATATTTTTTAGGAATTTTCTCCATTGGCATGTCATTTTACTAAAGTTGATATTTATGCATAAATTAGGGATAATTTCATGCTTAATAGATAATTAATCTTTTGTTTAAATTAATAGAAGTTAATCTCTGTTATTGAATGAGTTTTAACTTTGGTAAATGTTTGGAAGGATGATTTTATGATGAATTTATGATTTAAAATGTTTAATGAGAAATGATTTAAGTAAATTGTAATTCATCTTGATTTCTTCTTTCAAAATATATATTTTAAATGATATGATATTAAAAAGAAAAGAATTTGTGATCCAATGGAGAAAATTTGAGATTAAAAGGAGTTGTATTTTGAGAAATATGAATTTCTGAAGTTTTAGCCTTTTTCTGATTTTTATTTGAATTTTAAAGTGATTTTTCGATTATTTTCCTTATTAAAATCGTGAAAAAGGGGGGTATTTTGGTCCACAAGCCCTCGACTGATGACGTGGCAGGCATACCTGACGTGGCGAGCGGACGTAGCGCGCGGGACCACCGGCGGATGCGACGTGGCACTGAGGCCACGTGGCAGAGCCGCCGATGGCCCACGCGTGGCTGACACGTGTGCACGTGGCTGACACGTGTGCGCGATATATACTCTTAATATAGGTTATAGATATAAGCCTATTCTTAGAACTGGCTAATGTCTATAACCGCTCCCCTATTTAAGCGCAAAGAATCTCTTTATTTTATCTGTGTGGGACTATTGATGCAGGACCGGGTGCGAGACCGGTCTAGCACCGTGATACTAGGGATGGACTAGGGGAATCTAATATGATGAAAATATACTACTGGAGCAACCAAGCAGAAAGCCGTCTCGGGCGTCGCCTCCGTAGTCCCTGGGGTGAGCCGAGTAGAGTTCGTCCGGGAGGCCTTCCGATCCACGTCCTCGAGGACGATGGGCCGTGAGTCGTCGAGGGGAGCTCGACAGTCAACCCGAGGGGTTGGACCACGGTAAGACCCTATTAAGTCGTCTAAGCACTCACCGATACTAAATCCCGAAGGCGGCGGAGACGGTGCGGGAAATACTGAAGGAAATATAGACTTGACGTAAAATAAAGGGGAATGTGTGCCTAACCTGCGGGGCGCGAGCCCGGTCGGTCATGACGGTGGAGGCTGCTCGTGCGTGGCGCGAGCGGACGGCAGTCGCGGTCGGGTTGAGTTCACCGGGTGCTGACGGTGGTCGACGGGCGCCGAGGAGGTGGTGAACACTCGTGGCCGATGTGGTAGGCGCAACGGGACCAGTTGTAGCTGGGACTGTCTCGTAGGCCACAGGAGGTAGCACCTCAAGTAGGTGACATCACGCGTGGCAGGTTGTTGAAGTTGGAGCGCTGAGGCAATGAAGATGTGGAGTGAGGGGGGGGGACCGGGCGTCGAATCTTGCAATCCGGATGGCAAGCTCCGGATGAAATCGCACGCGGCGTCCGAGCACGGGGAGGGGAAGCAGGACGGGCATGACACCGTCAAATCGCCAAGTATCCGTAGGAGGAGTTGACAGGGCGGGCGTGCGACTGACAGGAGAGCGTCTTAGAAGCGGGTAGGCGTGTGTCGGGTGAGCACGAGATTCCGGAGGGGGGGAGGGGAGGATTCGTAGAATTGGGTCACGGAATTTGTAAATCCAAAGGTAGATTTATTCCGCGAGGACCTCAGGTAACGGGGTGGGCTAGAACGTGGTCGGAGGGGAGGTTAGGTGATGAAGGAACTGGCGGCAGGGCGAAATCGGGGAGGGGCGTGGAGACAGGGAAGAGTGGTCGAGCGCGATTTCCGGAGAGAAACTGGGAAATCGGATCGGTGGTGGTATTGGATGGCCGGAATCGATTCAGAGTGGAGAAGTGATGAACGGGAATCAGAGGTTCGCGTAGTGTGAATTCGCGCGGACGAATTCGCGTTGGGGGGGGAAGTGTGTTGGGAGTGGATGCGGCGGTTTCAGCTAGGAATTCGAAGCGACGGTGGGGTCGTGGTGGGGTTCACGCGGAAAGTCGGCGTGCGTAGGGGAAGAGGAGGGGTAGCTTGGGATGTTCGGGCGGCGAAGGAATGGTGGAGGACGTGACAGGGCAGCGTCGGACGGGGCAGAGCGGGACCGGTGGGGATTGTCAGAGGTCGCGGAATGTCGGGGAGGATGGAAGTGGGCGGCGGCGAGCGGGACGGGGTTGGCTGGAAGGGAGATGAAGGGGCGCGATCGGAATTCTGACAGGCGCGCGTCAGACGTTCCGCAGGCAGGAAGAGAGGGAGAGATGCGTCAGGAGGTAGAGGAATCGTGATGCGGGAAAAATGGCCAGGGGGGAAGTAGAAGGACTGTGGCCGTGGGAAGGAAGGTGGTGATCACGTACATAAAAATAGGAGGGGAAAGTACAGGGATCCGAGGAGGAGGAAGGGAGGTGGAGCAGTTTTCTGGTGGCGGCGGCCTATGGCGGCGGCAACGGCGACGGCGGGTCGACTGCACGATGGAGATACGGGACCAAGGCAAGGGGAGGCGGCGGTCTCGGCGGCGGGCACGGCGGCAGCACGAGTAGGTGCGGCGGCGGTGGCGGCGGCGGTGGCGGCGGCGGAGGCGGCGTTTGGTCTCCTTCCTTGATCTTCCTTGAGCAGCCACTTGAGAGAGAGTTCTCTTTTCTTTCTTCAAATGACGTCTAGGGTTTGTGGGGGGGGTCCCTTCCCCTCTTATAGAGCCCATAGTGGGCCGAGAGAGGAAAGGGCCCACTTGAGGCCCACAACCCACACATAAAACATACTCATAGAAATTTAAAGGTTCACAAAGGAAAATGGCCTCACGAATGGGATCCCGAAACGGAGAGAACCCACCTAATGGCCTAAAAGAGAAGGAAGAAGAGATGCAAAGGCCCGCTTAAACACGTGCGGGCTAAATAAGTTCATAATAAAAGAAAAGACGGGAAAGATAACTCCACGCGCGCGCGAGCCCTGTGAAATGTGTCGTGGCGAGATGAGGTCCTCACTTGGTATAGTGAAACTCGGCATCCTTCGTCTTCGCCTGTCGAGGGGGCTGGATGCGCGCGGGTGTCGGCTCCTCCGGCGCCGTAGTGTCATGCCTTGGTGGCGACGGGGGTCGTACGCCACCAACTATGTTCCCACACGGTCTTACCTGTGCAGGACGCGTGGCAGCTTACCGGACGTCGGATGTGATCAAGACGGCTACGATCGCGTGGACCCGAGTCCACCCGATCATCAGATCCACCACGTGCGCAAAAAGAAGGCTTAAGTGACGAGGATCGGACGACTTACCTCGCACCACGTGGCAACCCGAGGACCTCCCGATCGACATCAAATCGAAGGGCGATAGATCTCCATCGGACGGCCACGTTGATCACGCGATCGAGGCCGTCCAATCTACCCGACTTCATCGATCCAACGGCCACGTGAGGCGCGATCCGCCTCTCTTCGTGAAGATCGCGGGACCGTAGGATTCCGATCTGACGACCAGGAGAGCCCCTATCTACCCCTATTCGTGAAGATCGGTAGAGCGTTGGATTCCGATCCAACGGCGTCGGCAGCGTGTGGAAGAACTCCACGATCGCGACCTGATCGAACCGCGATCGTGGCGCGATCGAGCCGCGATCGAGGAGATTTCGCCGTGGAATCGTCGCCGGTCGAACAGACGGTGATTGAAGAAGGACTAACACCACGATTGACGCCCGATCACGACCCGATCGTGGCGCGATCGTGGCGAAAATCACGGCGAAAATCGTGGCAAACGTGAAGGGAAATTGGAGATAAAATCAAGCCGATTCATCGCGGATTTGAAGCCACGACCCATGCCCAAAGAATCGCCTCCACGACGCTTGAAAACCGCACCCACGAACGCTTCAATTGGCCACGATCTTCGGGCCAATTTCTTCTTTAAAACCCATGTATTTCTTCTTTGTTCTTCAACTTTTGATCGATTCGTGAAGGCATTAAGTGAATTTCGAGGAAGATCTTTAGTTCATCGTGATCCCCCTGTGTTTAGACTCAATTCCGAAGGGATTGGAGCAAGATTGATCACGAATTCCTCCTTGATTTCATCAAATTTTCCCCTTGAATTCCGAAATTCCGTGAGAAAGGATCCGAGCAAATTCACTCCAATTCGCGCAAATTGGAGCTTAATTCTCGTGGCAATCGGGTTAGTAGTGAGATTCGATCGATTATCAACAGGTAATTTGAGTTTTTATTAGATTTAGAAGTTTAATTTTGCAAATTAGTTCATAGTATTCTTCATTTTCCCCAAATTTCGGTCTGAAATTTCGCTGATTTTGAAAATAGGATATCTCTTTGATTATAAATCACTTGATTTTGGTTTCATTGGATTCCTCTTTTCATCAGCTTTCCGTGGATAGCAAATTCATCAAATTCTGAGTTCATTTGACCCTTCAATTTCACGTTTGACCAAGGACTATTCATCTTTCATCAGAAGTCAAACGTTGACTTTCGGGGTCAATTACTTTTTATTGACAAATCAGAATTTGATAATTTCGGTCTTGTTGGATTCCTCTGGTTCTTAGCTTTCCATTGACTTATAAATTTCAAGATTTGGATTTTATTTGGGCATTCAATTTGAAGATTTCCTCTGAGGTGTTAATTTCGGGGATTTTCTTATCATTGATTTTCAATAATTCATAATAAATCCATTTATTATCCAAAAATTACGAAATATATATCAATAAATTCCATTTTCTCTCTAGTTTCTAAATATCTACTTTTCGTAATCTTCTGAGTCTGTTTGATTCTCTAATTTTGCATAACATCGACTGCTGGTCAAAGTCAATGCTATGACTTTGACTTTTGACTTTTCTCTGTCAAATCCGAGATTGGAATTCTTAAAACTTCTTAGTTATCTTATTTATATCATTTCTATATCTTACATCTTATTTTCTCTTATTTAAAACTCCTTTTAAACTTAAGTTTGACCAAGTCAACTCGGGATGAAAGTCAACCCTTGCTCTCTGTGGATCGACCCGATACTTACTCAATACTTGATTATTATATCTTGTCTTTGTGAGTTCGGTTTTATAAATTTTGTTTGACCATCGTCTTTGTGTTTTAACGACACACGAAAATGACCCGTCAAGTGCCTAAAAGAAGAAAAGCACATGAACCCTAGTCTTGGAAATGCAAGCTAAGGCAGAGTCCTTGATGAAGAATACCCTTCTAATCGTCGTTGATGATATCCTAAAAGCACATGCTCTTATTATTATTGATGGTACTCTTGGCCCACGTAAACTCTCTCACGTGATTAATGTCCTAAAATTGATACTTACGAGGCGCTTTGGTTGGTCAACCCTCTCTCAAGCATCTTTTCGATCACACAAAGATTGATGACCAAAAGTTGGAACACTTGAGAGGGACAAGGGTAACATGGATTCTCCCGATTCTCTTGATGAAATATTGACTTCAAACATTCCTGGCATGCAGAAATGAGTGTAGAACATGATTTAAGCAAGAGATTTCAAGAATGGGGCTGTCCAAAAGATCAATTAATCGACAAATCCAAGAATGCATACACCATCAAAGAGAGGCAGAGAGTATAAATAAGGTTCAATTCTAGGTAACCATTGGATTGCCTCTTCAGATGCAATCAACAGGAGATGAATCCATGTCGTTAAGCCCCAACTATTTGATCTGCATTGAAGCATCCAAATGTTGCCGCATCATCACATTTATGATGGGATCTGAGGTTGATAACTTTCTGAAATTTTGATCAAAACATCAAATGTAGCGGAATAACATTGAATCGTACATTCAAAATACCAAGCCACCAATAACAGATGATCCTATCATCTAGTATAAATGAGAAAACATACTTACAGGTTTCCTTGAAGGAGTTCTTGAAGCTATTCAAGTGTCTCGCCTCTAGTGGTATCCACACGGTCTCCGGATGGTTGGATCTCCTCTTGAAACCTCTTCACCAAGAGAGAAAGAAAAGAAAGGAGAGAATTCCCAGAAGGCTTGCATGGGCACCTCTAGTTGTGGTCGTCCTCACCCTATTTATAGACATTTGGTATGAGGTTTTTTCATAAAAACCCTCATAATTATATCTATATCCACCAACATCCATAAACCTTGTGTGTGACCCTCTAGGTCCATATATCTCACTAGTTAATAACTCTATAGACCAAATAACACCTTATTGGTCAACCTTAATTAATTATCCACATCCACATCCACATATAGATTAATTGATCAAGGATCGATTTAACCCAATCGATAGGTTGAGTAATCAGCCCTTTTGGTGCCAAGCTACACCATGTACAATAGGAGATATGGAGTATGTAAGAACTCACTTATGGAACCTTCTCGTCATTGATTACCATGTATGTATAATCCTTCATCCACATTAGACTCATGAATGACTTAGGGTATGGTCAACTGTCAAACCCTAATCGGTCACTCAATTTAGTACTGATGCGTGTAGAAATCATCGAGAACTCCTTCGATATTTCTACTACATTGGCCAAGGATTTCATCGCATCTCATTCCTGTGAGTCAATCTCCTCAAATACCAAGGGTGGATGATCCCATCTTGATCACACAATCATCTTCATGGACTTCATCTCGTATCCAATATATGACGTTTTAGATATCCCATGACTAGGGATTCCTAAGTCATAATCAAAACACAATCATCCATCCACAAGATGTCTTTGGTGTCTCAAGTCAAAGGACCACACACACAACCATGACATGAATCAACCTGATTGACAGTTAGGTATAATACCATTCAGGGATTGATACGGATCAATTCAGTGAAATCTTTCTCCAAAGAACACCCACTATCTATCCTTAGTGTCTCCACACCGATGGATATAGGATCACTCATACTCATCATATGAGATAGATTAGATAGTGTTATTCTTTCCCGATAATTCGATGTCCTTCTCGAATATCCCTGAAGAGACTAAATCATATGGTCGTTGAATGCACACGACTTAGTGTCAAAACAAAGTCCTAAACTTACCAATTTATGATTAATCATAGTAATTAATTAGTATAATGGTAATTAAGGGTCGAATTCACGAAGCATTAGGAAAATTTGAGAGATATTTTTGAAATTCGGTCAAATCGGACAACGAATTGAGATTAGAAATTGGGCATTTTAGTATATTAAGAAATATAACTCAATTGCGAATCCACGGAATCAAAAATCGAGTGATTTGGATTAGAATTCGCTGAGTAATCGAAGTTTGAAGTTAGGAGAAAATTTGTATCGCGATTTTGATTAAAAACAAAAATTAAACTAAAATTAAACTTAATTTACGATTCAAAATGTAAAATTAACACTAAATGATGAAAGATTAAGATGAAAACACACAATCTAACCTAAATTAGTCTTCGAAATGATCCAATTAATCGCCGGATGCAAGGCTCTTCATTCTGAATTTTTGAAGACGAAAGTGGCATTCAAGATGGGAATTCTTCCAATTCTCTCGATCAAACTATGAACTTAAATATTCAATGGAAGCGGAAATGAGTTGCGAGTATACTGAAACAAATGGTGCGCGAAATGATGCTCTAAACATGGAGAATTTGAAGATTGATTGCGGGCATGTTCTTCGTCGCGAAGAACGTCTTTTAAAAGAGGCAAAAATGATCTTCAGCCATTGGATGAAAATGATGATTGCGATCGATGGTCGTGATCGCGCGTCGTTTCACGAATCGTCATTGCCGCTTGATGACCGTCCGATCATCGATAAATGATCGAGATGTTTTGATGAAGAGGTGCTTCAATTTTGATCATCCGTTGGATTTTGATCCAACGGTAGTGATGTCTCGAGAGGTCCATCGATGTAGATTAATCTGGACCGTTATAATAATCACGATCAACAGTCGCGATTCATTCACTTAAGTGAATAAATAGCCACGTGCTTGATTGTTGATCGCGTGGACCTCGTGTCCACCGCATCGACGTCACACGATCATCCCGATTCAATCCAACGCCTCAGATTTACCTGAAATTGACTTTTAGTCCCACATCGAAGAAATTACGGAGAATCTTCAATATATAACGTACATTGGTTTAGTTAGATTAATAAATTGTCTTCCGATAATCGAAAGACCTATATACTTTATAAAATATATATATAGTAAATATACGTAATGCGTCCACGTCACAAGCAAGCAAGCCTTGCGTGCCACGTCGCATCCACGTGGGCCCGCGCGCAAAATAACCCCTTTTTTCTATTTTTTTAATTATTTTAAAACATTTAAAAATCGAAAATAAATTCAAAAAAATTCAAAAAAATTCCAGAAAATTCTATAAAATTGGAAAAATCATAACTTTCAAAATACAACTCCAAATTAAGTCAAATTTATTTTGTTGGATTCAGAATTGAATAATCTATCATTATAAATAGTCAAATTATTAAAATAATAATAGAATAAATTTTAATTAATTTAATACATTTATGTATCTTATAAAATAAATTCATAAATACACATAAATGTCAATAAAAGTCTTTTCTCTTATATTTTGATCCTTAAAATATGATTATGATCTTAAATATAATTAGGATTAAAGATTATAATGTATAACTATTTATAATAATCCATAATTTGGTGTATTTTTAAATCATAACATGAATTTACACAAAATGATAGAAATATACTTAAAATATGATAACATGCATATATTTGTAATGATTAATGCCTTAATTTGCATTAATAATTATATAATTACATCCATAAATAGCATGTTATCACACCCCCCAACTTGAATAATTGCTAGTCTCTTAGCAATTCACTAGGTAATCTCCATAGAAAGTCTTATCATCCCTTGATCCTGCAACTAAAGAAGCAATCAATGTGTGATTACTTTTCATCATAGTGTGAACCATGGTGATCTAGAATCCATAACTAGGTTGACTTCCTTAGAGCATATTAGGGTAGTGCTCATCGGCTAATAGTCGAGTCATTACTCAATTGTAATCGAGGTGAGCGTATCTAAGGTCTGATGCTATGGGAATGAAAAGATTCTCACACTCTCTTGAGCAGATGTAATCCTCACCTCTCTAATTCTCACATCACTCTTTCACTCATTTGGAGGCTACTTTGTGCATTAGAATTCCCCTCAACTCTTCTTTCTCCATTAAAGAGTGCATTGCAAAAGGATTTCCTATTTTGGGATGCATCGTTATAAGGTAGCTGAAAGAGTAAAAGGACACTATATCTAAAGGAATAACTTGGTTAAAGGCAAAAGTCAGCATATAAACAAATTAGATATTATATACAAAGAAAGGTACCACTGATGTCTAATTATTCTCCCAAATAATGTGGTTGATGATGGTAGAAAAGGATAAATAGATTTGGGTAGAGATGGTGTGGAGTGGTAAAAATGGATATAAACAATGTGTAAAATGGAATGGAATGGAAGTAGTGAGTAGAGATAGGTATTTACATGGTAAGATAATTTTCTCATATTGTTCTCCTTCTTTTCACTTCCTTATTCCTCTCTTTTATTTTCTCCTCATTTTCTTTCTTTCTTTATTTTTTTCTTCTTCTTTTCTTCATTTCATATTGTCTTTTCATTTTCTTCTTCTCTTCTTTCTTCTTTTTGGATATGGTAACTTTCTTAGAGAAGAAGAAGATAACATTTGAAGACTTTGCATAAAACAAGGATATAGAGGATGTCTTGATGTTTGAAGAGAGTATTCAAAATTTCTGAAGTGTAATATGAAGGAATATTTGCTTATAAGGGAAATTATGAAGAAGATGGATGGTGGAAAATGTTTATCACTTGGGAGTGTAATTATGATCAGTGAAGCTGAAATTTGGGTGTCTAATTGACTGGTAAGGAAAAGGTAGAACTAAATGCCTAAAGGATAGAATAGGTGCATAAAAAATTATGGCACATTGCACTCTTCTAAGAGAAAGTTCGGAAGTGAAGAATTCCCACACCAAATAGGTTCGGCTGATGTAAGGTAGGGGATAGGAATTTGCTTGGACTTCAATCAAAATCTATCCTTTTCAATCCAAGAGCACTTCAACCTCTGATTACTCATTTTCCTCGGTGCCTGTTAGACACCCAACCCCAAAGAAGTCAACCACTAAAAAGAATCCATGGTTTCTCTAGATCACTTGGCTTTATTACTCAAAATGTAATCATATGGGCTATGAGGCCCTCACTTCTACATCTCTAGGAATAGGATCTCAAAATTCTAAGACTTCTAAGGTGTTAAAAGTAGTAAAAATTTGAAAAATAGGAGTTTAAAATAGTAAAAAGTTTAAAAAATTTGAGAATTTTGAAAATTTGAGTTTTTCTAAGTCCTCACCCCCCAACTTAAATCTTTCATTGCCCTCAATGAAATCATTATGTATATAAAATATGACAATAATATCATGCATTACATTAAAAAGATTATAAATTGAAATGAGAAGTAAAAAGGTTTAGAAAAACTCATTGTGTGTGTTTTGACGCTTGTCTCTGGAATTTGTCCAAATTTCTTGTTTGTTGTAGGTGAATTCATTCGACTATATATGTACATTGATATAAAATACAAAAAAAAACAAAAAAAAAACAGTAAGATAATCTTGGGGTGCCTCCCAAGAGCGCTAAGTTTAATGTCTTTGGCCAGACGAAACTCAATGAACTACGATGATCGATGAGATGAGGGTATTACCTGATGGATATTATGTGGCCTAAAAGCCAATCACACTTTCATGTTTCTTGTTTATGTTCATTGAAATGAAATTTATTCATTGTCATTCTTGTGTGATGTTTACAATAAAGTCCATGAGCATGTGCAATGACTAAGTGAATTATGATGAGATCATAATATAGTGATCACTAGTCTTTAAACATATGTTCTAAATATTCCTATTCGTGGGATATTCGAGAAGGACATCGAATTATCCGGAAAGAATAGCACTATCTAATCCAACTCATATGATGAGTATGGCTGATCCTATAGCCATCGGTGTGGAGACACTAAGGATAGATAGTGGGTGCTCTTTGGAGAAAGAGTTCACTGAATTGATCCGTATGAATCCCTGAATGGTAATATACCTAAATTGTCAATCAGGTTGATTCATGTCACGGTTGTGTACGTGGTCCTTTGACCTGAGACACCAAAGACATCTTGTGGATGGATGATCGTGTTTTGACTATGACTTACGACCCCCTAGCCACGGGATCTCCAAAACGTCATAGATTGGATACGACATGAAGTCCTCGAAGGTGATTGAGTGGTCAAGATGGGATCATCCACCCTCGTTATATGAGGAGATCGACTCAAGGAATGAGATGCGATTAAATCCTTGGCCAAGGTAGTGGAAATATTAGAGAAGTTGTTCTCAATGATTTCCTACTCGCATCAGTACTAATTGAGTGAACGATTAGGGTTTGACAATTAACCATACCCTAAGTCATTCATGAGTCTCGTGTGGATGAAAGATTATACGTACATGGTAACCAATGATGACAAGGTTCCATGAAAGAGTTCTAATATACTCCATATCTCCTAGAGCACGTGGTGTAGCTTGGCACCCACCGGGCTGGCGACTCAACCTGTCAATTGGGTTAAATTGATCCTTAGTTAATTAATCTATATATTGATATAGTTAATTGATAAGGAGGATCAATAAGTGTTATTGGGTCGATAGAGTCATTAACTGGCGAGATATATGGACCTAGAGGGTCACACACATAAGGTCAATGGACGTCGGTGGATATAGACATAATAATAAGGGTTTTTGTGAAAATTTCACATTCCCAAAGTCTATAAATAGGAGGAGAACGACCATAATAGAGGTGCCCATGCAAGCCTAGTGAAACTTCTCCTCCCTCTTCTCTTCCTCTCGTGGTGACGAGTGTTAAGAGGAGATCCGATCGTCTGGAGACTGTGTGGATATCGCTAGAGACCGGATGCTTGAACGGTTGAAGAACTCTTTCAAATGATCTAAGTAAGTATGAATTTTATTCTATACTAGATGATAGGATCACCTAAAATGGATGATGAGATCATCTATTGATGGAGAATTCTCCCAAAGCGAGAACACTAGGGTTCCTGAAGAACCACGATATGCTTTGAGAAAGAGAATCCACCCCCAACTACAGCAACATGCCCTCCTCTTCCTCATCAAAAAGTTTGAGAAACTCACAATTCATGAAGTGAGTGACAAAGACCTCTCTAAATCCCTAAAAGAGAGTGTAGACCCAATGGGGATTACCTCCCCTCCTCTCCCATTTACAAATTGATCTAAAGATTGGCTTGGTCAAAAGAAATAAACTTTTATCCTTAGATACCTAGAACTCTTTGAAGACCAAGTCAACCACCTTCTTACCTTTGATATAGGTTCCCTATTGTCTAAACCACAGCCACCATATCATAGGCACCCTGTATAGTTGTGAATAAGGATCTCAAGAAACATCAATAGGAACACTTTTGTGAAATAGCCCTTCTTTCATTGAAAACCCACCTATAGATAGAAATGTTAGGAGGGATCCAAAGGAGGAACTTACCTTCTTAGTATACTGCAAGGCAAATCCTTTGCATGACCATCATCATGCAGTTAACCAGCTGAAGCAACATCACCGAGACTTTAGAGGATACTGAAGCTTTACAAGTGAAGATCACCTCCCATCTACACAAGACATTCACGGTTACTGTAGCGGAAGATAACAGGATATCACTACCAGCTATAATTATGGTCCAAGCCAAAGACAAGACGAGGATGCAACCGCCATTCAAGAGAGAAAAGGAACGCAGCAGAAGACTTACCAAGTACCTCTTCAACTACCTTCGGAGGATCGTGAAAAAACAAAGGCCATTCACGATGTCAACAAGATAATCCCGACGACAGGAGCAGCTTTGAAAGAATCTGCAGGAAGACGATAAACAAAGAAGATGGCAGAACTTAACCGACGCGAAAAGATACCCTGTATAATGGACGTAGCCGACGGAAGAGCTTCAACGACCAAGTCGATCAGCCCGTCGACTCTTACCGTAGCTGTCCTCACGTGAAGATTACCTCATTGAAGACGACGATACGGCAGCAGAGGGAGACGATAGTAGAAGTTGTTCCGACGACACCAGCACGACCGCCTCATCCTAAAAGCTATTGAGAAATTGCCCTATCAACAGACTACCATCGTCAACAAGAAACCGAGCATTGACCAAAGAAAGGAAGTACGAGCCACACACATATAGTACGACCACAACGTCACGCAATTCCCGGCAACTACAACCGCGACGTCATCAGCATATTCGGAAAATATTTTCCGAATGCCCAGCAACCGCGTAGTCACCCCAAGTCGCCCTGACAACATGACAAAATAACGACAAAATGCAAAACATAACTTCGTTCGTCCGGATCAAACCGTCAATCACGGGCGGAATTACACGACGCGACGCTTCGGCGTAACTTCTCTTTTGTATTCGTATAAAACTAAAGTCTGTAAGAAACACAAACAGTTTTTTTTGATAAATGACAAGTTGTTCTTGGTTACTACCGGCTACCCGTGTGTTCACGCTCATCCTGCATCTCCGTCAACTCCGTCCCGCCCCATCGTCATCCCGAGTTCTATCCTCCACCGTCTGTTCTCCCTCCCGTTCTTTCGCTTTGCACTACCGTCGATCAGAGACTATCGAGGAAATATAATTTCATTTGGCGTCTTCAAGAGCGTTACCTTCCCGCCCCGGCCAGGTAACATCCTCAATTCCTGTCAAAGTGATTATCGGTTCTATTTCCAATATCCGTAAGTCCAACAATCGTCACCAATTCTCTTCGCGACCATTCCTTCCACATTAATCTCTCCGTCTTCCTCTACTGTCACTGCCCTTATCATCTTCCCAACACCCTACCACCTATTTCCGCTTCTAATTCTCTATTCTCTCTTTCGACATCCCTTCCACCTCCTCGACTCACTATCTTATCATTTATACCATAATTACATTATTACTTATTACATATCCTCTATTTTATATTTCTCTATATTATTTTCTCTAAAGTCTAACACTTATTCCCACTGATATCTCATCATAGATCCTCCAATAAATTTGTAGGACTATTTCATCATTAACTTATCAGGTTTCCTCCGCTTTACATATTTCTGTCATCACATCTTCCTCTTCACACCTTCATATTTATACATAAACCTACCTTCTTAGAAATATCCTACATCATCTATTCTTGGTGCTTCAATGATGTTGAATGTTTTGATTCAACACCTTCCGCTGCAATCATTATCTTGGACAAAGATTTGGAAAGCTTTTCGAGCCTCAGATCCCAGCATTACCGTTATCACTTCCTCATGTACCTCGGGGAGATGCAGATTTACCTTATCTGCTGGTGTGGGTGGCTCTGTTGTAAGGTAAGGCTTTAAACGATGCCCATTTACCTTGAATTGTGTGCCGAATTTAGGATCAGAAATAAGCACTGATCTGTTGTTAAACGATTCCACAACCACGTAAGGATCTGCGCAGCTTACTTGGAAAAAGCTTAAGGCGTAAGTTATATAACCAAACCTTTTCATTGACATTGAAAGTTCTTCTTCTGATGTTCCGGTCATGAAAAGCCTTGGTCTTTTCTTTGTAGATCTCCGCATTTTCGTACGCGTCGTGCCTTAACTCTTCTAATTCCTGCAGCTGAAGAAGTCTATGTTTACTTGCTTCATCAAGAGATAGGTTGAGCTTCTTTACTGCCCAATAGGCTCGATGCTCAAGCTCAACTGGAAGGTGGCACGCCTTCCCAAATATGAGTCAAAATGGAGACATCCCGATGGGTATCTTGTAAGCCGTTCTATATGCTCATAATGCATCTGGAAGCTTGTGTGCCCAATCATTTCCATCTGGTCGAATGATCGTCTTTAGAATATTCTTGACCTCTTGGTTGCTCACTTCAACTTGCCCATTAGCTTGGGGGTGGTACGGTGTAGTGAGGCGATGATGTACTCCATATTTCTTCAATAATGCACAAAAGCGTGTATTGTTGAAGTGCGAGCCTCCGTCACTGATTATGGCCCTCGGACAACCATATCGAGAGAAGATGTTCCTTGTTACAAACCTTAGTACTTCCCGATGAGTGTTTGTCCTAGTGGGAATATGGTGGCGTACGACCCCCGTCGCCACCAAGGCATGACACTACGGCGCCAGAGGAGCCGACACCCACGCGCGTCCAGCCCCCTCGACAGGCGAAGATGAAGGATGCCGACTTTCACTACACTAAGTGAGGACTTCATCTCGCCACCACAGACTTCATCAGGCTCGCGCGCGCGGGGATTTATCGTTCTACCCTTTCCTTTTATTTCGCACTTTTGTAGCCCGAACGTGTTTAAGCGGGCCTTTGCATATCTCCCTCTCTCTCTTTTAGGCCTTGGGGGTGGGTTCCCTTCGTTTCGGGGCCCTAGCCTAAGGCCCTTTCCCTTTGTGAACCTTATTTCTTTTCTATGAGCATGGGTGTGGGTTGTGGGCCTCAAGTGGGCCCTTTCCTCTCTTGGCACACCATGGGCTCTATAAGAGGGGAAGGGACCCCCACAAACCCTAGCCAGTCATTTGAGAAAAGAAGAGTCTTCCTCTCGAGTGGCTGCTCAAGGAAGGGTAGGGAAGAAGTCCTACCGCGCGCCGCCGCACCCGCTCAGTGCCGCGCCGCCGCCACACCACTCGTCGGGCCGCCGCCGCCTCCGCCACTTCTTGCCCTAGCCCCGGATCCGCTCCACGCCGCCGCCATCGCCGCCGCTCCAAGCTGCCGTCGTAGCCGCCGCGAGATCCGCACGCCGCCGCGCCCAGTGCCCCGCTGCCGCGCGCCGATCCCAGCCGCGCCACCACCGCCGCCTAAGGCCGCCGCCATCGCTGCCGCGCTAAACCGCCACTCCTGCTCGGCCGCCGTTCGCCGCGATCGCCGCCGCCGCATCCCGCCGCGCTGCGCCAGCCGCCGCAGCCGTCCTGCCGCTGCCGCCCTCGCGTCCCTGCCGCCACCGCCTGCCACGCCGGCTGCAGCCGCCGCCATCCGCTCCTTCCGCTTCCCGCAGCCCGCCGCCTCGACTCCGCGTCTGTCCCGACCTCCCCTATCGACGAGCGGACGCGCTCATCGCCGTCACGCCGCGCTTTGCGCGGCCGCCGCGATTCCGCCGCGTCCGCCGCTGCGCTTGCCCGCCCGCTGCCGCGCTTTCAGCTGGCCCGATTGCCTCGGCTCGACCGCCTCGCCTATGGTCGTGCCCAGTCCACCACTGTCTCGATCGCCACACGCCGCACCTCGCCGCATCCAGCATCCGCCGTCGCGCCTCGGGCCACTGCCGTTCGGCTGCATCGCCCGTGCCGCGCCTGATGCCGCCTCCCCTCCGCCGTGCGCTGCGGCGAGCTCGCTCGCCACGAGTCTCCCTCACTTACGCCCGAGTGCCGGCTTAGTCCATCCAGCGCTACCCCCGCCGACTCGCCTCAGCATCGCTGCCATTGCCATGCTCGACGATCTTCCCCTCGCTCCGACCGACCGGGCTCGCGCCCCGCAGGTTAGGCACGCATCCCCTCCCTTTTATTTTGAAGTGCAATATCTCTTTTAGTACTTCCCGCATCTGTCTCCACCGCCCTCGGGCCTAGTGAGGTTGAGTGATCCTTGGTTACGGGATTGGGATCGTGGATCCGGCCGCTGGGTTGACGATCGAGCTCCCACCGACGACTCGAGACCGCTCTCCCTCTCGCCATGACGAGCTCGGGAGGACTCCCGACCCCTCCTACTCGGCGCACCCCCGGAACTCCGAGACGACATGTTGGGAAGGTTGACTGCTTGAGGAGTACATCGAGGCATCACCGCATCATCTAGATACCATAGGCCATACCCCTTCCATAGTTCCCCCATATCATCCTTAGCGTCAGGCCGAGCTCACCCCTCGGTCCGGCATCATCTTGGTATCAGAGCCAGGTTGTGGTCGCTCGACTGCGCTCGCCGCCTCTGTTCCATTTCATATTCCGCATTAGTAGTATCATTCATTCATATAGGCATTTAGATTTTATCCGGCCTTCATCATACATCACACTAGGGATAGCCCCTCTTCCCTAGCCGGGTACACGCCATGGTAGTCGAGACACACTCGCCAGGGGCCGTGGCTCGAGAGGTATCCACATCTCCCTCTCGGGAACCTAGGGGTCCCACGCGCATTCCGATGCCCGACGGCGGGATGGAAGGTGTTCGCCTTCCTCCTCCGCCTCCAGTTCGAATAGGATTAGGCGGTCCGCCCTCTCCGAGGCCGGACCTACCTAGCCCTCACTCGTCTGATGGATGGTCTACACGTGCTCACTCCCCCTTCGCTCGATCACGACGACAGCGCCCCGGAAATGCCCCAGTGATGACTACCGACGATCGGCCTTCTACCAGCCAGCCTCGACGCGGAGGACGTGACCGACCTCGATCACCTTCCGTAGGCGATCCCTACCTACCCACGGCAGATCTTCACCGCACGGTGAGTGCCGTACTAGAGCAGATGGGAGTCCCGATCCCATCCACTTCGGGCCGCATGGCCTCGCAGTGACACCCGCTTGGGCCTGAGCGCCCCACGGGCGATGTTCGAGTGCTCGATGAGTTGGATCGACGACCCAGCCCACGGAGGGGCCCCTACGAGCAGACCTCGCATCCAGACAGGCGATATGATGATCGACCGACTCAGGGTGGTCACTCGAGGGACTACCGCCTGGACGAGTTAGGCCTGAGAGGTGCCCGCCCCTACGATGATCGCTGCGATTATCGAGGTGATCCCGCACCAGTAGTCTCCACATACGGAGCTCAGGATCATGGGTATCCCGACCGCCGAGTCGATCCACCCCGCCCCCGTGATTATTATCACGATGGCGAGTACGCCACCGGCGCTCGAGGAGTCTGCGTCGCCGTGGAGACTACGACCCCCGACCGGAGTATTCCCGCCATGATCGTGATATTCCCCAGCGCGCGCCACCGCGCCCGGGCTACGCCGACCCCTACGATCAGGAGTAGGACCACCGGCATTACCCCAGCCCGCCACGTCATCAGCACGACGATCGAGACTTTCACGACCGACGGGATGACCCCGATCGTCATCGTGAGGACAATCGCATTCGTATGCAGAAGAGCGTGAGGGTTGAGGTCCCTGTCTTTGACGGTTCTCGAGAACCCAAAGACTTCCTTGATTGGGAGTCCAGCATGAACTCCTACTTCCGCTGGTATCGCATGGACACCGACCTCTGCGTCGAGTACGCAGAGATGAGACTTGGCGGACAGGCCAATATCTTTTGGGAGAACGAGTACTTAGCCGCCGAGAGGCGAGGGCTCCCGATCACTACTCGGGGCCGAGATGGTTCGAAGCTGCCGAACAAGTATGTTCCGCAGGGCAAGACGAGGCAACACTCTTCCTATCATGGCTTGACCTCCGATAGGGCAAGTCACCCGCTCGGGACTACATACAGTACCTTTGAGGAGTGCCGATGAGGTGTCGGTTCGTGGAGGACCCACGGATCGTCATTGGTCTCTTCACACACGTGGCTTACCACCCGTCTTCGGAATGAGGTGCTCAAGAGCTGCCCTTCCGAAGTTGACGAGGCCTATCGCATCGTGGAGCACATGGAGAGACTCGGGAGACGACGCCCGGTGACGACGACCACTCGCACCGCCCGGGCCCCCGTTCACCCGCTCCACGACGACTACCACCCCATCCCAGCTCTCGACTCGTTGGGACGGGAACAGTCGGACTACCCCGACCACCTCAGTGGGATCTGCCCCACCCCGGTCCGCGATCGACCGATTCGTCCCCTCCGCACGACCGCTGCCGCCCTCCGCCCATCACTTGTTTCAAGTGTCAGTGGCAAGGGACACCGAGCCGCAGCTGCCCGTCTTCAAAGCTGCTCATCGCGTTAGAGGACGATGCCCTGTAGACTATACAAAGGGACGACTGACTGACTTGGGGGATGACATCTACGTTGCCGACGATGGGCTAGAGGAGGAGTGCCCGGATCCGCGACGTCATTGGCTACATCAAGATCACCGTGCAGCTTCCTCCCACTCTCCCCACGGCACCCCACGGATCTACGGTAGTCAAGCATTGCCGTGCCGGCCCCTCAGCAGCGGCACCCCGTGTCCCGCCGCCCCGACACGATCACCGGCCCGACTCCCGTCCGCGAGGACCCGTGTCGCATCCGCGTCGACACCCGGTGCCTCTCTCGACGGCTGATCGGGCGGGGACTCCATCACCGACCCCCGATCCGGTAGCCGATCGTGCACTCGCACGTCGATCTTCTACACTTATGTGAAGATCAATGGGCAGTGTGCAGTTGATCGTCGATAGCGGCAGCTATGCGCCAACGCCGTGTCGGACACGATGATTCCACGGCTTGGGCTATCGACTTACCCGCACCTCTGACACCCTACGATGTGTCTTGGATCGATACGACGTCTCTTCCCAAGTGAGACTCCGCAGTAGGGTGCCTCTGCGGATCAGCACTTTCATGACGATATAGTGCTCTCAGTGATGTTATCCCGATGAAAATCGGGAGCATCATACTTGGGCGACCACAGTGCATACGACCACTGACGTCCAGCTGGCAGGTGAAGGGCAAAACACTTACACCTTCATGCACCGTGGCCGGAGAGTCGATGGGTCCCCTACACCGCCCGACCTATGGCTCGGCGCCGCGCCTCCTCGCTTGGACTCATGGTGGTTCGAGGTCCGGAGTTTCAGCGGAGTATCCGGACGAGCTCACGCGACACCCCATTCGTTTTGCCTTAGCTCTCGATGTCCCCACCGGGAGCGAGCCACCTACACCTTCCCCGAGGCTGAGCCGATCCTAGCGGAGTTCGGAGACGTATTCCCCAGAGGACCTGCTCGGCGAGTTGCCGCCAGATGCGCCTATATTCAGCACGCACATCGATCTCGTGTCGGCGCTCACTCCCAAACCTCGCCCCACTATCGGATGGAGCCCGCACGCTACGAGGAGCCGTGGCGACAGGTTCGGGGAGTTGTTGGCGAAGGGCCCTCATTCGGGAGAGCCTTAGCCCCTGGCAGCGCACTCCGCCTTCTTGCGCCAAAGAAGGATGGTACTGGCGCATGTGTTGTGATAGCCGTGCTATCAACTGTGATCACTGGCCAAGTACCGCTTTTTCCGATCCCGCGCCTCGCGGGACTTGTTCGACATGATGGCGAGATCCACTGTCTTCTCAAAGATTGATTTGAGAAGCGGATACCATCATGGTTCGGATCCGCCTTGGAGATGAGTGGAAGACCGCCTTTAAGATAAAGGATGGTCTTTACGAGTGGCGAGTCATGCCGTTCGGTCTCTCGAACGCGCCTCAGTACCTTCCGGAGGCTGATGAATGAGGTCTTGCGCCCGTTCATTGGCAAATTTGTCGTCGTCTACTTCGACGACATACTTATTTACAGCCGCAGTCGAGAGGATCACCTCCACCATCTACGCGAGGTCTGCGATGCACTTCGACGGGAGAAGCTTTACGCTCACCCCAAGAAGTGCTACTTCTTCACGACCGAGGTTTCCTTCCTAGGATTCATCGTGTCAGCTCGCGGTGTGTTTGCCGATCCGGAGAAGGTACGAGCTATTTCGTCATGGCCGTGACCTTCCACCATCCACGACATCAGGAGCTTCATTGGACTGGCGACGTTCTATCGCCGATTCGTCGGTAACTTTAGTTCTCGTGACGGCACCGATGCACGATTGCCTCGAGCTGGGGAGACATTCCGAGTGGGACGAGGCAGCCGAGCTGGCCTTCAATCGATTGAAGGTCTTGATGACCCAAGCACGGTCCTGCGGTTCTCGACTTCTGGGAAGGTGTTTGAGGTCGCTTGCGACGCTTCCGCGTTGGCATTGGGGGGTGTCCCGAGCCGGGATGGCCACCCGTTGAGTTCTTCAGCGAGAAGCTGAATGACGTCAAACTCCTGTACTCCACGTACGATAAGGAGTTCTATACCGTCATTCGGGCTTTGCGACACTGTGCGCCATTATCTCCCTCGTCCAAGGAGTTTGTGCTCTTTTCGGACCACGAGGCCCTAAAGTACCTCCACTCGCAGCAGAAGTTGAGCGGCGAGACACGCACGATGGGTGGAGTATACGCGGGACTACACGTTCGTCATCCGCCACAAGAAGGGCAAGGATAATGTGGTCGCGGACGTGTTGAGCCGCCGGGGCGCATCTCCTCACCTTAGTGAGGGTGTAGGTTCCGGGTTTGAGTCCGTAAAGGACTTATATTCGACGTGCCTGCATTTCGCCCCATAGTCCAGGCCCTTGAGATTGGCACTAGTCATGAGCACCGTGACTACCTTCGGACGAGGGTTACTCTATTCTTCAGAATAGGTTGTGCGTACCACGCACGTCGCTCCGGGATCAGCTCACTTGGGAGTGCCATTCCGGAGGTCTTGCCGGCCACTTGGCGAGACAAGACGATTACGGCGAGAGAACATCAGTTCTATTGGCCGAGTTTGAAGCGCGATGTTGGGAACATCGTTGCTCGGTCACGGGGTGTGCGCTCGCCAAGCAAGTCAACAAGAATGCTGGCCTCTACACACCGCTTCCAGTTCCGACGCGACCATGGGACGACGTGAGCATGGGATTTCGTGCTCGGACTACCTCGACGGTTCGCCACCATGATTCTATCATGGTGGTAGTGGGATCGCTTTTCGAAGATGGCCCATTTCGTGCCATGTTCGAAGACCTCTGATGCCACGAGTGGCCCAGCTTGTATTTCCGGGGAGGTAGTTCGTTTACATGGGCTGCCTAAGTCCATCGTCTCGGATCGCGATGTCCGCTTCACGAGCCACTTCGGCGGACGCTCGTGGAGCATGTTGGGGACCAAGCTAAAGTTCTCGACGGCGTACCACCCTCGGGCTCGACGGCGGACGGAGGTCGTCAATCGGAGTCTAGGAAACTTGCTCCGATCTTTGGTGGGGGATAACCTCACCACCTGGGATCTAGTCATCCCGCGTGCCGAGTTTGCGTATAACGCCTCGGCGAACCGCACCACTGGCATGAGCCCATTCGAGGTTGCCCATGGTTTAGTACCCCGCAAACCTCTAGATTTAGCGCCAGTAGATCCCCACATTAGAGCCTCAGAGGATGGAGTTGCATTTACCCAGCATGTGAGTGAGTTGCATAAGTACATTCATGATAGGATCACTCAGTAGAATGCAGCGTACAAGCAGGCTGTCGACTCGCATCGTCGTCACCGCAATTTCGAGGTGGGTGACCAGGTGATGGTTCGGTCTAGACCTGAGAGATACTCTCCAGGCACGGCTACGAAGCTTCATGCTCGTAGCGCGGGCCCGTCCTGAGTCCCTGTCTCGCGTGGGGCGAAACGCCTCACGTCGTCGGCATTCCTCCTCGTGGGGGATCAGCTCGACCTTCAACGTGGCGGACTTGGCCACTTATTCAGCTCTACCACTTCATGATCAGCCTTCCGACCCGGGCCCCTTCTCGGAGAGCGAGTTTGTCCACGCAGTCCACTCCCCGTACTACCACCCGATTGGCATGATCGGGTAGAGGAGGTACTGCAGAGAGATAATTGACTTCACGGGGGATGGTGCTTCGCGGAGGTTTTTCGTGCGTTAGCGGGGACGCCGGCGGAGGACGACTTGGCACGCCTACGGCTAGGACCTGCTCGAGCCGCTGCCCGAGCTCACCGCTAACTCGACGGAGTTGAGTTCTTGAACCCAGGGAGGATTGGTGGCGTACGACCCCGTCGCCACCAAGGCATGACACTACGGCGCCGGAGGAGCCGGCACCCTACGCACGCGTCCCAGCCCCTCGACGGGGCGAGACGAAGGGATGCGCGGCTTTCACTACACTAAGTGAGGACTTCATCTCGCGACCACAGACTTCATCAGGGCTCGCGCGCGGGATTTATCGTTCTACCCTTTCCTTTTATTTCGCACTTTTGTAGCCCGCACGTGTTTAAGCGGGCCTTTGCATATCTCCCTCTCTCTCTTTTAGGCCTTGGGGGTGGGTTCCCTTCGTTTCGGGGCCCTAGCCTAAGGCCCTTTCCCTTTGTGAACCTTATTTCTTTTCTATGAGCATGGGTGTGGGTTGTGGGCCTCAAGTGGGCCCTTTCCTCTCTTGGCCCACCATGGGCTCTATAAGAGGGGAAGGTACCCCCCTACAAACCCTAGCCGTCATTTGAGAAAAGAAGAGTCTTCCTCTCGAGTGGCTGCTCAAGGAAGGGTAGGGAAGAAGTCCTACCGCCGACGCCGCCGCCACTTCTTGCCCTAGCCCCAGATCCGCTCCACGCCGCCGCCATCGCCGCCCTGCCAGCGGCCGTCGTAGCCGCCCATGAGATCCGCCGCCGCCGCCGATGATCCCAGCCGCCGCCACCACCGCCGCCAAGACCGCCGCCATCGCCGCCGCGGCAAACCGCCATCTCCGTCGGCCAGCCGTTCGGCGCGATCGCCGCCGCCGCCGCATCCGCCGCTGTGGCGCAGCCTGCGCCGCCGCGTCCCCGCGCCGCCTTGCGCTCCTGCCGCCACCGCCGCCACGCCTGGCGCAGCTGCCGCCGTCGCCCGCTCCTCAGCTTCCTGCGAGCCGCCGCCCAGCCTGCCGCGTCCGATCCCTCCCCCATCGACGAGCCGGACGCGCCCCATCGCCGTCCGCGCGCTCAGCCCCTAGCGCGCGCATGGCCGCGCCCTGCCACGGCCGCTGCGATCTCGCCGCGCCCGGCTGTCGCCTCCGCCGCGTCCCGCCTTACCGCGCGTCCGGTGCCCGGCCCCGATCGCCGCTCCATCGCCGGGCCCAGTCCACCACTGTCTCGATCGTCACACGCCGCACCTCGCCGCATCCAGCATCCGCCGTCGCGCCTAGTCACCGCCGTTCGGCGCATCGCCCGGTGCCGCTGCCCGACGATCTTCCCCTCGCCCCGACTAACCGGGCTCGCGCCCCGGAGGTTAGGCACGCATCCCCTCTTTTTTATTTTGAAGTGCAATATCTCTTTCAGTACTTCCCGCATCTGTCTCCACCGCCCACGGGCCTAGTGAGGTTGAGTGATCCTTGGTTACGGGATTGGGATCGTGGATCCGGCCGCCGGGTTGACGATCGAGCTCCCACCGACGACTCGAGACCGCTCTCCCTCTCGCCACGACGAGCTCGGGAGGACTCCCGACCCCTCCTACTCGGCGCACCCCCGGAACTCCGAGACGACGTGTTGGGAAGGTTGACTGCTTGAGGAGTACATCGAGGCATCACCGCATCATCTAGATACCATAGGCCATACCCCTTCCATAGTTCCCCCATATCATCCTTAGCGTCAGGCCGAGCTCACCCCTCGGTCCGGCATCAGAATAGCTTCCACCCACTTAGACACATAATCAACCGCTACCAAAATACACTCTTTCCCATCAGAAGGTGGAAAAGGTCACATAAAGTCGATCCCCCATAAATCAAATATCTCCACTTCAAGGATAGGCCTCATTGGCATTTCATCTCTCTTGGAGATGTTTAATGCTACATGGCATTGTAAGCACTCCATATAGAAACGGTGGGCATCCTTGAAGATGGTGGGCCAATAAAAACCGCTTTGTAAAATCTTATCTGCTGTCTTTCGTGTGGCAAAATGTCCTCCACACGCTGATGAGTGACACATTGATAATATGCTTCATTGTTCTTTTTTCGCTACGCATCGCCTTATAATTTGATGGTATCCTACATGGAACAAAAGTGGTTCTTCCCAATAATAATATTTGAGTTCATGGAATAACTTATATTTACGATGCCGGTTCCAATGATCTGGGATCGATCCGGTCACTAGAAAATTGACGATATGCACGAACCAAGGAGCATGACTAGATACTATAAGAAGATGCTCATCAGGAAAAGAATCACTAATATCTCCTGTACCTGAAATGTGAAGACGAGATAGGTGATCCGCCACCGAGTTTTCGCTACCCTTCTTATCTCTAATCTCCAAGTCAAACTCTTGTAGAAGCAGCACCCATCGTATCAATCGTGGCTTCGCCTCCTTCTTGGAAAACAAGTACTTTAATGCTGCATGATCTGTATAAATAACAATCTTGCTTCCCAAGATGTAAGGCCTGAACTTCTCTAACACGTAGACCACCGCTAACAGCTCCTTTTCGTCGTCGTGTAGTTCAATTGAGCTTCAGCAAGGGTCTTACTCGCATACCAAATGGTAGTTGGCTTCTCATCTATCCGCTACCCCAACACCGCTCCTACTGCATAGTCTGAAGCGTCGCACATGATCTCAAAAAGGTAAGTCCCAATTAGGACTTTGAAGAATTGGTGCTTCGATCAAGGTGAGCTTCAACATCTCGAATGCGCGCTCCCCTTCTTTATCTATAAAAAAATCTTTATCCTTGCAAAGAAGAGTGGTTAGCGATTTGGAAACTTTAGCAAAATCTCGTATAAACCTGCGGTAGAAACCAACGTGTCCTAGAAAACTCAGTAAATCTCGTAATGTAGTGGGGAGAGGAAGGTTTTGAATGACCTCAATCTTGGCCTTATCAACCTCCAAACCTTTGCCCGAGACGAGATGCCTGAGCACTACTCCCTCTTGCACCATAAAATGGGATTTCTGCCAACTCAATACTAGTCGTTTCCTAACGCACACCTCGAGGATCTTTGTCAAGTGAGCTAGACAGCTGTCGAAATCATCTCCAAAGACATAGAAATCGTCCATGAAGACCTCGAGACTATCGCCAAGGAAATCGGAAAATATCGCCGTCATACATCTCTGGAATGTCACAGGGGCGTTACACAATCCGAATGGCATTCGCCTAAATGTGAACGTGCCAAAGGGACATGTGAACGTCGTATTTTCCTGGTCGTCCGGATGAATCGCAATCTGGTTGTACCGTGAATAACCATCCAAGAAACAAAAGTAAGTCTGACCTGCTAGTCGATCAAGGATTTGATCGATGAATGGCAGCGGGAAGTGATCTTTCTTCGTCGCTGCATTCAACTTCCGATAGTCGATACAAACTCGCCACCTCGTCGGGAGGCACGTTTGGATCTCCTCTCCTTTGTTGTTCACGGTCACCGTAACTCCTACCTTCTTGGGAACCATGTTTACGGGACTCACCCACTGCCTATCCGATATGAGATAGATGATCTCTGCATTAAGCCACTTTAGAATCTCTTCTTTAACGGCTTCCCATACCTTAGGATTAAGTCGGCGTTGGGCTTCCCTCACGGGTCTGGACTCGTCCTCCAAAAATATGTGATGAGTGCACAATGAAGGGTCTAATCCCCTCAAATCTGCTAGAGTCCAGCCGATTGCTTGCTCATTCCGTCGTAATACGTCGAGTAATCATTTCTCCTGCTCCTCATCGAGCTGGGAAGAAATGATCACTAGTTTAACCTGCTGAGAGTCAAGAAAAGCGTACTTGAGTGTAGATGGAAGAGGCTTGAGCTCCCCTGTCGGCTCGTCCAAAGGTAGCTCCTCGAAATCAGCTCCCTTGTTGATCGTCATGACTTCTTCGATGCAAGTCTTTATGTCTTGGTCATCAAATAGGTCGATGGTGCCCACATCCTCGAAAGCTTGTGAAGGATACTTCATCAACGTGTTGATGTTGACCTTCACCGTGTGCTCTCCCACCTTAAGAATCACTTCTCCTTTTCCCCAATCTGTAACAGCTTTTGCGGTAGCTAAGAAAGGTCTTCCTAGGATAATTGGGGCTTGACTAAGCTCCTTAGTGATCTTCATATCTACAACTAGGAAGTCTACCGGAAAATAACATCCTTCGATTCTAACAATCACATCTTCTACTATGCCATGAGGCTTCCTTACCGATCCATCCGCTAAACATAACTCTATAAGGAAAGGCTGCAACTCCCCTACATGATGACGGTCATATACGACTTTAGGGAGGACATTGATACTAGCTCCAGTATCTAACAAGGATCTAGTAAAAGTCATTCCTCCAATCTCACTCGTAATCATGGGAGGTCCTGGATCTCTCTTTTTAATCGGAAGAGAATTCATCATAATTGAACTAATATTCTCACTCAATTGGATCCTCTTGGGGCTTCTATGGGGTGTGCATATGCCTTTAAGAAATTTAGCATAAGAAGGTATATGTCTAATTGCATCTACTAAAGGGATGGTAATGGTCACCTTTTGGAAGGCTTCTTATAAATGATCATCAGATTCACTAACCTTAGCCTTAGGCTTACTCAATGCTTGAGGATATGGCACGGGTGGTTTGTTTGTGTCGGGATTTGGCTCAACTCGTACCCGTTCTTCCTCATCATCAGAACTACTGTCTGGCTCTACTACGACTGTCGGTGTCTCATCATCTATCGAGCTCTTATGTAAAGGATGATCCTTATAAGGATCAGGTAAGTCCTTGCCGCTCCTAAGGCTCGATATCGCTAACACAGCCTCCACTGCCTCCTCGTCAACATGCACATGACTAAGGTTGTGCGTTTGACTCGATGAGGACCCTTGATTCCTAGGGTTGATAGTGGCCTGCGATGGTAATTGGTCAGAAAATGAAACTTGCTTACCCTTCTTATTATCAATCGAGGTAGGGATGTTTGTCTTGACGAAATCGTGTATCTAGTCCACACGCGAGTTCATCCTGCTCATTTGCTCCATCAACTGAGAAATCGCACCCAGAATAGGATCTGCAGATGGTGCGGTCGGTCATAGAGCTTGATTGTACGATTGTTGTGGTGGAATATACATCGACTGTCTCGCATTTGCGTAGGGTTGCTGTTGCGAGTTTTGTTGCTGACCGGTACTATATGGAGGATATGTTTGATCCGTATTCCTCCTAAATCCTTGTTGCTGCTGCATAGGATTATAAACAGGGTTATTAAAATAATTAGGATATGTACCTTGATAGTTCGGTCGTCCCTGTTGACTTTGCCCACTGACGTATCATTTTCGTGCGTCGTTAAATCACAAAGACGATGGTCAAACAAAATTTATAAAACTAAACTCACAAAGATAAGATATAAAAATCAAGTATTGTGTAGGTATCGGGTCGATCCACAAAGAGCAAGGTTGACTTTAATTGCAGAGTTGACTTGGTCAAACTGAGGTTTAAAAGGGGTTTTAAAGAAATAGAAATAAGATAAAATGAGTGGAAGTGATATAAATAGACCTAATAAAAAGTTTTAAGAATTGAAATCTCGGATTTGACAGAGAAAAGTCAAAAGTCAAAGTCAAAGCATTGACTTTGACCAACAGTAGGTGTATTGTAAAATCAGAGAATCAAACAGGGTCAGAAGATTACAAAAATTCTATATTTGCAAACTAGAGAGAAAACGGAATTTATTGGTATATAATTCGTGATTTTTGGATAAAAATTGGATTTACTATGAATTATTGAAAATCAAGTATCAGAAAATCCCCGAAATGAACACCTTAGAGGAAATCTTCAAATTGACCAGTCAGATGAAATCCAAATCTTGCAATTTATATTGAAGGGTCAAACGAACTCGGAATTCGATGAATTTGCTATCCACGGAAAGCTGATGAAAAGAGGAATCCAATGAAACCAAAATCAAGTGATTTGGAATTACAATCAAAGAGATATCCTATTTTCAAAATCAGCGACTTTTTGGACTAAAAATTAGGAAAAATGAAGAACACTATGAACTACTTTGCGAAATTAAAGATCTAAACCTAATAAAGATACAAATTACCTCTTGATAATCGATCGAACCTCACTACTAACCCGATTGCCGCAAGAATGGGGCCTCAATTCTCGTGGATTGAAGCGAATTTGCTCGGATTCTTCCTCGTGGATGTTCGAAATTCAAGGGGAAAATTCGATGAAATCAAGAGATGAAATCGTGATTATCATGCTTCAATGGATGCGTCTCTACACACTTGGAAGCAGAGGATCACGAGAACTTAAGACCTTCCTCGAAACTCGCTTAATTTCTTCACGAGTCGATCAAAAGTTGAAGAACAAAGAAGGGAAATACATGCTTTTAAAGTGGGAAATTGGCCCGAAGATCGTGAACGATAGAGGCGGTCGTGGGAGCGGTTTTGCGGGGTCGTGGGAGCGATTCCTTGGGGCGGCATCGTGGCTTCCCGATCGGCATGAAATAAGCATGGATTTGGCTTCAAATTAGCCTCAAAAAGACCCCGATTTCCGCCACGATCGGACCACGATCGTGGGTTAATCGTGGCCCTCGATCTCCGTCGGTCGTCGTCTTGATCGAGTGGAGACGATTCCACAGCTTAAGCTCGCCGATCGAGGCTTGATCGCGCCGCGATCGAGGCTCGATCGAACCGCGATCGTGGAGTTCTTCCACGATTATCCTCCGTCGTCCGATGGAAATCCAGCGCTCCGGAGAGGTCCACGCGTCGCCACAATGGGAGGAGATCGGAACGATCGAGGGCCATCCGATGGAGATCGAACGGTCTCAATGTATCCACGAGACGCCTCCAATCCCAAAAAACCGCGACCGTCCACGCAGTGCTTCTGATCGCGGAAGATCGTGACCGTCCACAACGTATCTCCCACCGCGACAAATCACGTCCGTCCGATGAAGCTTGATTACACGATCAATTAAAATTGGATGCTCCTGGTGGCTCCACGTGTCACTAGGTACGCCGTTGATCGCGTTCACTTAATCGCGATAATTCCCGCACGTGTGTGATCTACGATCGCGTGAACTCGGGTCCACGCGATCTAGGCCGTCTTGATGGAATCCGATGCTCGCCGTGTCGCCACGTCACCTGCAACATAAAAAATCGTGTGGGAACATAGTCCCACATGGAAGAAGTAGAGGGACAAGATGCGTATAAATAGGGGAGTGGATTCCCCTATTAATATCGTCACGTCACCTCTATTACCATTCTCCACGTGGCGCCGCACACGGGCGCCCAAGTGGTCGCGTAACCTCCCTGCCACATGGCCGCGCCACTAAGCGCCTCTTGCGCCCCGGGCGGGCCACCCGGGCTCTGCCACGTGGCCTCAGTGCCGCGTCGCACCCCAAGGCGGTGCCACACGCCACATCAGCGCTTGCAGGTAAAAACTCTTTTTCACGATTTTAAAATAGGAAAAATCAATTTAAAAATCAAATAAAAATCAGAAAAAAGGGCAGAAATTTCAGAAATTCATAACTTTAAATATATAACTCCTTTTTAATCCAAATTTTCTCCATTGGATCACAAATTATTTTCTTTTTAATATCATGTCATTTAAAATATATTTTGAAAGAAGAAATCAAGATGAATTAGAATTTACTTAAATCATTTCTCATTAAACATTCTAAATCATAAATTCATCCTGAAATTATCTTTCCAAACATTTACTAAAGTCAAAAATCATTCAATAACAAAGATTAACTTCAATTAATTTAAACAAAAGATTAATCATCTATTAAGCATGAAATTATCCCTAATTAATGCATAAATATCAACTTTAGTGAAATGACATGCCAATAGAGAAAATTCCTAAAAAGTATGATAACATGCATCATATTCACATAGAATAAGCATGAATATGAGTTAATTATGATCAGAATTCAAGTTATAAATGCATGTTATCACCCACCCGGTGGGCCTTGTCTATACATGCCCTGCCCTTGAATTTCCATGATCGAACAATCCATCTCGACGTGGTGGAGGCGTGAGCAATGGGCGCATGACGACACTTCTTGTAGAGCGAAGGGTGCAAGTCCTTCAGATCCGTTGCTGATGTGGAACCGATCTAATAAAAGATTATGAACCTCCGCCATCTTATCGATCTTCTCTAGGAGCATGCCCGTCTCTACCGACTTTGCGTCGATTAATCCTCCCTTCGGCGTTGCACCTCTTCCGAATAGTTTTGCTGCATTGTGGTGGCTATTCTCCGCCACATTCTCGATCAATTCCATTGCTTCATCTTCAAACTTGCTCATGAAGGTGCCGCCGCTAACTGCATCCAAAAGATATCTATCTTGCGGGCCTAACCCATCATAAAATATCTGTGTAAGCTCATGGTTAGACACTCCATGGTGAGGGCACTCTCTAGTGAGGTCTCTAAGTCTCTCCCAAGCTTCGTGAAATGTCTCACTCGGTCCTTGGGTAAACTCACGCATCGCCTTCCTAACAGAGGTGGTCTTTCCTACGGAATAGTATTTCCTAAGAAATTTGTTCTCCATCTCAGTCCAAGAAGTGAAATCCTTTCCTAACTTAAGAAACCAATCCTTAGCTCTATCTCTAAGGGTGGCGGGAAAGAGTTTCATCTTCATTACATCTGCCGACACATTATGAATCTGATTGATCTCACATACTTGACTAAGCTCATCGACATGTCTATAAGGATCCTCAGAAGGTTTACCATGGAAGATAGGTAACATACTCATCACATGCGAATATATCCTAAAAATCGCATTTCTAGCTAAAGGTGCATGAATACGAGTAACGGGTCTTTGAAGAACAGGCCTAGCATAATCACTAAGACGTCTCCCAACATTTCCCTCATCATTCAAGGCCATATCGAAGGTCGATGATGACGTGGAAGATGAAAGTGATTGCGAGGAGCGTTCAAAAAGATCTAAGTGTAAAGGATTATCCCTCGTTCTCCAATCAGACTCTCGTCTCATAAATATGCACTAATATACTAATATATATAATAATAAGAAGAGATACTATAAAATTATTCAACAATAACAAACTAATCGTACCTGATTGTCGCTATTTGTGAGAGTTGCACTCTCCCTATTCGATTATGACACGATGATCGTCTGTCGTCCGTAGAGAGGGACAATTCACCTAATCTCCTCGAAATTGAGTATCTAAACGATGTATTTCTGCTACAAATAGCCCAGTGTAGGATCAATTTGGATTAATATCAAAAAAGAAACAGAAAAATCAGAGTTGACGGAGTCAAAATCGATGATTTTCCTCAAAAATACACCTTCATTCCCCAGCAGCGGCGCCATTTGACGAGACTAAATCGTATGGCCATTGAATGCACACGACTTAGTGTCAAAACAAAGTCCTAAACTTACCAATTTATGATTAATCAAAGTAATTAATTAGTATAATAGTAATTAAGGGTCGAATCCACGGAGAATTAGGAAACTTTGAGAGATATCTTAGAAATTTGGTTAAATCGGACAATGAATTGAGATTAGAAATTGGGCATTTTAGTATACTAAGAAAGATAACTCAATTGCGAATCCACGGAATCAAAAAAAGAGTGATTTGGATTAAAATTCGCTGAGTAATCGAAGTTTGAAGTTAGGAGAAAATTTGTATCGCGATTTTGATTAAAAACAGAAATTAAACTAAAATTAAACTTAATCTACGATTCAAAATGTAAAATTAACACTAAATGATGAAAGATTAAGATGAAAACACACAATCTAACCCAAATTAGTCTTCGAAATGATCCAATTAATCGCCGGATGCAAGGTTTTTCATTCCAAATTTTCAAAGATGAAAGTGGCATTCAAGATGAGAATTCTTCCAATTCTCTCGATCAAACTATGAACTTAAATATTCAATGGAAGCGAAAATGAGTTGCGAGTACACTGAAACAATTGGCGTGCGAAATGATGCTCTAAACATGGAGAATTTGAAGATTGATCGCGGGCATGTTCTTCGTCGCGAAGAACGTCTTTTAAAAGAGGCAAAAATGATCTTCAACCGTTGGATGAAAATGATGATCGCGATCGATGGTCGTGATCGCGCGTCATTTCACGAATCGTCGTTGCCGCTTGATGACCGTCCGATCATCGATAAATGATCGAGATGTTTTAATGAAGAGGTGCTTCAATTTTGATCATCCATTGGATTTTGATCCAACGGTAGTGATGTCTCGAGAAGTCCATCGATGTAGATTAATCTGGACCGTTATAATAATCACGATCGACGGCCGCGATTCATTCACTTAAGTGAATAAATAGCCACGTGCTTGATTGTTGATCGCGTGGACCTCGTGTCCACCGCATCGATGTCACACGATCATCCCGATTCAATCCAACGCTCTAGATTTACCTGAAATTGCCTTTTAGTCCCACACCGAAGAAATTACGGAGAATCTTCAGTATATAACGTACATTGGTTTAGTTAGATTAATAAACTGTCTTCCGATAATCGAAAGACCTATATACTTTATAAAAATATATATAGTAAATATACGTAATGCGTCCACGTCACATCCACGCCACGCAAGCAAGCGCGCAAAATAATACGTAATGCGTCCACGTCACAAGCAAGCAAGCCTTGCGTGCCACGTCGCATCCACGTGGCCCGCGCGCAAAATAACCCCTTTTTTGCTATTTTTTTAATTATTTTAAAACATTTAAAAATCGAAAATAAATTCAAAAAAATTCAAAAAAATTCCAGAAAATTCTATAAAATTGGAAAAATCATAACTTTCAAAATACAACTCCAAATTAAGTCAAATTTATTTTGTTGGATTCAAAATTGAATAATCTATCATTATAAATAGTCAAATTATTAAAATAATAATAGAATAAATTTTAATTAATTTAATACATTTATGTATCCTATAAAATAAATTCATAAATACACATAAATGTCAATAAAAGTCTTTTCTCTTATATTTTCATCCTTAAAACATGATTATTGTTAGTTTAACCTAAGTTTGATGCTTTACTTAAGTGTGCTTTTAATGTTTATGAAATAGTATCTTGAGTAGTGTTTAAACTTTGATTAATAACTGTTTGTCAAAATGACTTGAGAAAGGTATGTTTGTGTTAGCGCAGGTACTGATGGACTAATAGATTGACCCTCGTCGATCTGGAAATGCAGACATTGCTACGAAGTAGAAAGGGATTATCTAATCTACGATCTACTATTCAAATATTTAATTAAGATCTTTTTGAAGACAGGATTTAAATTCTCGTAGGACCATGAATTATTCTTACCAATTCATAGTACTCTTATTTATTTTCTTAGTCATACTATCATTTTCATTTTCTTTCATTTCTTAATCATATGTCTTCTTATATATATATGTATTTATATATATGTATGTGTATTTTTCATATCTAAACTTTTATTACCAGTTATACTAACTTTTTTTCATGTTATTGTGTTTTTAGGTAATCTTTAGAAATTGCGTATATGTCCGAGAAAATCCGATAAAAAGCCAAAAAAACGAAAATCTCTCTCTACCCCAGTGAAGACGAAATTCAAACGCTAGGGTTTTGTTGCTCCAGCGATTGCGTGCTCCTGCGATTCTCTCTCTCTTCAGCGACGAGGAAGAAAGCGATCTTCGCGAGTTCTAGAGGGAGGCGACTGCACTTCCATTGGAAGCTCTCTCTCTCTTCGTCGAGCTCTCTCTCCTTCTCTCTTTCTGTGGGTGTGCGTTCCTGAGAATCAGATTTTCTGATCTCAATTTTGTTTGTTTTCGTTCTCCAATAATTTTCCGGTTTCATTTCTCGGTTTCTGTAATCTCGGCTTTGTTTTTTTTCTTTTATTTTTCGTTTTCGATTTCCTGATTTCGTGATTATCGGTTCTATTTTATTTTACGATTGTTGCACCTTAGATTGATTAGTTTCTCTGATTTTATCGATTTCAACTCTTATTTTCTGAGGAACGTTTTTTCGTTTTTCATTTTCGGTTTTCTGATTTTATCGATTTCAACTCTTATTTTCTGAGGAACGATTTTTCGTTTTTTCATTTTCGGTTTTCTGATTTTATTGATTTCGACTCCTTATTTTCTGAGGAACGATTTTTTGTTTTTCATTTCCGGTTTTCTGATTTTATTGATTTCGACTCCTTATTTTCTGAGGAACGGTTTTTCTTTTTAATTTTCATTTTTTTCGTTTTTTTCGATTTTTTTGATTTCATTGTTATTACTGCCTTGTTTTACATTTATATATCAAATTTCCAGGTGTTGTACGATTCATCAGGTAAATCTGTGCATTACAAGAAAATTCAGACAGAACTCTGTCGAATTTTTCATTTAATTTTCTGATATTTTAGGTTAATTTGTTTAGGTTCATTTCCATCCTTTCAAAGATAGCTTAATCCAGTTTAATCTTTATTACCATCAGGATAATCTTTGTTTTTCGATTCATTACTCGGTTGAGTAGATCTTGTTTGAATTAGAAAGAGAATTAAAGGCGAGTATCATCAAGGTAAAAATCTCGAGTATAAACTTCCTTATTCTCACTTTTATTTAGAGACATACATGCTCATACTTAGGTAGGAATAAAGTTTGTGTTAATGTTGAAATAGGCATTATTATTATTGTGCGTGTATCAGTATTACATTTCAGGCCAAAGTCAACCACAGAAAGTCAAAGTCAGCAGAAACAATCAAAGTCAACAGAAAGTCAAGCAGAAGCAGTCAAAGTCAACAGCAGTAGTTACAATCAGCAGAAACAGTCAAAGTCAACAGAAAGTCAAGCAGAAACAATCAAAGTCAACGAGCGGTAGTTACAATCGCGAAGCAGTCAAAGTCAACGAAAGTCAAGCGAAGCAGTCAAAGTCAACAGCAGTAGTTACAATCAGCAGAAACAGTCAAAGTCAACAGCAGTAGTCACAGTCAACAGAAACAGTCAAAGTCAACCATAGAAAGTCAAAGTCAACACCAGCAGTCAAAGTCAAATCAGCAAATCTGGGGGTTATATTAATTTGTTTTATTTTTTAATAAGTTTTAAAATATTTCTCTTGTTACATCATTTGTTATAGTTTGTTATAATTAGTTTAGTTTGTTTAAATAATTTCTTTTACTGACTTTTCTATTTTATAAGCGTAATTAAAGTAATAGGATAATTACACATATCATCACATTTTAGGTGGACTCTTGGTGAGTCGTAGTTACCCGTGAGGGTAAGGGGGAGATTCCTTAGGAATCGTAGTGAGTCAGGACGACTCTAGGGAGTTGACTAGATAGTCAACTCGAGGGATATTTATTCTTCACCTTGCAGGATCACTCGGACTCGAGGAGGAGCGACTTACTTGGTGCGTGCGTGGATTGGTGCCGAGACTCGGTGACTACGAGAGGGCAGGCTAACCTGAAAGAGAGTAGGGAGCGGCGTGCGGAGCTCGGGAGTCGGCCGGGGACGGGACGAGTGGACGGAGTGCCGGGAGGACGGCGGCGAGAGTTAGGTCACTAGCCGAGAGTGTGAGGGAGTCAGATCGAAAGATCGTGTAGAACTTTTGATCTGTTAATCCCAGCCAGCTAGTAGTTACTACTAGGGGATTAGAAAAGGGTGAGGAGAGACTCTAGGGGGACTGTCTCCTCCTGGGACTGGCGCGGGGGTCTGGAACCCTGTCCAGTATAAAAATATATGGCCTACGAGTGACGTGAGAAAGTTGAGAGATAATCAACGAATTGAAAAAGGAATTAGGATAAGACAAAGATCAAAAAGAAACTAATTCACCCCCCCCCCCTCTTAGTAATTTCACCATCTCATTAGGGAATTTCAATTATGATCTTAAATATAATTAGGATTAAAGATTATAATGTGTAACTATTTATAATAATTCATAATTTGATGTATTTTTAAATCATAACATGAATTTACACAAAATGATAGAAATATACTTAAAATATGATAACATGCATATATTTGTAATGATTAATGCCTTAATTTGTATTAATAATTATATAATTACATGCATGAATAGCATGTTATCAATCCCATGAATAGGAATGTTTAGAACATATGTTTAAAGACTAGTGATCACTATATTATGATCTCATCATAATTCACTTAGTCATTGCACATGCTCATGGACTTCATTGCAAACATCACACAAGAATGACAATGAATAAATTTCATTACAATGAACATAAACAAGATACATGAAAGTGTGATTGGCTTATAGGCCACATAATATCCATCAATTTATATCAAGCATTGTGTAATGACTGTAGTTCGATTCAATCAAGCACTCCAAATTGCGCCACACATTATGTAGGAGTCCATCAACAAAAAAAGATATGACTGTTTTAACTCTTGCAATGAACAAACAAGATTTATTGATGTTTATCACTCGAATCGTCACCTAATTAGATGTTGCCTCGTACCCCTTCACTTAAGTGATCATCAATGACTACGATCATTCTGCAGATTGAGTGCTCTACCTTGCGCCACGTCACCTAGGTATAAAATAAAAAAAAGTTTCATATTGAAAATATAATAAAATTTTTTTGCTATACATAGAGCTGAGACTTATTAGGTTAATTTTGTCCTAGATTGGTGACCTTGAACTCCTAGATTACCATGAGCTTGAGGATTTTTAAGATTTTTAAAATTACTATGAGCTTGAAGAGATTCCTAGATTGGACTTTATGGCTCCCCAAAGGAATACCTAGATCCATGGTTCCATTGAACTTACAACCTCCCTAACATGACACGTAAGGTTGATCTTTCCATGGGTTCACTAAAGAATTTGAGGGTGTTCATATACTCCATGTTTTTCATGTTTCATGTGGTTTTGGAAAGATCATGTTTTCTGTTCACATGGTTTATAATCATATCATGCATAGAGTATCGAATGAAGGACTACAATAATAGAAAAAATATTTTAAGTTTTCTAGAAAACTCCCCCCCCCAAACTCATTTCTTTTATTTTCCTCAATAAAAAAAAGCATGTTCATGGGAAAGAAATGGCAATCATGATACATGGCATGCGAAATAAATAAATATAGAATGATAAAAGGGGTTACAAGAAAAACTTATCGACAATTTTGCGTTGGTCGCATTCTTCTCTTCATTCTTGGAGTTCTTCTTGGATAAAGTTCTTTCTTTTGTTGTTCTCTCTTTTCTTAGCGTATATGGAGCCTATAAGAACAGGAAAAACAAAATCAAACATAAAAGCAAAAAGCAAATGCAAAAGAAAAATAAAAGCAAAAGCAAATACAAAAGCAAAGATAAGAACAAAAAGTAAATGCAAAGGCAAAAATAAAAGCAAGAAGAAAATACAAAAGCAAAGATAAGGTTGGGTTGCTTCCCAACAAGTGCTAAGTTTTATGTCTTCAGCCGGACGTAACTCACTCTCAGGAATATCTAGTAGCTGATGTCTTAAGAAGTTGCATCTCTTGATCATGGATGGGTGGTGGTTCTTCTTTGCCAATAGATGGTTTTAATATATGCACATTCACCTCGAAGGATTTGCTGGTCTTAAGATCTAAAATTAAGACTGGTCCATTATCAAATGCTTCAAGGACCTCATATGCATCATCCCATCTAGAGCGCAACTTCCCCAGAAAGAGTTTAAGACAAGAGTTATAAAGCCACTTAAGCCACTTAACTCTGAAATCAACTTTTTGCAAAATTTGAGACACTTAAGCGAATTAGTAATTCTTAACCCAGTGTCAAACTTCACGAGGACGAAATGCCAATGAAGTTTGCGGGTCAACACCTAGTGACGTATCTCACATAAGTAAGTATGCCCTAACCCCTATAGAAAGAAAAATCAAGATACATACGATCCAAAACATGCAAATCACACCACATGAGCAAACCACACAAATAAACTCTTAATAACAGAACAAGCAAGGGAAGAATGATATTTTTATCTTAATTTTTGCCTATTCCAATGATGAGATTGTCTTAAAGTTCAGGTTCCTTTCTCTGCAAGGTTAGTCCAATAAAAGAAGGAAAAAAAACCCTAATTTGACCTTGAATTCAAATGAAAAATCAATAAGGCGTGCTCCCCTACAACAACGTCATTTTGAGGAGCGATGAAACGTGCGGTCATTGAAACACATGATCGTCGGTCAAAAGATATAATTTTCGAATTCACGACGATTTAAAAATCAGAAATCAAACACAATGACATAAGATAAGGTCGATTCCACGGAGAGCACGGTTGACTTTTATTAAAAGAGTTGACTTGGTTAATCTAAGCCTAATTAGGGTTTTTAATAAAGGAATATGTTATATAATCTATGGAAATAGTACTAATATATGAGAGAAGATGTTTTTAGAGTTTTCAAAAAAAATTGGAGAAGAAAAGTCAAAAGTCAAAAGTCAAAGTCAAAGCATTGACTTTGACCCTACTTTGACTTTCTCTGAAATCAGAGAAGAAAAAAGGTGAGATAATATTACAAAAATTTTATTTTTAGAAACTAGAGAGTAAGAGGAGAATTTTGATATAAAGATCATGATTTTTATAGCACACTTGAATTTTTTGTGATTTTTCAAAGTTAACGAACATAAAATCACCAAAATTAGGGTTTTGGTCAAAATCTTTCAATTGACAAATTAAATGGTATCCAAATCTGAAAAACCACCGATGCATAGAAAGCTTACGATTGGAGGATTACAAAGACACCGAAATTGACAAATTTCACATTCTAGATTTGTATTAATAGCCTTCAAAAGTCAACGCCCAAATTTGGATCTTGATGAAAAGTAGTCAAGATGCGTATTTATTTTGAATAGTAGTTGATCAAAAGGTAAATCAAGGAGTCAAATATTGATGAAAATTTGTGAATCTGATATCCACAGAAAACTGACTTGACAAGAAGTCCAAAGAAACTAAATTCATGAGAATTGCACTTAACACCATGAAGAAATCCTTGTTCGGAAATCAGCAAAAATCCATGAAAAAATTTGGGGAAAATGAAGAATTTTTTTGTTCTTATAACTCTAATTACCCATCTAAACCTAATCTAAATGACCTTAAAATTGAGGATTATGAAGGTATCACACTAGCAACTCGATTGACATGAAGATTGAGTCTCAAATTGCTTTGATTGCTGTAGATTTCTCTGGTTCCTTCTCCAACGTGATTTCGGCGTTCAAGGGGCAATTACTTTCCGTTTTCTCACAATTTTCATGAATTGCTTGCCTCAATCCATGCGCGATTGAGTCTAGAACGCAATGATTCATGAAGAACTCAAGATTTTCCTCCAAAAATGCTCAATTCAACGTTTAATCAAGAGTTAAAAATTTATGTAAGAGAGAGAACATGAATTTAGAAAATAATTTTGCGATTTAATTTGGCCCATCCAATTTCTTTTAAACAATCGGACGGCTCAGATGAAGCCACATTGTGTGGAAGAAGTGGACCACGATCCCCACGATGCGAGCCCACCTTTGTCTTTATTTCCAGCATCAGATCTTCATCGAAGTGTCCACAAGGTGCCACGTGTCATTACAAGATTTGCTAGTTGCGAGATTATGTCCTAGCCCTTGGATCCCACAAATGAGATCGACAGCTACAAATTGATCAAGTGCCTTAATCAAGATCTGGTGGACCAAGGTCCACTAGATCAACACGCACCATTCGCATGCTTGATCCAATGTCTCATGAACTACCATGTCGTTTGTGAAACATAGACACAAGCATTAGTCCCACATGGGAAAATTTAAAGGGAATCAACGCCTTTATAAGGGGGCCCCTTATTGATATCGTGTCACCCAATGGGCCCATGACGCCCCACTCTCTCTACATGATAATCTAGTCCCACTATGTTTGTGGGCCCAACCCGCTTAGCCCACTTAGCTTACTCCCCATGTAGGCACTGCGCGGGTCTGTGTCGGCCGAGCTGGTGCTGTCACATGGCCGCGTCACCATGTCAGCAACACGCAGGGTGTGCGCCGAATTTACCCCCTTTTTTTGATTTTTGTAATTTATGAAAAATTCATAAAAAGTCTTGAAAAATCTAGAAAAATTTTTAATCTTCAAAAATTCATAACTTCATTTCAAGAACTCTTTTTTGTACAAAATTTTCTTCATTGGATGAAGAAATTTGATCATCTTCAACGTTATGCCCTGAGATAAAACATTAGACATAAAAGAAAATTATGAGTAAGTTAATTCGTAGTTTACTTTCTAAAGTCAACTAGATTAATTCCCTCTTTTACTCTTAATTTTCTTTTTTTCTTTTTTTTCTTCCTCTTCTTAAACCTTCATGCAATCACTTAAATCCTGAAACATTTAAAACCACCAACTTGAGGTCAAATATAAGTGGTTTGACTCTTGAAAAGGGTCAAACACACTTAAAACAAATAATAATGCTCAATAGATGAAAACTATATAATTAAGTGATTTGGCCTTAATTTGAAGAAAATTCCATTTTAAGATGATAACATGCATTATATAGACTGAAATTATGCATAAAAGTGTTTACAAGCATGAAAATGCATATAATAAGATGCATGTTATCAACATCTGAATACATTATTTTAAGGAATAATGATGCATAAGTAAATTTGAAAGTTTATAGTATATTATTTTCTATTTTAAAGTTCAAATTATATTTGATTTTAAAATTCAAAATAATTAGAGAAAATGATTTTATACAAATTTATTTTTCTAGTTTTATTTTTAAAAGAAAATGTGTATTTTTCTAGTAACAAATTTATTCTCTTCTTATTTCTTAAGTTAAAATGCACAAAATGCTAGAATATTTATTTTGTGATAAATGAGTTATATTTTGAAAGTTATGAATTTTTTTTTTTTTAGGGATTTTTCAATTATTTTTATGTACTTTTTTGAATTTATTTTAATTTGAAAACCATTAAGAAAGAGTGTTTTTATGCACATGCTGACATGGTTCATGTTGTGGCATGTGTGATTGTATGTTGCCACGTGGCGGTGTATGGCCGTGCCACGTGGTGCACACAAGGCGGAAGTGTGTGCGCGCCATTAGTGGTTAAGCGCTCTTTAAGGGCATAAACTAATCACTAAGTTCACTTTTGTATTTATTTGTGAAAATCCCTTTGATTTTTCCAATGTGGGGACTACGTTTCTTTATGTTTTATCGCAAGCAACGTGGCACAATAAGAGGCGTCAAATTTTACAATTGAATAAGAAGCATCAATTTTCACTTACTCGATAGGGGTATGGGGCACATTTTAATTCGGCATTGATTTGTTTTATAAAAGACGAAAAATCTTAGCCATCCATTAGGGGAATTATAATAGTCAAGATATAATCCGCCCAATGGACTCCTCCAAGTGATGCATGGAAGCATCATAGGCATTCGTTGAAGATCAAATGGCAACTATTTCATGGCGATTCTTGTACACATGATTACATGGTGAAATCTGGATGCTCCAGTGAAGATCTGACAGCCACAATTTAAGGACACCTTTTTGCCTCCCCTCTTTTAATCACAACCGTTGATTGAAGATGAAGAGACAATCAAATGGCCACACCGAAAAACAGCTCTATTTGCCCCCCGTCTTCTTTGAACGGTGTACTCATTCTTGGATTTTCGATCAATCTAACCTTTTGGACAATAGAATCCTTGAACCTCTTGTTTCGATTGTCTTCAAGAGTCATTATTCGTCCATGAATTGTCTAAAATCAGGATTTCGTCGAGGGCAATGGAAGAATTCGTTGCTTGAACTCTAATTTTTTGTTTTTCAAAATGTTGAATGAAAGCCTTGATCCGGTAATTGATTGGGTCATTTCAAGCACGATTTTTGGTTAGATTACGTAATTTCTTCCAAATATTTCATACTATAATGTTAGATTTTAATTTTGATGCATATATTAGTTTAATTTTACAAAATTTTATCATTTTCTCTCTCTCCTCATGATTGATTTTTCTTATCTTTTTTTGCTCTTTGAGTTCTCCACGAATAGTTATTAAAATTTAATGATTTTTTATTTCGTGGATTTGTTTTCAAGTTTTCTTTCCAGAAACATCAATTTTCCTAATTTCTTACTTCAATTAGTTGTCTAATTTGATCCCAAATTTATATTTCCTTACTTAGTATAGTGTAAGCAAGGGTTGAATTCATAGGGAGCTGAGGTAATGAGATTAGATGTTGAAATGAAATGTGAGAGAGCGTGGAAGAAGTGAGAGCGTGCAAAGAAGTGCTAGCGTAAATGGGATGTGTAGAAATGATATCTGATTTATATGTCAATAAATATACATAATGTTGATATCTGATTTGTATGCATGGTTGGGCTTGCATGAGATTTGAATTTGGTAATTAGTGATTTTATTAATTACCTCTTCTCTTAACAATGTCAGATTAGTGATTGACTATCCATATGGGTGTAGATTCGAATGGGAGTCGTGTGAAGCGATTATGTTCTAACCCTAATTGACTTTGAAATGAGCTGCGAGGACGAGTCAACCAGCCAGTCTACTATGACAGCAAGTAATCACATAATTAATCAAATTAATAAATATTTCATGCCACTTCCAAGTAAGTTCAGATAAATATTCAGCGTAAAAACAGGCTAAAGAAGTAGAAAGATGTCAGCTCATTGGCATTTTGCTTTATTTGGGATAAAATCCCGGCACGTAGATTTTCTTATCCTGATATGATATGAACACGACAGAATCTTCCCACTTTCCCGCTTGGATCTCTGTATTCCGCCTGCCTTTGTCCAATCCTGTCTGTTTTGTAGCTGGTTCCACGGCGTACTGAGGGACTTGAACAGATAGCTCTCTTCTTACAACCCCTTGTTCATTGGGAGAATCCACCGGCAGTCTATCGCAAGTAGAGCAACTTGCATGATAATCCGTCAGTTTCACAGAGTGGTCGGGGCTGCATCATCTTTATCCTTGTCTTTTTGAGGTTGGCAAGTTATGAACGGGGGGGAATAATGACGTCATGCCCTCTCTCTCTCTCTCTCTCTCGCTCTCTCCCTCTCCCTCCCCTTCTCTCTCCCCCCCTCTCTCCCGCTCACCCATATCTGTCTGCCCATGTCTCGAATCTAAAGATACCATGCCTTACGTAGAACAATGAAAGATACTGCATTCATGCTACTAGAATTGTTGGTGACTACCCACTACTTTTCCTGTGGTCCTGAAGTCCATCATCATTCCTATCACGATGAGCTTTTGGAAAACGAACGGTAGAAGAGCTGCACTGAATTTGATAAAGGTGATGGTTAATGGACCCTCCCCGATCATGCCTTAGTGATTCGAGTTGGGCGGCCCAATAACTCTCCCTTTGGCTTATACTGCATTATTGCAGCAGTAGCGCCGGTCAACTTTCCAAAGCATCTCTCTCCGTCCCTAAAGTTTATCCGAGAATACAGGAATGGCGGCAACTTCGTGCCCGAAGAGAGAGAGAGAGAGAGGACAACATCTTAGCTCACGTGAAAGTTTAGGTGGCCGGTTTCCCCGTGACTACTGTCAGCCGGCGGGGAGAGCGCGACGCTGGAGGCATCAGCCACCATAGAAGTTGGAGGCCCCCCCCATCGCTCTCCAGGACAGAGATAGAGTCGCCAACTTTCAACGCAATAATAGCCTAAATGAGAGTAAGATTCTCGTTTCTCTGAATGAAGAGAGCGCAACAAGAAAGACCAACGGAGAGAGAGGAGCCTGTTCTGTGGCGGGTAATCCACAGAAAATGGATTCGACCTTCGCCATTGGACTGGTCGGCTGAAGCCTAGAGTACTCTTAGGCCAGCTTTTTATCAGTTACTATTTTCTACGGGGCATGAATCTCTCTCACAGAGAGAGAGAGAGGATAGGACAAGCATCTTTAAGTAGTTCTGCCGCCCTGCCGGCTGCCGTTCTATATATCGAGACGGAGACGCCCAAGATTTCTCCAGACACAGTTACCCTGAGCAGTGCAGTTGTTACTGTCCTTTCCTCCCAAGCTCTCTCCCTGGCCAGAAGTCGAATGGCCACTCCGCCGGAGACAGATGGCGGCAAGATCATCGCCGACGCTTGGGACTACAAGGGACGCCGCGCCGTCCGCAGCCAGTCAGGAGGCTGGGCAAGCGCCGCCTCCATCCTAGGTTCTCTCTCTCTCTCTCTCCTCGTCTCTTTCTCTCGCCTACTCACTAGGAAGATGCAGTGGTGGAGCTAAACGAGAGGCTGACGTCGCTGGGGATAGCAGTTAACCTGGTGACCTACATGACGGGCACGATGCACCTCGGCAACGCCATGGCGGCGAACACCGTGACAAACTTTCTGGGCACGTCGTTCATGCTGTGCCTCCTGGGAGGCTTCATTGCCGACACCTATCTAGGCAGGTGAGGGGATTTGGCCGCTGCCCGGCTAACCTGAAAACAGGAATGACCAATCTTTGCCGCCTTAGCTTCTCATGACTCACATGGTTATTCCTATCCAGGTATCTCACCATCTCCATCTTCGCCGCCGTTCAAGCCACTGTAAGAAGCTCTCTCTCCCTCCCTTTTCTATATCCTCCTCTGATCTGTCTCCTCTTTTCCTTCTGTGTTCCATCTCTCTCTGCCTCTACGTGACTCCGGCTCTCTTCTTTCTCCATCTTCTTTTCCTGTCTTCGAGGCTCTCTCTCTCTCTTCCTCCCTTTATCCATCATCTCTCTTTCCAAGACTCTCCACTCTAAGTGTCTACGCTCTTTTTTCTCTCTCTTCCCCCATCCTTTATGAATCATCTCTCTCCGAGACTCTGAACTCTAATAGTCCATTCACTTCTCTCTTTAGCTTTCTCTCCTGTCTCTCTATCTTCCAGACTCCCGATCTTCCCTCTCGGTGCGACGGAGTGGGAGTTTCTCCACTTCGCTTTTCTCTGAAGTTTCTTTCCCTCTCTCATTCTCTCTCTCTCTCTCTCTCTCTCTCTCTCTCTCTCTTCGTGGAATCTGGACTCTCATCGCCCTTTCCCAAGTCTCAACAGCGTACAACGCCCACTCTTCTCTCTCTTCCTCTGAACTCTCTATCGCCTCTTTCTCGCTTCTCTCTTTCTCAACTCTTCCTTCTCCCTTCTTCAGTCCTTCCTCTCTCCCAGACTCGTCTTTCTATCTCTTCCCTCTCCCTAAACACTCCCCGGTCTCCTTTATACTTTCGGTGACGATCAACTGAACCATTCTGTCTTATATTGGCGACTAAGGGGGTGACGATCCTGACAATCTCGACGGCTGTCAACGGTCTCCGCCCGCCCAGATGCCTCCATTCATCAGGTTCATGCATCCCCGCCAACGGCTCCCAGCTCGCAGTCCTCTATCTCGCTCTCTACCTCACCGCTCTCGGTACTGGTGGGCTCAAGTCCAGTGTCTCGGGCTTCGGTTCCGACCAATTCGACGAGTTTGACTCCTCGGAGAGGAAGAGCATGATGAAGTTCTTCAACTGGTTCTTCTTCTTCATCAGCCTCGGCTCTCTCTTGGCGGTCACCGTCCTCGTCTACATCCAAGACCACGTGGGTCGGCGCTGGGGCTACGGCATATGCGCCACCGCCATCCTTCTCGGGCTCCTCTTCTTCCTCTCTGGAACTCGCCGATACCGCTTCAAGAAGCTCGTCGGCAGCCCTCTGACGCAGATGTTCTTCGTCTTAGCAGCCGCCTGGAGGAACCGCAAGCTTCCTCTACCTGCAGACTCCGCGCTTCTGTACGATGTCGTCGAGGAGGATAAGCTGAAGCAGCCATTACCCCACACCACTCACTTACGGTTAGAATTCTCAGGAAATCTCCTTAATGACATTACTGGGGTTTAATGCAATAAAGGTTTTTTTTCAACTGTTTCCACAGTTTTCTGGACCGCGCGGCCATTAAAGCGAATGAAGAAGATAGGAGCAGATCTCTCAGCAAATGGCGGCTGAACAGCCTGACTGACGTAGAGGAAGTGAAGATCGTGGTTAGGATGCTACCCATCTGGGCAACGACGATAATGTTCTGGACGGTGTATGCGCAGATGACGACATTCTCCGTCTCTCAAGCCATCACCATGGATCGCCATATCTCGAGCTCCTTCGAAATACCACCAGGCTCTCTGACAGTCTTCTTCGTGGCTTCTATCCTTCTCACTGTTCCCATCTACGACCGAATAATCGTCCCACTAACTCGCCGCTTCACTGGAAACCCTCAAGGAATGACGCCGCTACAGAGAATAGGCGTGGGACTCGTACTCTCGGCTATGGCTATGGCTGTGGCCGCCTTGACAGAAATCAAGCGCCTCCGCATAGCAGAAAAAGAGGAGAGTCCTCGCGGAACTTTGCCGATGAGCGTGTTTTGGCTGGTGCCGCAGTTTCTTCTTGTTGGCTCGGGAGAAGCTTTCACGTACATAGGGCAGCTTGACTTCTTCCTCAGAGAGTGCCCTAGCGGGATGAAGACGATGAGCACGGGGCTGTTCTTGAGCACTCTCTCGCTGGGCTTCTTTGTTAGCTCGGCGCTGGTGTCTGTCGTCGACAGCGTGACGGGGAGAGGCGGGCACGGGGCCTGGATCGCCGATGATCTCAATAAAGGAAAGCTCTACAACTTCTACTGGCTTTTAGCGGTGATCAGCCTCGTGAACTTTGGTATTTACTTAGTTTCCGCTAGATGGTACTCTTACAGAGACCGCGGAGATGCGTCGTTCACCGGAGATCTGGAGCTTAAGGACGCCGAAAAGGGGGGCCGCCCCTCCTAAGATGAGATCTTTCTCGTCCATTTATCAATGTAAAGACCGGTGACTCAGTTCAACCTGCTCGTCTATCTACCTTCGCCGCTACGCGAGAAAGCTAGGACAAATGAAGAAGTTGATGAGGAACTTCTTCTGTAACCGCAGTTTGTGTGCTGAGTGACGGTTACTAGGGATGTTACAACACGATGTAATGCTCTATAATAACCGTCGTGTTGTAACTTCTTCATCTCTGGTACGTGAGGGGAGAAGAGAGGAGAAATCGACGAAGAATGGGGATTCCATCGGACGCCGTTCTACCCAGGAAACTTCGAGAACTCGAGTCCGCGCTGCGACAAGCTTTCGCCTCTAGACGCAATCAGGAAACGGATGAGAAGATAGAGGAGGGGGAGATAGAGATTAATGACGAGATTAGTCGGAGGATAGAGTTTTTGAGGAACTTGCTCTGCGCGGAGATGGAGTCTCATCAAGGATCAAAGCCGACACATCTGTTTCACATCGCAGAGCGTTTGGCTCTTTTAGAAGATGCGTATCAGAGATGGCTTGATGGTGGGTCTTCTCCGAATGAAGATGACGCGCTTGATAACGTTTCTACTTGCTCCTGCACTTTTTCTTGCTTCAACGAGGAAGAAGAAGAGCATGAGACTCCTGTCTTGGAAGATCCGTGGCTCACAGAGGCGCAAGTCGTCTCCCTAGACATGAAGCAATCCGGAATGAATCTTTCAGGTTCATCCTATTCATCTTTATACCGATCAGTTTCCGCATTCCCAAAATGATAGGGTACGATGATTGATTCCTTAGTCAAGTTCTTGCTGACTATCATGTGTCTTTTCAGATCCGATTGGTAATTTTCATCTATCTCCAAATAATATCTTAAAATAATGATGATTGTTGTGGTTCTTGCCATTCCTCTTTGATTCCGTTTAGTATTTTACACAATCCGTAAATGTTATGCTCTGATGACCGTATTATTTAGGTTCTTGTCATTCATCTTCGATTCCAATGGGTGATTGTCATCTTTTCCTTATGATGAGAAGTTTTAGGTTCTTCCGATGTATCTTTGATTCCAACGTGTAGTTGTCATCTTCTCCTTATCAGGATGATGATGACGACGATGATGGTTCTTGAGGTTCTTTCTACTCATCTTTAATTCCAATTAGTGTTTCATCGTCTCTGACTATGGCATTGGATGTTGATGGTGTTTTGCAGGTTCCTTCCATTCTTATCTTATTCCAATTCCTAGTTTCATCTTCACTTCATGATATGTTACGATGATGAGGATGTTTTCATTTTCTTCATAATCATCTTCGATTCCGATGATGAGTGGTTTTCAAAGTCTCTTACAGATACTTTAAGATCAAAAAGATAACAAAATTTATAATGATGATGGTGTCTTCAGCGGGACCGAAGAAGAAGGGATTCACGGCAAGCCTGGCGGCCCTACTCACTGCCGGGATAGCAGCGGCAGCGGCGGCGGTGGTGACGGGGATCCTGTTTAACTGCTTCAAGGAGGCTGAGAGAACGATTCTCTTGGCACCGACATAATAAACTTACAGCAAACAACAACGAGATATCAAGAATTCAGTTCATTCAAAATCTCATTTTCCTTGTATTTCTGTCTCTCACTACCGCAACGCAACGGTTCTTATTGAATCGTAGAACATGTTGTAAAAGCATAGGAATCAAGCAAATCCAGACACAAGTATGCACAGAATCCACCTCTCTCCTTCACACAATGAGGATTTAGAGAGCGAGAGGGAATATCTGAGTTCTTAACTCTTCTTGAAAGCATAGCCAGCAATAATACCAATGACAGCGACGAACAAAAGAGCGATGAGGGAAAAACCGCCGCGCTGCCTCCTGCCCAATTCTATCTTCAGCGTATCCTGCCAGATAATGAAATCAAGGGTTTTGGAAAATGACCCAACATCGACAATCAAAGACAAGAGATAGTAATCATACTAGCTCTTGACGAAGTTTCTGATTTTGCTGAATCGCGAAGGTCTTCTCCTCCGTCAACTTCGTGATCACAGACGTCACCTGCGAGTTTTTTTCCTTGGGTAACGTCGTCGGGAACATCTCAAAGCCTGGAAATCACGCAAATTGAGAAACCCCAAACAGCTGTAAAATTCGAGTAAAATCTAAGAATAGAAGTCTGTTTACGGGATCAAAGGTTGATGAGCTCTGGACCCCATTATCTAAAGAAGTAGCCCGAGGCGGTGATCCTTCTTCCGATCCTTCAGGAACTGGTGATGGGGGATTCGCTGGAAGATAGATCACTCTAAGTTTGACCTCCTCGATGACTTTTCCGGGAGATTTATTAAACTGGAAATCAAATCTCATAAAATTATTAAAAGGTATTGCTTATTCAGAAAATCAAGAATAGCTCAAAATTTTCACCATCTCCGGAGTTGTATCCGTCGTCGTCCCTCCTTCGTCAATGACGACGCTCTGCACGAGAAACTTATCTTTGCACTGGAGATCCTCCGGTGCCTCCTTCTGGGCTTGCATCGTTACTGGATTCAAAATATTAGATTAAAAAAATTAGATTAAAGAATCGACGAAGTTACGGTCAAGAGCGCAAATCACCGGTGACATCGCAGGTCATCCCAGGTAAGACGATTCCGGAATTAGGACGAACGCAGTACCGCTTCGGACTCGTCGTCTTGATCTGACAAAATATGATGAAAATTGTTCAACAATCTAGGTTTTCGGATCCCGCAAAGGAGAACGTCATACCTTAAATGCAACGTACTTATCCGTCGTGTTGGTCAATTGCATGGAGCACGAGCTCTGCTTATTCAGTTCGACTACGACCGGGAACAAAGACGAAAAGATTCAAGATTTGGGGGAAAAACAGATCCGCCGTTAGATCAGATCAAGTGCACAAGAATCGAACCAAAATACAGCGAGTAAGGAGATTGAAATGTTCTTGCCGACATACAGTGGAATTTCAGCTCCAGAGGCCGGACGTTGAGAAGATCCCCGCTGTACATTCTCGACGATTGAAGGCTCGATTCGACGATTTTTGCTATTATCGGCCTCCAATCGAGAAACCCTGGGCCGGGAGAGAGGGAAATGGAGAGGGATCGAGAGGTTAGGAGACTGTTATTTTCGTCCCCAGTCGGCCCTTGTTTTTCCCAAAACCCGGCAGAAATTTGTTGCAAGCAGAAGCGGAGATACCCAAGAAGAGAGGCGAAGGGGGAACGACTAAATGACCAAGATGCCACCCCTTCATTAAGGAACCTCGAACATCGGACAGGGCTATAAAAGGGAAACTCACATTTACAGACATCGCGATAAAATGATTTTTTAACCAAATCCTATTAGTAGAAAATATTAATAATCCAACTTTTTATTTAGGAAAAATATAAACAAAATAGAAAAAATCTACTCCCTCTATTTCTTGAAATCTCTTACGCTCCATCCTCTTCATGTAAAGGAACAAATAAAAAATGGAGGGACTTGTAAAAAATAAAAAATGGATGGATGAAATGAATAATCCTAGTGGATGGAAGTTCTAACGTCATTTTAATGATAGATTTAGCTATCTTGATAAAATTCATTTAAAGAAATCTTGAAAAAAATAAAATTTATGGGAATTGAATGTGGTTTTTTTTAAAAATATCTTCGTTCCTACATAAATATGATATCTTATGATATAAGTTTTTCATTATCAACTAGATAAAGAACCAAAGAGTCTACCATTAAGGATTATATAACTATTTATACCTAAGCTGCACATCAATGAGGCTTATGAGCTCAAAATTTGTCATTTGTTTAATCCAAAAATTATTAACAGACATAAAATGGGAGTAATACATCAAATATTATATTATTTCTAGGTCAATTCATTGGAAAATATGATCGTAAAGAGAACCATTTTCCTACTAAAGTAAATTGAAAATAACAAAAGAATGATAAATTAGGTTTAATATTTGGTAGAGTTACCTTGGTACACAAATTAGTTTTGAGTTTTCAACAGAGTGCTCCTTTGCTTTGATTCAAAGTCCAATAAATTCAATGAAACCTTAGAAGATGAAAAAGAAAAAAAGTAAGGTTGTGCTATTTAGTGAGTCAACTCTGAGTCTAGACTCTTAAATTTATTTAAACTTTTGTGGTGTGAGATTTTTAACTCATGAATGATTGAAGAAAGGATTGAAAAGAGAATTTAAAAACCAAATGATTGAAATTCCCTAATAAGATGGTGAAATTACTAAGAGGGGGTGAATTAGTTTCTTTTTTTAATGTTTATGTTATTCTAATCCATTTTTGAATTCGTTGATTATCACTCAACTTTCTCACATCACTCGTAGGCTAGATTTGTTTATACCGGATTGGGTATCCAGACCCTCGCGCCAATCCTAAGAGTCCTCCCAGAGTCACTTTTCACCTTTTTAATCCCCTAGTAGCAACCACTAGCTGGCCGGGACAATTAGATCAAAAGTTCTACACAATCTTTCAATCTGACTCACTCACGCTCTTGGTCAGTGACCTTACTTCGCCGCTGTCCTTCAGTACCCCTCCGATCGTCTCATCCCCCAGGCCGACTCCCAGAGCTCCGCGTGCCGCTCCCTACGCTCTTCAGATTGGCTTGCCCCTCTGAAGTCACCGAGTCTCAGCACCGATCAACGAACGCACCAAGTAAGTCACTCATCCCCGAGTTCGAGTAATCTTGCAAGGTGAAGAACAAGTATACCTCGAGTTGACTTTCTAGTCAACTCCCTAGAGTCGTCCCGACTCACTACGATTCCCAAGGAATCCCCCTCTTACCCTCATAGGTAAGTACGACTCACCAAGAGTCCACGTAAAAGATGATGGTATATCTAATTATCCTAGTACTTCAATTAAACTTATAAAATTATAAAGCTATATGGAAAAATACTAAAACAAACTACATCAATCACAACAAACAATAACAAATAATGTAACTATGATATGCGTAAAAAAATTTTCTAAAAATTATTTAAAATAAAACAAGTTGAGATAACCCCCTGATTTATTGATTTGACTTTGACTTTGACTTTGACATTGACGTTCAGACTTTTGTTGACGTTGACTTTTATCTTGACTTTGAATTTTTTCTTGACTTTGACTTTTGCCTTGACTATGACTGCTCCTGTTGACTTTGACTTTCTATGGTTGTCTTTGACTTTTTGCGATATTCTCCCTTGAGTATAAAAGAGAAATGCAACAACCCAATAATGCTAAATAACCCCTAGAGTAATTCTTGAAATATCCTCACTATGAATTGAATGCGTATATTTCATAAATTAACTAATAAATGATAAATAATTCACTGGAAATTAAACCACATTTAATCTCACCTTGATGAGGTCTCACTAAACCTAAAAGTTTATAAATTATCTAAAGAACAGATCAGAAGATATATTAACGAATGTTTATATCTATAGGTAATGCTAAACAAAATCTCAAATTAGATTAGTCTAAAATCAGAAATTTAAAACAGAAATTCAAATCAAAATTCGATAGACTTCTGTATGAAGTTTTCTTCTAATGCTCAGATCTACCTAACCTATTAAAGACAAACCTAACACAAATAGAAGGATAAGAACACAACCAAAATGAAATTAGGAATTTTAAAACTTAATTAGAATCTAAACAACAAACTCACCGAAATTAGGAAGACATAAATTAAATCAGAAGTTTGAGTAAAAATACACCAAAATTTTGAAAGATAGAAAGTAGATAGAAGACCAAAGACTCTAATACATAGAAAATATACAATATATAAATTAAAAAATAGATGATGGACAATAAGAAAAACGAATATGTGGATATAAGAATGAGATATCAGATATGAGAATAAAAACTAATTCAAAGACACTAAAATAAAAAATGGTAAATAAATCACAAGATATAGACTTAACGGAAAATTAAAACGTGACATGAAATCAGGTAATACGACAAACATATAATAAGATAAACGTGACAAGAGATTGACCGTGACAGAAATCAAGAAGTTTAGAAGGAAAGTAAAGAATAGAAATTTGAGATCACAACGGAAAACAAAATGCACAATGATATTAGAAATGCAAACAGAAAAAAAAAAGGAATAGAAATGAGAAATGATCTAACGGATTAGATTTAGAAAGCTGAGAGATCAGAAATCGAAATCATTATGAGATTCAAACAAAATGAAAACTCAAACGACTGCCCAACAAGAGATTTTGCAGACGATCTCGGTGATTTCCGCCAAGTGCGATTGACGGTACGATTTAGTGTGGTCGTTGAAAACACATGATTGTCAGTAAAAAAAATTATAATTCCCGAACTCACAATGATTTAAAGATATGAAATCAAGTACAGTGAAAAGATCGGGTCGAACCACAGAGAGCATGGTTGACTTTTTATCGAAGAGTTAACTTGGTCAAATATAGGTTTAATTAGGGTTTTTAAGATTGGAAAATGATATATTAGTGGTTGACTTCTTTGTAGAAGTGAGGGCCTCATAGCCCATATGATTACATTTTGAGTAATAAAGCTAAATGATCTAGAGAAACCATGGATTATACTTAGTGGTTGACTTCTTTGGGGTTGGGTACCTAACAGGAACCAAGGAAAAAGAGTAATCATAGGTTGAAATGCTATGTGATTGAAAAGGAGAGTATTTGAGAGAAGATAAATTACATCCCCTACCTATCATCAGCCAAAACTGCTTTAGTATAAGGAATTTCTCGATTCTAGACTTTCCCTTTTAAAGAGTGCAATGATCCATAATTCTTGTAGCACCTATCTTTCCTTATAGGCATGTAGTTATCTTTTCCAAAGCAGTAAAGTAGTACATCACCTTGTTTTTAAACTTCACTTTTGATAAGGAACACTCCCAAGTGATTCACAAATCCATCACATCGTCCATTTCTTCCCCACATGTACGTATACCTTCATACTACACTTCATTTGCTACATACTCTCTTCAGAAATCCTAAAACTCCTCCATATCATCATGCTAGTCTTCTGAAATATTAAAAAAATATATATATAAAAAAATAAATAAATAAATAAGAAGAAGAAGAAAACAAAGAGGAGAAAAGTCAAAAGAAAGAGAGAAATAAGAAGTTACAAGAAGGAAAATAAGTGGGAATATCTTCTACCTTCATCTCTACCTCCACTATCATCTCCACCATCTACCCTACCATCACCATCCACCTCATTTGGGAGTATAATTATCATAAGTGGTACCTTCCTTGTTTTTAATCCACTTTGTTTTATCAACATATTTGCTTTTAACCAAGTCATACCTTTAGAAATAACATCTTTTATTTCCTTCAGCCGCCTCACACAATGCATCCAAAGATAGGAATCCTTTTGAATTGCACTCTTTATAGGAGGAAAGCGAGTTGAGGGGAATTCTAAAATACTAGGTAGCCTCTATTTTGAGGGAAGGAGTGATGTATCTATGGAGAGGGTAAGGAATTACATCCGCTCATGAGAGAGCAAGTATCTTTTCATTACCATAGCATCATACCTTAGATATGCTCACCTTGATTATAATTGAGAATTAGACTCGAGCATTAGCCGATAAGCACTACCCTAACATGCACTAAAGAAGTCAAGCTAGAGATGTAATCTAGATCATTATGGCCTACACTATGAGGAAAACGTGATTATACATTTATACACTTCACCTTTTTAGTAGTAGGATCAAAGGATGAAAGGACTTTCTAGGGGGATTATATAGTAAATTTCTAAGAGACTAGCAATCACTTAAGTTGGGGGGTGTGATAACATGCTAATTAGACATGATAAGACATGATTATTGATGCAAATTAAGGCATAAATGATTTCATTTCTATGCATGTTATCATATTTATGAGTATTTATCTATCATTCCATGAAAAAGTCATTATAATCTCAAAATACTTTAAATTAGGGTTAAATACGATGGATTAATGATAAATAATTTTATAAACCCATCTTTACTTGAGATTATAAGTGTTTTTAAAGTGAAATAATGAAAGAAATCATTTTATAAAACATTTATTTAAGTTTTCTTAAGTTTAAATCCTTAAAAAGATAAATATATTTTTGAAATGGAAATTAAAACTCTCATTATTTATTAATTTTGAGTTTTTAGAATGATAAATAATTAAATTTTGGATCAAATGAAAGAAATTTGGATTAATTTGGAGTTATATTTTGAAAGTTATGAATTTTCTAATTTTTAGGGATTTTTTCTTGATTTTTCTTAATTTATTTTTGATTTTTAACAATTAAAAAAATAAAAAAAGGGGGTTTATTTTTGCGCGGGACCCACGTGGATGTGACGTGGCACACAAGGCCACGTGGCAGAGCCACGCAGATCCACGCGAACGCTTACATGGCGTAGATGTGACGTGTGCATATTTATATTTACTCGTAATATAGGGTTATAGTACATATAAGCATCCGATATTCGGATTTAAGCGAACCCTCATAATCATCGCACCTTATATACCCAACACTTTGCTTCTATTTTTACCGTGTGGGACTAAGTTCCACATTAAATTTTAAAATGTAGGTGACGTGGCTTAACGCGAGGCATCAGATCAAGGGCTCACCAATTAAACGCTCGTGGATTGTGTGGAGTCATGGTCCACTGGATCATCAGATTGCGCATGTGCTTTTAAAGAGGAGTTATAACGGTCCAGATGTAACGCGCAGAAAACGCATCCTGATCGTTGGATCGTGATCCAATGGAGGCAGATCTTATGTGTTTCATAACGCATAATGACGTGGCTTCATCCGAGCGCTCCATCAAGATCGGACGGCCGCGATTTAATTGAAACGGTTCACGATGAACCGCTTCATCAGAACCGTCAATTGAATTTAATTGGACGGTTATGCCCAAATGCCCTATAAATTGAGATGTTCTTCTGATTTGTAAAGCATTTGAGAGCAAATCAATCTAATTGATCTTTTTAGACACCAATACTCTTGAATCTCTCGATCCTATTCTCTTCTACACTCAATTCCGCATCTTCGGAGGGCTTAAGATTGAGATTTGGCCGAAAGGAGAAGAAGAAATCGACGCTTGAATCTCATTATCGCGGTTTTTTAGATTTTTGATTAAAATTCTTGATCCGACGATTAATCAAGCTAATCCAATCGTAATCTTCAGTTAGTGGAGGCAGTTTTTACTAATCTTTCATCTATTCATGTTTAATTTTTGTTTATATCATGAATTAAGTTTAATTTAGATTAGATTTTTGGTTTAATCGTGATTTTAAGTTTCGGAAATCACACCCCACTTCGATCTTCAATTTCTCCGCAAAATCAAAGTCAAATTCAATGAATTTTGATTCCGTGGAAACGTCTTGAAGTTCTCTTTCATAATTTACCATTTACCCCAATTTCTATCATCAATTCGTCGTCCAATTTGATCAAATTCGAAGAGATCATCATAAATTTCCTTATTTCTATGTAGATTCGACCCTTATTTACCATTATACCCCTCAATTTGAGATATATTCATCAAATTGGTAAGTTTGGACTTTGTTTTGACACGAGACCTTGTGAAATCGATGACCACTCGGTCTCCTCACATCAGTTAGTAGTGTGATTCCTTTGTAATCCTAGCATTCTAGATAGTTAAGATTAGATTTAGATAGGTAATTAAGGTTTAGGAAATCAGAATTTGGTCATTTTGCCCAAATTTCATCGCAGATTTTTGCTGATTTCCGAACAAGGATTTCTCCCTGATCTTAAGTCCAATTCGTTCAAATTTGGTTTCATTGGATTCCTTGTTCAATGAGATTTCCATAATCATCAGTTTTGACCCTTCAATTTGTCGTTTGACCAACTAATGTTTCAAAATCAATCCGAATTTGCGCGTTGACTTTACGAGGGCTATTACTCCAAATATAAAAAGTGAGATTTGATAATTTCGGTGTCTTTGGAATTCTCTAATTTGAAGCTTTCTATTTTTTGCTGATTTTTTAGATTTGGATATCATTTGATTAGTCAATTTAAGGAATTTAAGGATTTTGACCAAAACCTTTATTTCAAATATTTTCTGTTCATTGATTTTGGAAAAATCACATTAAACCTAATTCTTCTCTAAAAATCATGATTTTTATATCATAATTTTCCTTTTTCTCTCTGTAGTTTCTAAAAAATATAATTTTTATGATATTTTCTCACCTTTTTCCTCTCTGATTTTATAGAAAGTCAAAGTTTTGGTCAAAGTCAATGCTTTGCCCTTAACATTTTGACTTTTCTACTCCAAATATTTTTCAAAATTCTTAAAATATCTTCTTTCATATATCCATTCTATTTTAATTGATAATCTATAATTTTAATTTTTTTAAAACCCTAATTAGACTTAAGTTTGACCAAGTCAATTTTTTCGGTAAAAGTCAATCGTGCTCTCTGTGGTTCGACCCAATCTCATCGCTGTAATTGATTTTTTATTTTTAAATCATCGTGATTTTAGAATATAAATTTTTGTTTGATAGAAGATTGTGTATTGCAACGACCGCACTAAATTCTTTTCGTCAAACAGAAGCGACTGACAGACTGTTTTACAGTTGTGGTGATAAAATGCAATACGTGGTTCCAATTACACATTTATTAGTGAATTTAAAGACAAGTTTCATACTATTTATGATGCACTTTATCATTTTTGTATAGTGTTTACATGAATATCATTTATCTTCTAATTTAGAAGTCTGAGTTTTCAAACATTAAATTTTCATCACTTTTAGCCCTATTTTCTTGAGATTTTGAAATTCTACTATTTACACAAATTTAATTATGGATAATGAGGAGAATAGCAAGAAAAATTATTTTAAATGAAATTTGTAGTTCTTTCACTTTGTAAGTGAAATATAGAAATCTTGAAATAAATACTTATTTCTCTTGTTATTTAAAAAATGAAATGCCATAGAAAAATTATTAAATAATTATAAGATTGAATGAAAAAAAGTTCAGTAAAAAGGGTCTACATTTTGAAGCATATTAATTTTTTAATGTTTTGTGTATTTTCTAGATTTTTTTCTCAATTTCTTTTGGATTTATTAAATGCTGAGAGTAAACAAATTGGGGACCACACAAAAGGATTGATGTAGCATAGTGAAATGGCACTGCGCACTTATGTGGCAACATAGAACAATGCCTTAGCACCCCATGACGCACAAGTGACACTTGCTTGGTTCCTTTTAAGGAAACTATAAGTTATATCATTGAATTTTATATCTCAATGATAATTTTGCCAAAAAAAAGCTATAAATACATAGTAAAAAAAATCACAATTAAATCCATGTGAGACTAAAGTTTTTCTTTTCCTTTATCTGATGTGTCACAACCCATAGTTGTCAACAGATACGCATAAAAATACAGTCGTGGAATGCGCAAATTCACGTATCATAAAATTTATACTCAATTCTTAAAATTCAGATTTAAAATTTAGAATAGTGGCGATTCAAGGTTGAATCCACAGAGAAGAAGGTTAAAAGATTGAAATCAAGAGATTTTTTGGGTATTCTTAGATGTAGAAAGCGGAAATGATCAATGAAAGGATGAAGATGTATACGAGAATGTTATGGATCAATCAAATGCTTCCAAATTCCTTTGAAAGATTGAAAACCCTAGATCAATGGTGGAAAAGTGATTTTTAGGGTTTGGAAATATGAAAATATGAATGAAAAGTTGAGATAATAGAAAAAGACGGATAGAAAATGATCCTAATCTAATTATTCATGATGAAAATACATCCAGCGATGCTCTCAAATAAATAAATTCCTTTGAGAGCCCGTATATTTTTGCCCAGACTTGATGTGTTACATGTAACACAAGGAATGAAAAGAAAAGAGAAGAAACTCACAAAAAAAGATGTTCCATACATGAAGAATGATTAATCCTTACCTTCTTTCCTTCTCGCTAGCCATTTCTAGAGGCACACAAATAAACATTCATTTCCCTAATTTTCATCTTAGAACTTAAATCACCCTTGCAGATTTGTAGAGCTTGAAATGATGATCATGTCCACAAAATTTCAGCCCTTAACTCCACCAGTATTGTCGGATATCAAGATTTTCACTTGGATGAATCTAGACCATTCATTTCATTTCTCTCTCATCAAATCTTGACAGCCAACTCATTCTAGGCCGGTCAAACTTCACTAAAACACAAAAAGATTATGTTAAATGCCCCTAAGCTCTCTCCTCTCTCCTATCTTTTCTCTTCTCTCTACTCTCTCTGGCGATGACGAGGAGTGCAGATGTGAGAGAGGGAGTGGAGGGATGCACGGGAGGTGTGAGAAGAGTGGAAAGCAAAAGAAGTGGAAGATTGGAGAGATGAACGGTGGAGATAGAAGTGGAGAAGGAAAGAAATAAAGGAGAGAGAAGAGGGGGAGCGAACCTCTCCTCACGACGGAAATTTCTGTCGTGAGAGAGAGAGAAAAGATGAAATAGAGAGAGAGAGAGAGAGAGAGAGAGAGCGATCACATAAGAGAGAGAAAGGAAGCAGAGATCGATCGTGGGAGAGAGAACGGGGAGAGGAGGGAAAGGGAGGATGAATCTCCCCTTCCTCAGAGAATTACGTGCGCACGTCGCACGTGCAGGAGAGCAAGAGGTGAGACCGCATAAGAGAAGGAGAACAATCAAAAGAGAGAAGGACTGCACAAGAGATGAAGAGCGATTGGGAGAGAGAATTACACAAAGAGAGGGAGAACCTCTCCTCGTGACAAAGTTGTGTTCCATCACGAGAGAGGGAGAGACAAGAAGAAAAAGAGATAGAAGGAAGAGGAGAAGAAGGAGAAGAGAGAGAGATGGCGTGCCGCGATGGAAATTTCCATTGCGAGAGAGAGAGAGATATATATCAAGGGGGGAGAGAGAGAGTGGGTCTCTCTCGTATCTTTTTCTCCTTTTTAATTAATTTTCTTCATCTAAACATCATTTTTCAATGATTTTAATTTCTTAAAATCTTCCCAAAATTCCAAAAAATCAAGAAAAATATAAATTTCCTCTTAGAAATAAATTCATTCAATAAAATTCATGATAAAATGCATTTTTTAAATATTTTCATGAAAATTAAGGCATTTTAAAATAGAAATTTGATTTTATAATAAAAGAAAATTATATTCTTGATAATTCAATATCATTAAATTCTCATAAAATGCTGATAATTTATGAAAAATCAAGAATATCTTTTAAAACATAGAATTTATCAATTTAATCATTTTAAATCATGATAGCATGAATTTATAATTATATGTTAGGGGAAAAGTACATAAAATGCATGATATTAATGCATTAAATTGCATGTTAACATTAAGTCACACGAATCATCATCATTTGATTTGGACTCTCCAATTTGACTTCAATGGAGAGGATACCTGGTGCACGCTTGTTGGCCATTTTTTGTGCCTGAAAATGGAGAGCATCTAGAATATTGATCTCAAGAGTTATAATGGTCGTGAATCTTTGAGCTTGATGGATTCCTCACTAGCTCCTAGCAAGTTATGGAGCATCAAATCTACACTATACGACTATAATGTTGTGAGGATTTTAAGGCTTGAGGAAACGTGGTGAAGTTTTGCAGCCTTCATCTCAAATCTAAAATGTAAAATATAAACATAATGATTTGATGTCTAAGACGTAGTCTTGGCCATCTATCACATGTACAAAGATGATCAAAAGGCTAGGCCCAATCTCCTACCCATTATAATTCTCTCTCTTCGATGGAATGTGTCTCTTGAAAATTGTTAATGATTGAGCCTTTGTTAACGATTGACTCTTGAGTTCTCTTTCCAAATATATCAGAATCCCTAATTTATCACCTCAACTCATTCTTCAATTTGATCAAATTTTAAAGAACATCACGAAAATACCTTAATTCTCTGTGGATTCAACCCTTATTCACCTCTATACTATTTAATTTGTGATTAATCTTTTAAATTGGTGAGTTTGGTAAATGTTTTGGTGTATCTCCGTGTATTTTCAATGACCTCGTGGTTATGCTTCATGAAATGGCACTGTTGCCGGGGAATTAAGGCGTGTATTTTTTTATCAAAATCATCGATTTTGACTTAGTCAACTCTGATTTTTCATTTTATTTCTTGAAATTAATTCACATTGATCCTACACCAAGTGATCTGAAGTAGAAATCAATCTTTGAAATTGCTAATTTGATAAGATTAAGTGATTTTTACCCCTTTTCTATGGATTACGGGTGATCATTTCTTCAAATTCGCGTTAAGAAGACTTCACACTCACGAATATGGACAGTTAGTTACGATCATTGTCATTATTTGATAATTTATATGTATTTACTATTTATAATCATATAAATATATGCTCCACCCATCCATGAGAGGACAGACCATGTGGAGATTAAGGAATAACCCTTTATACGTAGGTCTCTTCGAACAATCGTCGCAATCACCCACCACTACCGAGTCATCTTCAATAGTAGAACCCGTAGAAATAGCCCAAAACGGCAAGGGAAATGCAAGCAAACACCTTAGTGACTTCACTAGGCCCATCCTCCAAAGACCTTTCACTCGAATTAACGCGCCCTTTAATAGAGGTGCAAATTTTAGAACAGATTCACACGTAATGAGTATGCTTCTTATCTTCCATGGTAAAACCTTTCGAGTACTGGTATAGACACGTAGACGAGCTTAGCCATGTATGTGAAATTAATCAGATTCATAATATCCCAAGCGACGTACTAAAGATGAAACTCTTTCCCACTACATTTAGAGACCAAGCTAAGGATTGGTTTTGAAATTTAGGAAAGGAATTCACTAGTTGGATCTAAGTGGGGGAAGAATTTCTTATAAAGTATTATTCTGTAGGGAAAACCAACCTCGTTCGAAAAGCTATCTGATAACATGCAATCTTAACATGATAAAACATGATTATTAATGCAAAATAAGGCATAAAACATTCCATTTATATGCATGTTATCATACTTTGAGTGCATTTCTATCATTCTATGCAATTTTATGTTATAATCTCAAAATGCGTTAATTTAGGGTTAATTATGATGAATTAAAGATTAAAGATTTTATAACCCATCTTTACTTGATATTATAAGTGGTTTTTAAAGTTAAATAATAGGAGAAATCATTTTTATGAACAATCATTTAATTTTCTAAAGTTAAAATCTTAAAGAAATAAATGTATTTTTGAAATAAGAATTAAATCTCTTGTTATTTGAATAATTTGACTTTTTAGAATGATAGATAATTAAATTTCAGATCAAATGAAAGAAATTTGGATTAATTTGGAGTTGTATTTTGAAAGTTATGATTTTTACAATTTTTAGGGATTTTTTTGGATTTTTCCAATTTTATTTTCAATTTAAAACGTTTAAAAATTAATAAAAAATGGAAAAAAGGCGGTATATATCCGCGCGGGGCCACGTGAATGCGACGTGGCACTCAGGGCCACGTGGCAGCCTACGCGACATATACGTATATATATTATTTATTTATTTACTATATATATATAAAGGGTCTTTAGCCTTCCCTATATGGGAAGGGCTATTAATCTCATAAATCGTCGGGTCTTACAAACCCGACGATCTTCTCTATTTTTTCCCGTGTGAGACTAATCCACACATTTCTTTAAGATGCAGGTGACGCGGCAAATCGTGGAGCGTCGGATCAGAAGAAGAGCGGAATATCGGGCGTTGATTGGATGCGCTCGCTGACCACCGATCAGGATCATCGCACGTGCTTTAATTCAGTGGATTATAACCGCTCGATCGCGATCGAAGGGGCGTGATGCAAAGCATTTTTAAACGCAAATCAAACGGAGCATCTGGACCATCCATCGACGATCTGACGGATACGAGGAAGATTTCACCTAATCAACCTATCTACACGCATCTTCTCTTGAATCTCTCACTTGTAATCGCTTCTAGACTCGATTTCACGTCCACGGAGTGTTTATAAGTGAGATTTCATCGATCGAGCGAGGAGAATTTGTCTCTTGAACACCGATGTTCACGTTTGAATTCGCGGAATGAATAGCCGTCGATCCGGCGATCAATTGGATCGATTTGATTGTTATCTCGGGTTAGAAAACAAGTTTATCCTCTTATCTATCATCATGTATCATCAATTTTAGGTTTAGGATCTCAATTTAGTTTAATTTCATTTTTAATTTCAATGCGTGTTCTTCGAGATTCCAAAAATTTCCTCCCACTTCCATCTTTGATTTCTCCGCGATTACTAATCCAAATCGAGTGTTTTTTAGATTCCATGGATAGATCTTTGAGTTATCTTTCTAAAATCACCATTTTCCCTAATTTCTCACCTCAATTCATCATCCGATTTGATCAATTTCTAAAAGATATCTCGAAAATACCTTAATTCCCTGTGAATTAGACCCTTATTTACCATTATACCCTTCAATTCGTTATAAATTCCCTAAAATTGGTAAGTTAGGCTTTATTTTTGACGCGATACCACGTGAAATCGATGACCTCGCGGTCTCGTCTCGTCACTATCTGCGCGTTTACCCAAGGCTAGAGTGAAAGCTTTCACAAAGCTTGGGAGCGACTTAGAGACCTCACTAGGGAGTGTCCTCACCATGGAGTGTCTAACCATGAATTAATGTAAATATTTTATGACGGGTTAGGCCCGCAAGATAGATATCTTTTAGATGCAACAAGCAGAGGCACCTTCATGAGAAAATACAAAGACAATGCAATGGAATTGATTGAGACGATGGCAGAGAATAGCCATCATAATGCGGCAAAATCAATTCGAAGAGATGCTATGCCCAAAGGACAGTTCATCGACACAAAATCAACGGAAAAGGGTATGCTTCTTGAAAGGATAAACAAAATGGAAAAAGTTAAGAATCTCCTACTAGACTAACTCAACATCAGTAATGGTTTTGAAGAACTCACGCCCCTCTCGATACAAAGAGCGTCATCTGTGTGGCAATTGCTCAAGATTTGACTACGTTGAGCTAGATTGCCCCGTGATGTTAATACAAGGGCAGGGCATGTATAAACAAGGCTTGCCAAGAGGGCCGACTCAACAGGGACAACCAAACTATCTGGGTTCATACCCAAATTTTTATAATAACCATGTTTTCAATAACAATCCTTTGCAGCATGTAGGATTTAGGAGGAATAATGATCAGGCATATCCTCCAATGTACAACATTGTCCAGCAACAAATTCAACAACCCTACGCAAATCTTAGAGAGTCGACGTACGTTCTGCAACCACAAGCCTACACTCAAGCCTCATGACAAAATGCATAGGCATCAAACCCGATCCTCGGAGCAATCTCATAATTAATAGAGCAAATGAACTAGATGAACTCACACATGGATGAGATACAAGACTTTGTCAAGACGAACGTCCAACTAGCGACTGATAATAAGAAGGGTAAACAGGTTTCATTTTCTGACCAATTATCATCGCAAGCCACAGCCAACCCGAGGAATCAAGGGGCATCATCAAGCTTGACACGTAACATGAATCACATTCATATTGATGACAAGGTTGTGGAAACCACACTAGCTATATCGAGCCTTCGGAGTGGCAAAAATCTACCAGATCCATACAATGATCATCCCTTCTACCAAGGCACGATAGATGAAGAAATACCAACTGACATAGCAGAGCAAGACAACGATTCTGAGGACGAGGAAGAATAGACTAAGGCTAAACCTAATCTCGATACATATCAAGCCTCATGGGCCTTATCCTCAAGCACTTAATCCCCGATAAAGCCAAGGTAAATGAATAAGATGATCACCAACTATAGGCCTTTCAAAAGGTGACTTATAACATGTAATTGATGCATTCATTTTCATCATGATAAAAAGATTTTAATGTATCATTATTTCTAATATAATACATGTTATCATGTTTTTGTGATATTTTTAAATTCATCATGTTATTCCACTCACGTACTCATTTTGCATTTAATTAGTATAGATTAGGCATAAAGATGAATATGCCTTGTCATACATCGTTCCTTTTTGGTTTTATATCTTGAGAATAACCCCATTTGACTTCTTTGAAGTCAAGTGGAAGAATTTTCACATTTTTAAGACATTTTTAGATGCAAAGACATAGGAAAAGCATATGGAAATACATGGAGACAAATTGAAATGGAAGAGAGGAGAAAATGACTTATTCATCGTTTCAAGGGCCAAGTCAACTCTAAATCTCAAAAGTCAAAGGGTGTAATTAAGGTTCAAGGTGGTCAAATGTGTGAAGAAAGGTCAAAGGTATTCAATTTCATCTTTTAAATAATTATGAAGATCATCCTATCCTTTTGGAGGCAACCACTGCACTAAGTAAGTGAAGGTAAGTCAAAGTTGGTCAACTTTCTCTATTTTAGGGAAAGTTAACCAACCTATATTAAAATATTTTAAAATTAAATTATTTTATATTTAAAATGAAGTGGAGGTCACCCTCTTAAGGTGGACGTCCTCCTGAATTAAGGAGGAGTTGGGAGTCACCACTTTTAGGAGGTTGGGCCCATACCTTTAGAAAAGAAGGTTATTACCTCTTTTTGATGAGGTGAGACTCTTTCTTTGGATAGGGGTTAGGCCACCTCATTTAAGGGTAATACTATCTCCTAAAGGAGGTAACCACGCCCTTGAACATCGTTGGGGTAGTGCATCTCCACCCTTGAACATGAGAGCGAAAGATCTCCACCCTTGGTCATCTAGAACCCTAAAAGACACTCTCTATATAAGGCTCTATTTTCTCTCTCCTTGTTTTTTGGATCTCTCTTAGCATTAGGCTACCAGAAGGAAGAGGAGATGATTTCAAGGCCCAAGGAGAGCATTTCTTGATGCTCAATATTGTAGTGGAGAAGAAATCAAGCAAGCATTGTGATCGGAGCAGACTGAGCGTCACCCGGCCTAGGATGGGCATTGCGACGGGGTTTGTGCGATGATCCGGATTGAGTTCTTGCTTGTGTTCATCTCCATAAATAGTAAAGTTTTATTTTCCTTTTATTTTTATTTTTATTTTTTTTTTAATTTATTGGTTTTGACATCATCCACGCTCCAACTCTCTCTCCCTATCGCTGCGCGTTGATTCGTCAATCCGTCGCTACCGCCGACCACTCTTCTCAGCTTGCCATCATCTCATCTCCATTACATTTCTCTTTACATTAATTTTCCATTTGAATTCTGATTTCTCTCTTAATTAAAAAAGGGACCTAGAAATTATCACTCATATTCATCTCTACACGCCCCATTTACGCTCACACTTCTTTGCAAGCTCTCACTTCTTCCATGCTCTCTCACATTTCATTTTGAATGCCTAATCTCATTACCTCAAATCCTTGTGGATTCGACCCTTTCTTACACTATAATAATTAAGGAAATATAAATTTTATTGCATGAAATCGATACACAACAATGATGGAAAACATGCGTAATCGAGTTCATCAGTGACCATTAACATCCCTTTGATTGATGCCATTAAGCATATTCCAGCTTATGCAAAATTTGTTAAAGGGATATGTACACGCTATAGAAACCCCAAAAGGATCCAACTTAGCAAAACCGTGAGTTGAATCATGACGAATTCCCTACCTATTACAAAGAGAGATCTGGGAGCACCCATGATCACAAGTGAAATTAGATGAATGACCTTTACTAGATCTATGTTAGATACTAGAGCTAGTATTAACATCCTCCCTAAAGCAGCATTGATCGTCATCATGTAGGGGAGTTGCAACCTTTCTTTGTAGAACTATGCTTAGTGGATGGATCGGAAAGAAAACCTCATGGCATAGTCGAAGACGTAATAGTAAGGATAGAAGATTGTTATTTGACAATCGATGAAACATGTGGTCGTTGAAAATACACGATCATCAGTCAAAGATATAATTCCGAACTCATGATGATTTAAAAATCAAAAATCAAGCTAGGCGATAAGATTGGGTCAAATCCAAGGAGAGCATGGTTGACTTTTATAGAAAGAGTTGACTCGATTAAACTTAAGCCTAATTAGGGGTTTTTAAGAGGGGAATATACTATATAATTAATGGAAATAGTACTAATATATGAGACGAGATGTTTTTAGGATTTTGAAAATTTTTGGAGAAGAAAAGTTAAAAGCCAAAGTCAAAGCATTGACTTTGACCCTAGTTTGACTTTCTATGAAATCAAAGAAAAAAGAAGAGAATTTTAATATAAAGATCGTGATTTTTAGAGCACAATTAGATTTACTTTGATTTTTCAAAGTCAACAAACAAAAAATGACCTAAATTTAGGGTTTCAGTCAAATCCTTCAATTGAAAAGGTTAAATGGTATCCAATTTTGACAAATCACCTATTCCTGGAAAGCTTATGATCAGATGATTACAAATATACCAAAATTGGCAAATTTCACCGTCTAGATTTGTAGTTATAGCCCTAGAAAGTCAATGCCCCAAGTCATATTCATTTTGAACAGTAGTTGGTCAAATAGACAATTGAGGGGTCAAACCTTGATGAAAATTTTCAAATCAAGTATCCACGGAAAGCTGACTCAATAAGGAATCCAATGATACCAAATTCATTTGACTTAAGATCAGGGAGAAATCCTTGTTCAAAAATAGGTAAAACTTCACTCATAAATTTGGGGAAAAAGAGGAATTTTTGGCTTTTCAAACTCTAATTACCCATCTAAACCTAATCTAAATGACCTAAAAGAGAGGATTATGAAGGTATCACACTACTAACCCAATTGACATGAAGATTGAGCCTCAAATTTGCTTTAATTGCTTGTTGATTTCTTTGATTTCTTCTCTAACGTGATTTCGGCATTCAAGGGGCAACTACCTTTTATTTTCTTACAATTTCCATGAATTTCTTGCCTCAATCCATGCATGATTCAGTCTAGGATGCAAGGGATTCATGAAGAACTTAAGATTTTCCTTAAAAAATGCTCAATGCAACGTCTAATCAAGAGTTAATTACCATAAGAGAGAGAAAATGAATTTATAAAGGGGATTTCATAATTTACTCTAGGCCGTCTGTTTTCTTTAAAGAAAGTGGACAGCTCAAATGGGGACACATCGCGCGGAAGAAGTGGGCCACAATTCCCATGACATGGGCCCCACCTTTCCATCTTCATTTCTGCCGTTTGATCTTCATCGGAGCATTGACAAGCTGCCAGGTGTCGCTCTAGGATTCCCCATTTGCGTGATTAAGTCCTGGTCGTTGTATCATCATCGGAGTGTCCACAAGCTATCACGTGTCGCTCTAGGATTTTTCGGTTGCGTAATTAAGTCCTAGCCGTTGGATGCCACTAATGCGATCAACCCCTATCACTTTGCTCACATGCGCTTAATCCAAATCTAGTGGACCGCAGTCCACAAGATCAATGCGCGTCATTCGCGTGCTTGATCAGACGCCTCACTAGCTGCCACGTCACTTGCAAAATAAAAGATCTTGGATTAGTCTCTCATTGGAAAACTTTGGCGAATTGGAGGCCCTTATAAATGGGGGCATCTTATTATCTTTGAATCGCTCTAATGGGCCCACGTCATTAAAAGTGAATCTCTCATTTTTCTTCTTCTTCTAGATTCATTTTCCCATCCACGGAGTGCTTGAAAGTGAGATTTAGTTGAGAAAATAGGAAGAATTTGCCCCTTGAATGCCAACGATCATCTTCAAAATAATGGAATGAAAATTCTTTGATCGGGCGATGAATTGGATCATTTCGATCGCTATCTAGAGTTATATTATATGTTTTCCTCTTAATATTTCATCTTGCATCATTAGATTATAATTTAGAATTGTAGATTAGGATAATTTTAGATTTTATTTCGAATTTCTCTCTCTTCGTGATTGATTTTCTATATAATTTTTGCTCTTTAATTTCTCCGCGAATCTTGATCCAAATAGAGTCATTTTTAATTTCATGGATTCATCTTTGAGTTCTTTTTACAAATATATCAAAATCCCTAATTTCTCAACTCAATTCATTGTTCGATTTGATCGAATATCAAAGAATACCTCGAAAATACCTTAATTATCTATGGATTCGACCCTTATTCACTTCTGTACTATTTAATTTGTGATTAATCTTTGAAATTGGTGAGTTTGGTAAATGTTTTGATGTATATCCGTATGTTTTCAATGAAATCGCGACTACGCTTCGTTAGTGGTCTCTCTAGATGGGGGCAACAACTTGGTCTATGTGGGGAGGGAAACCCTCTTGACTACGGGTGACAGCCCTCTTGGCTAGGGACGGCTATTGTCCTAGGGGTGTGGACATAGTGGTCACCACAAAAAGACGAAACCCAAATTTCTAGGGAAGTCAAATTCTAACTATGATGGTACATGTATAGTAAAAGCCTCTAATAATGGATTCTAGGAAGAGATTACAAGCATCCGTATGTATAGGACAGGAGAATAGAAATAAGACCTAGAAGGGCTAACCCAAAAGGGCCATACTCTCTTTTACCTTTTTGTATTTCTTGTATATTAATCTTAGTTATCTCATCTATTTAGTGATCAAAATCAATTACCCAAAACCTGAGAATTACAATGGATTAAACTAGTCTTAGTGGATTGAAACTACTATTTCCATATAGCTTAACTTAATAGCATCCTTAGAAGACATTGATGACTTTATCATAAATATTTTATTGTCCCTTGATTGTGATATTTTTAAGTGTTCACCTCTAGCCTCATAGATGGCTTTGAGTCCAAGGTGTCATGTTTGATATCTAAGCTCCATCTTGAGGAGAGTGTGGACATTAGTGAAAGGGAAGATACGCATATCTTCCATTATTTCTGATCTTTTTGGTTGGGAAGAAAAACCCTCATTTTCACCCTTACAATTGAAAATAAGTACACTAGGAATGAAAATTATCATTATTTTTGTGTGTGTGTGTGTGGGGGGGGGGTTTGAAATATCATATCTACTCTCACTTCCTGTCTAACTAACTTGGTTCTCAACAGGGACTTTTGATGGATATTATGTGGCCTATAAGCCAATCACACTTTCATGTATCTTGTTTATGTTCATTGAAATGAAATTTATTCATTATTATTCTTGTGTGATGTTTGTAATGAAGTCCATGAGCATGTGCAATGACTAAGTGAATTATGATGAGATCATAATATAGTGATCACTAGTTTTTAAACATATGTTATAAACATTCTTATTCGTGGGATATTCGAGAAGGACATCGAAATCATCCATAAAGAATAGCACTATCTAATCCAACTCATATCATGAGTATGCCTGATCCTATAACCATTGGTGTGGAGACACTAAGGATAGATAGTGGGTGCTCTTTAGAGAAAGAGTTGACTGAATTGATCTGTATGAATCCCTGAATGGTATTATACCTAATGTCAATCAGGTTGATTCATGTCATGGTTGTGTATGTGGTCCTTTGACTTGAGACACCAAAGATATCTTGTGGATGGATGATCGTATTTTGATTATGACTTACGAATTCCCTAGTCATGGGATATCTAACACGTCATATATCGGATACGACATGAAGTCCACAAAGATGATTGTGTGATCAAGATGGGATCATCCACCCTCGGTATTTGAGGAGATTGACTTAAGGAATGAGATGTGATCAAATCCTTGGCCAAGGTAGTATAAATATCGAAAGAAGGAGTTCTCGATGATTTCTACACGCATCAATACTAACTTGAGTGATCGATTAGGGTTTGACAGTTGACTATACCCTAAGTCATTCATGAGTCTAATATAGATGAAGGATTATACATACATGGTAATCAATGAAGGGAAGGTTCTATAAGTAAGTTTTTACATAATCCATATCTCCTAGTGTATGTGGTGTAGCTTGGCACCCAATGGGCTGGCAACTCAACCTATCGATTGAGTTAAATTGATCCTTGATTAATTAATCTATATGTGGATGTGGATAACTAATTAATGTTGACCAATAAACTGTTATTTGGTCTATAGAGTTATTAACTAGTGAGATATATGGACCTAGAGGGTCATACACATAAGGTCTATAGATATTGGTGGATATAGAAATAATTATGAGGGTTTTTATAAAAAACCTCATACCAAATGTATATAAATAGGGGGAGAATGACGACAACTGAAGGTGCCGATACAAGCCTTGTGGGAATTTTCTCATTTCTTCTCTTTCTCTCTTGGTGAAGAGCTTTGAGAGGAGATCCAACAATCTGAAGACCGTGTGGATACCGCTAGAGGCTAGACACTTGAATAGCTTCAAGAACTCCTTCAAGGAAACCCTGTAAGTATGTTTTCTTATTTATATTAGATGATAGGATCATCTGTTCTTGGTGGCTTGGAGTTTTGTATATACAATTCAATGTTTTCCGCTGCATTCGATGTTTTGATCAAAATTTCAAAGTTTATCGACATCAGATCCCAACAACTTTCTCATCACAATCTTCCCCTCATATTAAATAACTAATTCCGTCTATTTATGTTGAGTTTCTTCAAAATTTGGACATGATAGGCAACAAGCATGACTTGTGGCCAGTCGCTATCAATTGAATCTTTTAACCATCACCAGTCATGGCTTTTCGTGGTTTAGGACACTCAAAAGTCAGATGCAAGTGATTCTTAATTTTAAGTTGTTTACCTATCGTTTCCATTACTATAGGGGGTAAAATCATGAGTTTCCCAATATAAAATCTTGATATGATAAAAAAACACGATTCCAAAAGCTATATCAAGTCGAAAACTATACCTATTTTTCTTATAACACTCGTCGAGGAATTTATGTGCTGAATCTCTTCTGTACTGTTCTAGTTATGCAATAGATATAAACGACACCGAACATCAATGAATACATTATCCGAGGTGTTTTGGACCACCTACAGGCATTCGTCTACGTCATCGCTGGAAAGAGAAGACTGTTGAGCGAACCTTCCTCCGCAAGAAGATGGGGAGTAGGCCAAGGAGTGAAGGAAGAGATATATGAGAGAGAACCACTGAGAGAAATTCCAAATCATCTCTCTGTGGCTGACTAAAGAGTTGTCCGGATCATGCAACCTATGGTTTAAAACCTTACGCAAGTGAACTTGATAACTGGAGCAGCGACGCGCAACTTAACAGGATATCCATATCGCTAGCAATCAACCCTATCTATCAACGATAATTTGAAGGAATGCAGGACAGAGTAGCAGTAATCATGGGATTCAAAAAAGATCAGCAGTCAGCGGCGGAAGTCACCGGAACTTCACACTTTCGGTCACTCTCTGGTCCCTGCACGCTTCTGGACTTGAGAAAAAAGAAAGGCATCGCCTTCTCGGAGAGACCAGACGCCTCCACCTTTCTGTCCCCTCTTCCTCCACCGCCGCCTCGTTAACGGAGATCGAGCTTGACTCCGCGACTATGGTTCAAAATCAAAAGGGACAGATCGGGAACCCGCCTATTCCGGGAGTTCTTTTGGTTCATACTCCTGGTCTGCAGCTTTGGTATGTTCTTCCGGAGAGAGAGATGGTAAGGTGGAAACTCCCACCTTGAGCTCGCTTTTCCCAGCATCGACCACGCCAAACGGCATGCGCGCACTCGCCGCCCCACACGCGCACGCCTGAAATTCCGCCATAATTATAAAACTTTTTTTATGTAATCGGTGCATGATGAGATGATCGTGAGTGCATGCAATCACATGCAAATTGATGAGAACCGGACCGCATCTCCCGATCCAGGTATAATTATGACGAAAATTGCTTTATTTATTTAAATTTTGCTTTTTTTAGATAAATCGGCGTGACCCATCTCAACACGTGGGCTGAATTTCCTAGATTTATGAATTTCCTAGAGGTGGGTCCAGAGCGTTAATAAAAAAATAAATAAAGGGGCATTGAATGCCGCAGATGTGACGCTCGAACAGCTACAGTAAATAAGAGAAAAGACTTTTTGGAATATTCATTACCGCATTCCGCTGTATCGGATGCTGGTTCGAATAGCAACAGTAAATCTTCAAATTCATAGAAAAATTTTCAATTTACTCTCTCTCTCTCTCTCTCTATGTGACTAGCCGACTTCCAGCACGCACCACCACGGCCTACCGACCACTAATCGCTGAGTAACCGACAGACACAAGCTAAGAGAAGAAAGAGAGAGAATATAATGGACACATCGCCAGCTTTGAATTTCCTCTCTGGGGCAACACTGGTTTGGAGCTATCTCCCCTTCTTCCTTCCCTCCCTTCTCCCTTCTTTTCCCCTCTCTTTCCTCCTACTTCTTTCCACTTCCATTCCAAGTGCTCGACTAATCCATGGTGACCGGGTGGGTGAAATCTCTGCAATGCAGATCCAACGCAGCAGAGGACGTCCTTCTTTCCAATGCTCCGCGCACCCGCAAGTGCAAGGCGGCGCCGCCACTCCTCCCTCTTGGGTGTGGCCACAACACTTCCCTAGCGATACGCGACGTCTTCTCCCTCTTCCCCAAGCACTCTTTCTCCCGAGGTCCCTCCGCTGAAAACCAATGCCTTTCATCGTCCAGCAGAGCTCTACTCGAAACTCCGCTCAGGCAGCGGAGGCAACAGAAGCCTTTCAAGCAAAGGACTTGCTCTTCTTCGCCGTCTCCTTTTTCTTCCCTGACGGAGCTTCCCGTTGGGCACTCCTCCCGCAGAGTGGTAGAGATAATCTTCAGCACCAGCTGGTCGAGAAAAGGGAGTCCTCTTCCTTTTCCAGGGGTGATAGAAATGTTATTCAAGGTGACAAGTCCAGCGAGAACGATAGCGCGGTTCGAGGAGTACAGAGAAGCCGTTCGATCCAGAGCAGGAGTGGAGGATTCGCGCTGCGCCGCCAACGGGAACGAAATGATGAGATTTCACTGTTCGGCGGAGGGCCTCGTCTACGACGCAGGGATTGTGTGCTCCGCCACCGCTGCCGGCGGCGGCATCCGGACATTTCACTGGGAGCGGTGGTGCTCACGAGTGCGCCGCGGCGGCGGGGAGGAGAAAGGCGATGCTCGTTTGCCGAGTAATCGCCGGGCGCGTTAGAACGAATTCCGAGGATGGCGGAGATTTTGAGTCCGTTTCAGTTGGTAAAGGGGAGCTTCTCGTCTTCGATCAGAGAGCTGTTCTTCCTTGTTTTCTCATTATTTACAGAGTTTGATTAGGGACTGTAACAGGGAGGAGTTTTTGGTGTGGCTGACTTTTCTAAATTGGGGTCGGAAGGAAGCTTGTCTTCTCTCTCTGTCCGCGCTCGCGGCCGGGGTTAACCCGTAGGGCGTCGTTTTGCGGAATCGTCTGTCGGCACGAAGTTTAAGAGTGTGGTCGACCCCATTCGAGCAGTGGGACAGAGAAGCTTCTTCTTCTTCTCCCTGGATGTTACGCGGATTCCCGTCTTTTCTGTTGGGTTTCTGTGGAGCGGCGTTTTGACTTCGCTAGGAAGAACGAGTCGTTGAATTGCCCGTAGACTTCCTGGTTGTAAACATATCGCTCATTTTTACAGTTAATGTTCATTAACCGACGTTTACTTCAAACGTAATTACTTCCTCTTTCTATTTTGAAGTTCAGTAGACGGCATGGGCGTCTGCGTCGATGACGCCCTCTCTCTCTCTCTCTTTCCTCTACCGCTTTCTGTCTGCGTCGCCTCGAGTAGAATAAGGGAGGGCGAATCGCCCGCCGGAAATAGCGGCGAGATTTGTAATTAATGCAGGTCAAGAAGCCGACTTGAATGCGCTGTAGATGGAGGGATCTGCACAACCGGTTTACTGTTCTTCCCCGTCGTGCAGATCTGTCTTCGACGTGACCAGAATGAGATTTGAATCTCCTGAGGGGTTTCGTGCCCGGCTCTATCTTCAAAACAGTAGTTCCAGAAGTAGTCGAGCTGTTGAAACTATCCCCCTGCTCGTTGTTTGTCTTTCGAGGGATACATCTACGGAGTAGCCCATTCCTCCAACGGGCCACCTATCGAGTGGCCCAACTATTATCTCTCTCTCTGAACTCTGTAGCTTTGTCTTTCTCTCTCATAAACCAGGCACCGAACTAATTATGCATTGCCGTTCAGTGTCTCCCCGCCCTGCAACGAGTCAAGAAGAGTGCGAGTTAAAGCAATCAGCCAATCAGGAAAGAGAGAGAAAGAAGACCGAGCTTAAGCTCGGGCAGCTCGTTGACTCGTGCGCACTCAACGGCTTCAGGTTCTACTCGTTCTAAGAAAAGCAGAGGCAGCAAAAACAGTGCCCTTAAAGTACAGCAAAAAAGCTCCGACAGAGATTCTGACCTAAAAAAGAAATACCCAGCAAGCTAATGGCGGCCATTTGGGTTCAGCAGCGACTAGATCAGCCACAAAGATAACTCTATCTCCCGGCTGAAGAGCTCCAACGTGCATCTGCAAAGCAATCTGACACGTATTCTAGGTCGTAATTCTCTGATATTACATTACTTCACCTCACCTGAGAAGACAACAAGCTCCCGATTGGTGACTTCTTGGGTTTTCTCAGCGGCAAAAACTTCGCTCCGATCGCCAAAGCAATCAGCCGTCCAAAGATGAAAGCCCTTGCTTCGATCCCTGACGATTCCAGATGAAATCAGTTGACTTTGGATTAAACTCGTGACAGTGGATGGAGAGAGAGGCATAAATATATATTATTTTATATTTACATAATTATATACGGAGGAGAGAGAGATGAAGATTGAATCGTGTATATAAATATATACTGATAGAGAGAGTGAGAGAGAGCACTCTTAATGATCAAAGGGAAGCGGGTGACAGTAAAGTCGAGGAATAATGGAGTCTGCAACATCGGGTAAAAAAATACAGGAGATTTGGCCAAAAGATTTTAAGGACGAGAAGCTATAAATTGTAGGGAGGAGGGTAGGCAAGGCGAATGGCAAAGGGTAGATAGTCAAGTCTTTGAGCTGACCAAGACATAGAAAAAGATAGATTAATTAAAAATAAATTAGAAAAAAAAAACTTGGATGAGAGAGAGTGGATGAGAATGAGGGCAAGGGATGACTCTAGAGGAAGAAGGCTAGAAAGGGAGAATATAGAGAGGTAAAGTGAGGGAGAAAGAGCAAGAGATTTACAGAAAAGTGTGGGAGGTGATTTTCCCTCTCCATGCATGGCTAGCGCGTGATAACATGTAATCTTAACATGCAATTACATAATTATTAATGCAAATTAAGGCATAAAACATTCTATTTTTATGTATGTTATCATACTTTGAGTGCATATCTATCATTTCGTTATAACGGCGTTATTTGATGAACTGTTTTGAGGAACGAATCGAATGGTGTTAACGCCATCAATTTGGTATTAATTCTGCAATTAACGCCATTTGACGGAATGAATTGATGCGGTCGTTAATTGCACACTGATTCGTGTCAGAATTAATATCAAACTCACCAAATTTATGATTAAATCACGAATTGAATAGCATAGTGGTGAATAAGAGTTGAATTTACGGAGAAATAAGAGAATTTTGAGATATCTTTTGAGATTTGATCAAATCGGAAGATTAATTGAGGTGAGAAATTAGGGAAAGTGATAGATTTGGAAAGAGAACTCAAAGACGAATCCACGGAATCAAAAATCACTCGATTTGGATCAAGATTCGTGAAGAAGTTAAAAAGTGAATTAGATAGAAATTTCTCAACACGAAGAGAGAGAAATCCGAAATTAAAAACAAAATTAACTAAATCTATGGTCTTAAATTACAAATTAATGATACATGACATAAGATTAGGAGGAAAACACATAATCTAACCCGATATAATGATCAAAATGATCCAATTAATCATTATATTCAAGGATTTTCATTCCGTAATTTTGAAGACGATCATCGGTGTTCAAGACGCAAATTCTCCGTATTCTATCGACGAAATCTCACTTTCAACCACTCTGTCGACGCGAAAATGAGTCTAGAAGCGATTGGAAGCAAGAGATTCAAGGATGGTGGTGTCTAAACAGTTCGATTACTCGAAAACATCCAAGAATGCATTAAAATGTCAAAGAACATCTAAATTTATAACAAATTTAGGCGTAACCGTCTAATGAAGCGTTTGATCTTCAATCAACGACTCTGATGAAATGCATGAGTGGGAATCATTACGGATAAGCCATGGCCGTTGGATTAGAGATGAACTGCCAAGATTTCACCAATTCGCGTATGATGAAGAAACGCATGAAACACCATCCATCTAATCTTTGACCTAACGCTCTGAATACATTTTCGTCGGTTTTAATTTCAGCCATTATAACTCTTTTGATGAACGGGTGAGATTAAATCATTTTTAAAACGATTCACCGACAAGTAGAAATGCGCCACGTACCTCACGCCATAAGTGACGATCGACGATCACGATTTAATCACGCGATTGGACGCTCCACGTGCTGCCACATCATCTTTAAGTGATGATCGACGATCGTGATTTAACCGTGCGATCGGACGGAATGGTTCAAACCGACGGAACGATGATTTAATTCTAGATTTGCCAAATTTAGAATTTTGAATACTTAAAAAAGTTGTTAAATTTTTCTAAGTCCTCACCCCCCCCCCAACTTAAACTCTTCAGTGTCCTTAATGAAATCATTATGCTCATGAAGAAAGATGGCAAGAATATCGATCATGGCATGAAAAAAAAGAATTTGGTGAGGAGAAAAGGGCTTTTTGATGCTTGTTCACGGGATTTCTCATGCGTGCGCCCCTCATAATATAGTTATTCGACGATGTTTTTATTCTGAAAAAAACTAAAATCAAAAACACAAAAAGGATAACTTTGGATTGCCTCCCAATAAGCGCTAACGTCTTACCGTCAATTTCTAACGCTAAGTTTATCGTCCGATTTGATTAAGTGGTAATTATTATGACTCTTGACCATGTGTTTTCAACAACCTCACGGTCTCGATCCGTCAAATGGCGCCATTGCCAGAGATTTAAGGGACTTGAGAAAATTCATCAATTTTGAATTGGTCAACTTCAGATTTTTGATTTTATTTCTTGAATTTAACTCGCATCAATCCTACTTTGAGTGATCCAAAGTAGAAATCCATCTCCGAGAACCTTAATTTAACAAGAACACATGATTTTGGCCCCTATTATAAGGATTACGGGTGATCATTTTTTCAAAATCGTGTTAAGAAAGCGTAACACTCACGGATACCAACACCCAAGTATGATCGTTGCCATTATTTGATAATTACAATTATCTATATACATTAATTATTTTCATGAGATGTCATTCACTTAGAAAACATGTTCTAATGCCTTCTGAAGATGAAAATATCGTAAAGGATCCTCAATTCGATGTCATACTAAGTAATTTTCAATCTTCCAAGGATTACGCTCTATTGCTCACATGTATTGTTTTAAGAGGGCCAAGTGACGAAACGATTAAGTGCAGTCATTGAAACACATGATCGTCGATCAAAAAAACTTTATAATTCCGAACTCACGATGATTTAAAAATCAGAAATCAAGTACAGCTATCAGATCCAGTTGAACCATAGAGAGCACCGTTAAGTTTTACCGAAATGGTTGACTTGGTCAAACTTAAGTCTAATTAGGGTTTTTAAGAAATGAAAATGATATATTATTAATGAAAATAGTACTAATATATGAGAGAATATGTTTTAAGAATTTTAAAAAATATTTAGAAACAAAAAGTCAAGGTCAAAGTGTTAACTTTAACCATACTTTGACTTTCTATAAAATCAAAGAGGAAAAAGGTAAGAAAATTTTACGAAAATTATATTTTCAGAAACTAGAGAGAAAGAGGAGAATTTTGATATAAAGATTTTAATTTTTAGAGAAGAATAAAATTTACTATGATGTATTGAAAGTCAATAAACAGAAAACTCCCAAAATGAAGATCTCGGTCAAAATCATTAAATTGACTTATCAAATGACATCCAAATATAGCAAATCACTATGAATAGAAAGCTTATGATCAGGGGATTCCAAAGAAACCAAAATTATCAAATTTTACCTTGTATATCAGGAGTAATAGTCCTCGAAAGTCAACACCCAAATTCGGATTGATCTTGAATAGCAATTGGTCAAACGACAAATTGAAGGGTCAAACCTTGGTGACAATCGACAAATCAGATATCCACGAAAATCCAATTGAACAAGGAATCTGAAAAAACCAGATTCTTTTGAATTAGACTTTAAATCAAGGAGAGATCCTTTTTGGAAATCAGTAAAAATCCGTGATCAAATTTGGGCAAAATGACGAAATTTCATATTCTTAAACTCTAATTACCTATCTAAATCTAATCTAAACTATCTAAATTACAAGGATTACGAAGGAATCACACTACTAACCCGATTGACGTGAAGATTGAGCCTCAAATTGCTTTGATTGCTAAGTGTTTATCTGATTCCTTCTGCGTCGTGCTTTCGGTATTGGGGCGATTTCCAAACGTTCTTTCGCAATAATTCATGATTGACTTGCCTCAATCCATGCGCGATTGAGTCTAGAACACAAGAGAATCATGAAGAACTTACGCTCGTCCTCCAAAAATGCTTAATTTCTTCACGTTTCAATAAAAAATTAATGTTTCAGAAGATAGAACATCGATTTATAGAAGAATTCATCGCGAAATATCTGAGCCATCCATTTCTCTGAAGATTGATTGAACGGTCACGATGCGTCCACATCACGCGCGATAAGTGGACCACGATCCCACGACGCATGCCCACTTCTCCTTAATTTTTGCCGTTCGATCTTCATCGGAGCATCCACAGGCAGCCGCATGTCAGTCCACGATTCGCCGAGAGTGAAATTAAATCGCAATCACCGGATTTCACTAATGAGATCAACGGTTTATAATTCGTCACGTGCGGTTGATTGGGATCAAGTGGACCAAGATCCACCAGATCGACGTGCGCTCTTCCGCGCGCTTTGATCCAACACCTCTCGGGCTGCCACATCACTTGGACACATATAGAAAAACTTAGTCCCACACGGAGGAAATCAAGAGGAAATATCGCTTATATAAGGTGGAAGTGCCAAAGCCCTTTGCGTCGCCCGTTGGGCCTAGTACGCACCCCCTATCTTGTCTCCTGGGCCCACTATACCTGTGGGCCCAATAAGCTATGCCCAATTGATGCCTTGCACCACGTATGCATCCATGTGGGTCCGTGTCGGCTCACGTGGCACTGCTAAGTGTTCGTGTCGTGCCACGTTAGCTCCGCGCAGGTCCAGCGCTTAATAAACTCCCTTTTGAAATTATTTTAGCCTTTAAAAATTTCACAAAATTCCTGAAATATCAAAATAAAATCCAGAAAAATAGAAAAACTTTAAAAATTCATAACTTTCAATTTACAAGGCCTTTTTTACTCAAATTTTCTCCATTGGATTACAAATTTCTTTTTCTTTAATTTATGTCACTTGAAATATAATTTTAAACCAGAAAATACATTGAATTCAAAATAATATTAAGTCAACCCCTCAAAGTTGACTTTGATTTATCCATCATTCTCTTCTTCTAATTTCTTCTTTTAATCACCTACTAAAGTCAAAATAAAATCAAGGAAAATGGTTAATTTCCACTTATTTGACCTTGCAAAAGGTCAAACATCAATAAAACACATAATGCAAAAATGTGGACTTTAGTAAAATGGCATGCCAATAGAGAAAATTTATAAAACTATGATAACATGCATCACAATTACATAAATTAAGCATTAATATCAGTTAAATATGATAGTATTTCAAGTTAAATATGTATGTTATCACCAAGCTCTCACAGAATCACGCACGACTTGTTTTCTTATCATTGTTGATTTTTATCTTTTTTGAAATTCACAATTCTATACGAAAATCCTATTGTATTAGGGTTATTTAGAGTTTGTCATCATCCTAGCCCGCATCAAAGCCATGCTCTACGTAGACCAATGATATGATAAACTCGAAGTTATCTAAATTTTAATTGCTCAATCAAGATAAATTTTTCTAAAAAATTTATCTATATATATAATATAATATAATATAATATAATATAACATATATAATATATATATTACCTCGAATAAATTGTGATTACATGAATCTAATTTGATGATATGATTTGAATTTCATGCATAAATTCTGAATTTCACCTTCAAACCATATATTATAATGATTTATTATTCATAACAAGGATAATTTTGGTTTGGACCTTAAGAAATTTTCTTATCATGCATCAAGTTTTCATTCATAATAATCACATCAATTTTTGGAGAAGATGAGCTTAAATGAGTCTGGCTGAAGACATTAAACTTAGCCCTTATTGAGAGGCAACCCAATGTTATCCTTTTTGTGTTTTTGCTTTTAGTTTTTTTCATAATAAAAACATCGTCGAAGAACTATATTATGAGGGGCACACACGCGAGAAATCCTGTGAACAAGCCTAAAAAAGCCCAAATGAGTTTTTCTAAACCCTTTTCTCCTCACCAAATTTTTTTTTATGCCATGATTGATATTCATGCGATCTTTCTTCATGAGCATAATGATTTCATTGAGGACAATGGAGAGTTTAAGTTGGGGGGTGAGGACTTAAAAAAATTCAACAATTTTTCAAAAATTTTAAAATTCTAAATTCTAAAAACTTCTATTTTCCAAATTTTTACCACTCTTCTTCACCTTAGAAGTCTTAAAAGTTTGAGATCCTATCTACTAGAGATGTAGAAGTGAGGGCCTTATAGCCCATATGATTACATTTTGAGTAATAAAACTAAGTGATCTAGATAAATCATGGGATTATTCGTAGTGGTTGACTTATTTGGGGTTGGGTATCTAACAGGCACTGAGGAAAAATGATTAATCAGAAGGTTGAAGTGCTATGGGATTGAAATGGAGAGATTTTGAGTTTAGTTCAAGAAAAATTCCTATCCCCTACGTTACATCAGCCGAACCAACTTAGTGTGGGAATTCCCCACTTCTGAAATTTCCCTTAAAAGAGTGCAATGAGCCATCATTCTTTTTAGGCAAGTATCTTTATCCTGTTAGGCATTTAGTTCAAATTTTTCCTTTCTAGTTAATTAGTTACACCCATTTCAGCCTCACTTATGATAATCACACTTTCAAGTAACTCACACATCCATCACATCTCTTCCACATTCCTCCCACTTGTATGTATCCCTTTAAACATTATACTTCACATTTTTGCAGACTCTCTTCAAAATTCCGTGAAACAACTCCTCCATATCCTTATTTAATGTAACTTCTTTTGAAATTTTGAAGTATCTTTGAAAAAGAAAAAAAATTGTTACAAAAAAAAGAAGGAAAAAAGAAGGAGAAAAAGAATGAAAAAGATAGAAATAAGAAGAAGTGAAAAGAAGGATAATAAGTTAGGGGAATATCTTCTCTTCTTCCACCACCATCTCTACCATTTCCATCTATCCTTATCATCCATCATCATCCACATCATTTGGGAGCTAAATTATCATAAGTAGTACCGCATTTGCTTTTAAAAATCCATTTTGTTTACATGCATATTTGCTTTTAACCATGTCATTCCTTTAGATATAGTGTCTTTTAATTTTCTTTCAGCCACCTCACACGCTGCATCCCAAAGATAGGAATACCTTTGCAATTGCACTCTTTTTAGGAGGAAGACGAGTTGAGGGGAATTCTAATACACTAAGTAGCCTCCATTTTGAGGGAAGGAGTGATGTATCTATGGAGAAGGCAAAGAATTACATCTACTCTTGAGAGTGTGAGGATCTTTTCATCCCCATAGCATTAAACCCTAGATATGCTCACCTCGATCACAATTGAGAATTAGACTCGAGCATTAGCCGATGAGCACTACCTTAATATGCACTAAAGAAGTCAACCCATAAATAGAATCTAGATCACTATGGTCCACACTATGAGGAAGAGTAATCATACTTGTATACATTTCACCTCTTTAGTAGTAGGATTGAGAAGTGGAAAGGACCTTCTACGGAGATTCTATAGTAAATTGCTAAGAGACTAACAATTATTCAAGTTGGGGGGTATGATAACATGCAATCTTAACATGCAAATACATGATTATTAATACAAATTCAGGTATAAAACATTCCATTTTTATGCATGTTATCATACTTTGAGTGCATATCAATCATTTCATGCAAATTTGAGTTATAATTTTAAAATGTACTATTTTAGGGATAATTATGCATTTTTAAGAATATATTTTAAAATTAAATCATTCCCATCTATATTTGAGATTATAATTAGGTTTAAATGCTAAATAATAAGAGAAAATACTCATTTATTTTTATAAGTTTTAATTTTTAAGAGAAGTGAGTGTATTTTTTAAATAATAATTTATTCTTTGGTTATTTAAATAATTTCACTTTTTATAATGATAGATAATTTAATTTCTGATCCAATAAAACAAATTTGGAGTTATATTTTGAAACTTATAAATTTTCTCATTTTTAGGGATTTTTGCGGACTTTCTTGAATTTTTTTGAATTTCAAATCGATTTATTTAATTTAAATTTAATTTTCTTTTCGCGTAAGAGATGTGCCAGCACGTGGAGCGTCATATCGCACAATTAAATCGCAATCGTCGATCATCAATTAAGGCGGGGGGTACGTGGAGCGATCTTATTCGTCGACGAATCGCTCTTAAAATGATTTAATGTCAACTGTTCATCATAAGAGTTATAATGGCTGAGATTAAAACAGACGAAAATGCATCTGGAGTGTTAGATCAAGATCAAAAAGATGGTGTTTCATGTGTTTCTTCTTCACGCGCAAGTTGGCAAAATATCGGCGGTCCATCTTTGATCCAACGGCCACGACTTGACTGTAATGATTCGCACTCATGCGTTTCATCAGAGCCATTGATCAAAGATCAAACGCTTCATCGGACGGTTACGCTCAAATTTGTTATAAATTGAGATGTTCTTCGACATTATAATGCATTCTTAGATGTTTTCGAGTAATCAAACTGCTTAGACACCACCATCCTTGACTCTCTTGCTTTCAATGGCTTCTAGAGTCATTTCCACGTCGATGGAGTGGTTTGATGTAAAATTTTGCGATTGAATTGGGAGAATTTTCCTCTTGAACGTCGATGATCGTCTTCGAAATTGCGAATGAAAAGCCGTGAATCCGGCGATTAATTAGATCATTTCGAACGCTATCTCAGGTAAGATTATATGTTTTCCTCCTAATCTTTCGTCTTTGTATCATTAGATTGTAATTTAGGATTGTAGATTTAGTTAATTTCGTTTCTAATTTCGGATATCTCTCTCTTCGCATTTGGAAATTTCTGCCTAATTCGCTCTTTGATTTCTCCGCGAATCTTGATCCAAATTGAGTGATTTTTGAATTCATGGATTCTTCTTTGAGTTCTCTTTGCAAAAATACCAATTGCCCTAATTTTTACCTCAATTCATCGTACGATTTGATCAAATTTCAAAAGATCTCTCAAATTTCCCTTATTTCTCCGTGGATTCAACCCTTATTCACCACTATACTCCTTAATTCATGATTATTTGATAAAATTGGTGAGTTTGGTATTGATTTTGACACAAATTAGTGTGCATTCAATGACTGCATCAATTCATCTCATCAGCGCGCGTGGCCCAGCCGTGGCCCGCAGGGGAGAGCACCCATCACGCACACTTGGTTCATACTCAGTGGATACTTTAGCACCCGCTGAGATGGTGCCTAGTGGCGTGCAGTGGCGCGCAGAGGCACACAGCAACGCGTGCCACAATGTGCCAGTTGCATGCAGCTCAGCAGCTACTGAAGCACCCGCCGAGCAAGCGCCCTGTGGTGCGCATTGGCACGCGGGGACAAGTGACAGTGCTTAGCTCGATGGGTACTATAGCACCTGCCGAGTGGGCGCCCACGTGGGGCATAGGGCACATGTTTCAAGAGGACCCCATGCATTAGTGCACATAGTCGACGGGATAAATCTCCTAAAAAATCTAAGTTCAAATTTTTTGAGTTTTCTCCTTTGTAGCCTATAAATAGGGACCCCTAGAGTGTCGCTAAAGGCATTTGAGTATTCATTTCTTCCTCCAGAGGGCTATATCTAAGTTTTTGAGTGGTTTGGTGCATTTTCTCTCTTTTTCTCATTCTTATTCCTCTTTTGAGTGTGTGAGTTTCATTGTGAGTGTGCTCATCATCCTTTTGAAGTGCTTCTTGGGGTGATCAGTAGACATCAAGCAGATGAGTGCTATTACAAGATAGAGAGAAAGTGTAAGTGATAAGAGTCAAAAGAGAGAGATTATGAGAGTGAGATTTAGAAAAGAGGAAGAAAGAGAGATCATAGGGGAGAGAAGAGAGAGCGATAGCAGAAGAACAATATGAGAATCTAGAGAGAGAGAGAGAGAGCAAACTCCTGCGAATGCTGAGAAAGAGAGAACATGAGAGAGAACGGGAGAGAGAAATTTAGGAAGAGAAAAGAGAGAGAACGCGTGAGAGAGAGAGTGAGAATGGGTGAACTTGAGAGGGGCAGTGAGAACGCCAAGGAGTTTTATAGGGAAAAAGAAGAGATCTCAAGATGGGGAAAAGAGAGCGAAAGCAAGAGAATAAGGGGAGAATTCGAGAGAGAGGGGAACTTATAACTCATATCATTATTCGTATCCATCATTTCACCCGAGAGAGAGAGAGAGAGAGAGAGAATAAGGGGAGAATTCTTATCATTATTCGTATCCATCATTTCTTGATTGCGTGCCTATGTCCTTACATCCATATAACTCATAGAAAATATGAGAATTTAACCACTTGACTTTGAAAGAGTCAAATGGGGGTTAGTCTCATGGTATAAGCAATTGAAAACAATTCTCCATGATAGGACATATTCATTTTTTTAACCTAAATAGCACTAAATGTATTAAAATTATATTAGCAAGAATTATGCATTAAAATTCATTTATAATGATAAAACTAAATGCACCAACGACAAGTTATTAAGTGTGTGAGAGGAAGTGGAGGAGGGAGATGTCGGAGAGAGAGAGCTAGAGGATGTGAAGAATCTAGAGATGGAAGAGGAGAGGGCACAGAGGTGCGCATCTCCTCATGCCCTTTCCTTACAGCAAGAGAGAGAGAGAGAGAGCATCTCTCTCTCCTCTATTTTTTTTTCTTTTATTTATTATTTATTTTATTTATAGAAAAAACATTTTTAATTATTTTAATATTTAAAAATTCTAAAAAATCTAGAAAAATGTCAACTTCCTCATAGAAATAAATTTATTCATTAAAATTCATGATAAAATTCATTTATACATATTTTCATGTCAATAAAGGATTTTAATAGGGAAATAAATAGAAATTTCATTTTTATATTTACAAAAGAAGATTCTATTCTTTATGAATCAATTTCATTAAATTCTCATCAAATGTTATTAATTTATGAAAAATCAACAATATCCTTTCAAACATAAGAATTATCATTTGAATCATTTTAAATCATCATAACATTCATTTATGATTATATTTTTAAGAAGAAATGAAAAAATACATGATATTAATGCACTAAATTGCATGTTATCAATGAACAAGAGTGAGATATTAGAAAAAAACTATAGACTTAAAAAGAAGATTGAAGGACACTTCATGGAATAAAAAATAGCTCACTCTTAATTTACAAAGAAATCAAAGAAAGAAGTTAGCGAGAGAAAATCACTTCCTCTGAGAGAGAAAATGAGGAGAATTTAAGAAATTCTAGAAATCTAAGCTTTGAACTTAGAATCTGATGCTAAATGAAAATATATGAGAGAGAATATGTGATGACTAATCTAAATCATGCTAAAATAGACCCTATTAATTGGCTGATCAAAGGCTTTTTTTCAAAGATTTCCAGATGAAGATACAAAATTCAAGCAGCAATTTCTCCTCAATTTCCCAATGAAATCTCGACTTCAAAGGCTATATGAACATGGAAACAAGTGTAAGACATGATTTGATCAAGAGATTCACAAAATACACTATCAAAAAGGTTTGATCAATCATAATTCTAAGAATACATCTTCTTGGAAGTAAGAGAAATTTAAAGCTTTTTCAAAATGGGCATGAGTTACAATTAAATTGAGGCAAATGGATATCTTTATCTTATAGCCATTAGATCTTCAATTTAGCACTTGGATTTCCCCATGCCATCATGTGAACAAGAATCACCATTGATCGCATCTATCAGATCTTGATCCAAGGCCCTAGATCGTGCCATGCGTCGGATTGGAGTCCATTAGGAGCATTGAATTGTGGTTTTTGACCATAATATTTTTAGGATTAAAACAAAACATCTTTGACTAACGTTACACCACATACCCCTCCCCCTCTTGAAGTGAAAATTGATGGTCTTGATGAAATCCAGTGATCGAATAAGCCACGTCAACTACGACGAAACCAAACCTAGTCCCACTGTGTAAATATAAATAACTTTGGAGAGCATTAATACTACATTATTTTAAATCACTATAAATATACAACTAAACTCAAATACTCCCCTTAAGAGTGCAATCCATGTGGTACCTAGTCATGTCACCACACAAGCATGCATGCCACATTGCCTCGCCCTAGGGAAAAATTCTGAGGTACAAAGCAAGGTTGGTAGTGAAAGGATGTGCTCAAAAGGAGGGAATTGTCTATGGTTAAGTCTTCTCCCATGTTTCAAGGATGGAATCCATCAGAATCCTAATCGCCATTGCTGCACAAGAAGAATGGGAATTACATCATCTAGATGTTAAAACAGCTTTCTTGAATGGGGAAATCAAGGAAGACATCTACATATCTCAACCTGAAGGATTCGAAATTAAAGGGAAGGAGGATCATATACTGAAATTGAGAAAAGCTCTACACGGATTGAAACAAGCACCGAGAGCTTGGAATTCAAAACTGAATGGAGTATTGATACAAAAGGGCTTTGTGAGAAGCAAAAATGACTACGCAGTGTATTATAAGAAAGTGATGCAAGAGAGAGTCATAATTGGTGTGTATATTGATGATATGATCATCACAGGGCCGAATTCATGCAAAATAAAGAAGTTCAAGGAGAGCATGAAACAGGTTTTCGAAATGACAGACTTGGGACTACTAAGTTCTTACTTAGGTATTGAAATTAAGCACAAATCATCTCACATTTGGCTTTTTCAGAAGTCATATATCGAAACCATACTTCATTCTTTCAATATGAGCAAGTACAATTCAGCAAGAACTGCAATGGAAGCACGATTGAAATTTGAGAAGGAAGCAAGAATCCAAGTCAGCACGGTTGAAGCAAACACATTGAGACGAAGTTCCACTTCATCCGTGATTGCATGGAAAAAGGGTATGTGAACATCAAGTATGTGAATACGGAATCGTAGGTGGCAGATTCATTTACAAAATCGCTGGGACGCATCAAATTTGAAGAGATTCGGGAGAAATTGGGCGTCGCGATAATAAACTAGGTGTGGATCAAGGAAGAGTTTGAGAGAAATTAATCCAGCCGTTCATCTCTCCATCCACGGTGGAAGCGTTATCTTCAGTTACAATTGAGGAGACTTAATCTCAGCCGTTTACACTGAGGAGTTATGACGGTGAAGCGCGCGCCACGTGGACAAAACCGTTACGGCGGTTTCTTGTTTTTTTCTTTAAATAGGTGTTTGATGTAATGCCAAAGTAGAGTGAGCGATATTACAAAACTTGTGAGTGTGTGTGTTCTTGAATACAAATTGGCTTGTTTGTTTGATCCGATTGAGTATCCAAACCCTCCTCTTAATTCCGCTCTCAAATCATTTTATCGCCAACATCCCGCGCTCTTCCCTCTCCTCTCTCCTTGCATCTCCTCGCGACGGAAATTGCTTCAATCGCGAGAAGAGGCGGGAGGAGGAAAGTCTTCCTCTCTCCCACTCTCTCCACTTCTCTCTTCCTTTCATCTCATCTCTCTCCCACGTTCTCTCTCGCAAGGGGAATTCCGTCGCGACCTTCTTTCCTCTCTCTCCTTCCCTCTCGCGACGGAAAAATTTCCGTCGCAAGGAGTTCTCCCTCCTCATCTTTCCTCTCTCTCCTTCCCTCTCTCGCGACGGAAATTTTGCCGTCGCGAGGAGTTCTCTCTCCTTGCGTCTCCTCACAATGGAAATTGCTTCCGTCGCGTGGAGAACTCCTCCTCTCTCTGCGCTCTTCCCGCCTCTCGAGTTTTCTCTCTCTCTATCTTTTCTCTCGCTCTCTCTCGCGATTTCTCTCTCTCTCTCCCTTTCTCTCTCTCTCTCTCACGACGGAAATTTCCGTCGCGAGGAGAGATTCGCTTCTCTCATGCACGCATGCGTATGCGTGTGTAAGGGGGAGGAGGAGGAAGAAAGGAAGAGGGAGAGAGGAAGAGGCGGGAGGAGGAAAGTCTTCCTCTCTCTCTTCCTCTCTCCCCCTCTCTCCACTTCCCTCTTTGTTCCTCCCTCTCTTCCACCTTCACCATCTCTGTCATCCTCGTCCTCTACTACTTCCGCGCTTTCTACTTCTTCGCAAAGAGAGAAGAGAGAGAAGAGAGAAGAGAGAAGAGAGAAGAGAGAGGGGCATTTAATGTAATTTTCTTGTGTTTTAGAGAAGTTTGACCAAAGCGGTTTGACCGCCGCGATCTGAGGAGAGAGAAACACTATCAACGGTCCAAATTTGTGTAAAGTAAAAGCTTGATATCCAACGATCCTGATGGAGTTAGGGGATGAAATTTTGTGGGCACGACTGTCATTTCAAGCTCCACGAATCTGCTAGGGCTGATTTAAGTTCTGACACAAAAAAATTAGTGTTATGAATGTTTTGTTGTATGCTTCTAGCATTGGCTAGCCAGAAGGAAAGAAAGCAGCGATTGATCATTCCTCATGTGTTGAACATCATTCTCAGTGAGTTTCTTCCCTCTTCTGTTCATTCCGCATGTTAGATGTAAGATGCCAAGTCCGGGTGAAATATACGGCTCTCGAAGGTATGTTTTGATTAGGGAGCATCACTGGATTATATTTTCATCACGAATATTCAAATTATGATCATCTTCTACTATTTCTTCTATTTTCCTTATCTGTTTATCAACATTTTCTGATTTATAAATCCTAAAAATCACTTCTCCACCCTCAATTAAGGTTACCAATCTCTGAAAAGAGTTTAGAAGCAATTGTTCGGTTCATTTCATCTCTAATCACATTTTCTTCCTTTCATCGACCATTTTAGCTTTCTATATCAAAAAATACCAAAAAAATATCTTCTGATTTCAATCTCTTAACCTTCCTCCCTGTGGATTCGACCCCGACTTGCCACTGTTCTAATTTAAAAATCAGATTTTGAAGAGTTGAGTATAAATTTGTTTGATACATAAATTTTCGCATTCAACGACCGTGTTTTTACGCATATCAACGCGCGCACACGCGGGCACACACATGTGCCACGTGGCACGTACACACATTGCCACATGGCGACACGTCACTCTGCCATCGTGTCAGTTGCCACATCAGCATGGGATAAAAATTTGACTTTTTTATATTTAAAAATCCAAATAAATTCATAAAAATTTGGAAAAGTTCTAGAAAAATCCCAAAAAATTAGAAAATTCATAACTTTCAAAATACAACTCTAAATTAATCCAATTTTGTTTTGTTTGATTAGAAATTAAATAATCTATCATTCAAAAAAGTCAAATTTAATAAATAGCAAGAGAATAAATTTTTATTTCAAAAATAAACTCATTTCTCTTAGAAATTAAAACTTAGAAAAATAAATGTATAGAAAAATTATTTTCTCTCATTATTTAACATTAAAACCCAATTAAATCTCAAATATAGATGGAAATAATCAACTCTAAAATAAATTCTTTAAAATGTATAATTATCCCTGAAATAGTGCATTTTGAGATTATAACTTAAAATTGCATGAAATGATAGATATGCACTCAAAGTATGATAACATGTATTAGAATGGAGTATTTTGTGCCTTAATTTGTATTAATAATCATTTAATTAGATGTCTAAATTGCATGTTATCAAGTAGATTTGACATCATAACACACGTGCATCTCTCCCTCTCGCTATCGCCGCACATCGATCCATCAGTCTCGTTGAACATATTTTCTCTTCTTGCCATTTTCCCTTCATCTTAAATTTTAATTTATCTTCTAATTTCTATCTTATTTTAAAAGAAATTCAAAATTATCATTCACACTCACCTCCACATACTCTATTATCACTTGTGCATATTCCCCCATCTTAGTCTTTCTTTGAACACATAACTTCATTATTTCAGCTTCCTATCGATTTGACTCTTGCTGACTCTACACTAAGAAATTATTAGTTTATTGCATGAAATTTATGCACACCAACGATGAAAAAGACACGTGATCAAGTTCATCAGGAGGTCACCCTCTTAGGGCTGATGTCCTCCTTATTTAGGAAGGAGTCAAGAGACATCTTTCTAGGAGGTGGGGCCCATGTCCTTAAGAGGGTGGTTACTACCTCCTATTGAGGAGGTGAGACCCCTTCTTTAGAAAGGGGTTGGGCCATCTCATCAAGGGATAAGATTACCCCTTTGAGGAGATAACCACACCTTTGGAAGTCCTTGTGGAGGTAGATATACACCCTTGATCACAAGCATGGAAGATCTCCACCCTTGGTCATGTAGGACCCTAAAAAACCCTCTCTAAATAAGGCTCTATTTTCTCCTCTCTCTCTTGTTTTTGGCTCTCTCTTAGCATTACGCTACCATAAGGAAGAGAAACAGAGGTCAAGGCTGATAGAGAGCATTGATTGATGCTCACTCTTGTCATGGAGAAGAAATCATGTGAGGACCACAATCAAAGTAGTTTCAGCATTACCTAGCCTTGGATGGGCATCAAGATAAGGTTTGTGCGACGATCTAGATTGAATTATTGCTTGTGATTGGCGAGACAAGACCGCGAGGTCATCAATTGCACATGGTCTTGAGTCAAAACAAAGTCCAAAGTTACCAATTTGATAAAAATATCTCGAATTGAGGGGTATAATGGTAAATAATGGTCGAATCCACAGGGAATTAGGGAAAATTCTGATGATCTCTTTGAATTTGATCAAATCGGACAATGAATTGATGGTAGAAATTGGGGATAATGATAGATTAAGAAAGAGAACTTCAAGAAGATTCCACGGAATCAAAAATCATCGAATTTGACTTTGATTTCACGGAGAAATTGAAGATTGAAGTGAGGGCTGATTTCTGAAAATCAGAAGAATGATTTTAAAAAAATTTAAACAAAATTAAATCTAAATTATTAATCTAAAATAAAATTAAACATAAATAGATGAAAGATTAGTGAAAACTACCTCTACTAACCCAAGATTGTGATTGGATTAACCCGATTAATCGCCGGATCAAGACTTTTAATCAAAAATCTGAAAAACCGCGATCGTGGAGTTCAAGCGTCAATTTCTTCCTCATCTTTCGCCCAAATCTTGATCTTAAGCACTCTGTGGACGCGGAATTGAGTCTAGAAGAGGATAGGATCAAGAGATTCAAGAGATTTGGTGTCTAAATACATCAATTGGATTGATTTGCTCTCGAATGCTTTACAAATCGGAAGAACATCTCAATTTATAGGACAATTGGGCGTAACCGTCTAATTGGATTAATCGACGGTTCTGATAAAACGGTTCATCGTGAACTGTTACGATTAATTCGCGTTCGTTGGATCGCCGATGGACGCGCGAGATGATGTCACGTGTGTATGCGTTATAAAACGCGTGAAACCGTCTTCGTTGGATCTTCATCGGATGGTCTTGATGATTCGCTGAGTCCACCGATCACGATTAATCTCGACCGTTATAACTCGGTTGATGGACGGTCGAGATTAATCGTAAGAGCTTCACTTAACTTGATTTTAAGGCACGTGCTTGATTGGTGATGCGGTGGACCTCGCGTCCACTGCATCGACGCTTTGCGATCACATCCGACGCACCACGTAGTTCCACGTCACCTGCATTACAAAGTAAGAGTGGAACATAGTCCCACACGAAGAAAAACAAAGAGAAGGGACGGGTATATAAGGTGCGACGGTTTAAGAGGGTTAGCGAGTTATGATAATCGGGACGCTTATATGTACTATAACCCTATACTACGAGTAAATATAAATATGCACACGTGTCACCTCCGCGCCTGCGTGGCTCGCGTAGGTCTGCGTGGCTCTGCCACGTGGCCTTGCATGCCACGCCGTATCCACCCGGGTCCTTCGCGATTAATAAACCCCTTTTTGTTTATTTTTTAATTGTTTTAATAGATTTAAAATCGAAAATAAATTCAGAAAAATCCGGAAAAATCTCTAAAAATTAGAAAATTCATAACTTTCAAAATATAACTCCAAATTAATCCAAATTTCTTTCATTTGATCCGAAATTTAATTATCTATCATTCTAAAAATTCAAAATTAATAAATAAAAATATTTTTAATTTATTTTTCAAAAATACATTTACTTCTTGGAGATTTTAACTTTAGAAAATTAAGTAAATGTTTATAAAAATGATTACTCTTATTATTTATCTTTAAAAACTATTTATAATCTGAAGTAAAGATAGGTTATAAAATTATTTATCTTTAATTCATCATAATTAATCCTAATTTAAAGTATTTTGATATTATAATGACTTTTTCATAGAATAATAGATATGATAACATGCATAGGAATGGAATCATTTCTGCCTTAATATGCATCAATAATCATGTATTATCATGTCTAATTAGCATGTTATCAGTGATCATCTCCATAAATAGTAAATTTGTATTTTATTTTTTATTTTTCTTCTATTGTAGTAGGTTTAACATCATCCACACTCGCAACTCTCTCTCTCTCTATCATTGTACATTGATTTGTTACTACTGTCAACCACTCTTCACATCTTGCCATCATCTTATCCCCATTTCACTTCTTTTTCTCTTGATTTTTCATTTAAATTCCTATTGACAAATATTATGTGGCCTATAAGCCAATCACACTTCTATGTATCTTTTTTATGTTCATTGAAATGAAATTTATTCATTGTCATTCTTGTGTGATATTTCCAATGAAGTCCATGAGCATGTGCAATGACTAAGTGAATTATGATGAGATCATAATATAATGATCACTAGTCTTTAAACATATGTTCTAAACATTCCTATTCGTGGGATATTTGAGAAGGACATCGAATTATCCGGAAAGAATAACACTATCTAATCCAACTCATATGATGAGTATGATTGATCTTGTAGCCATCGGTGTGGAGACACCAAGGATAGATAGCGGGTGCTTTTTGGAGAAAGAGTTCACTGAATTGATTGGTATGACTCTCTAAATGGTATTCTACTGTCAATCAGGTTGATTCATGTCATGGTTGTGTATGTGGTCCTGTGACTTGAGACACCAAAGACATCTTTGTCGATGGATGATCGTGTTTTGATTATCACTTACGAATCCCTAGCCACGGGATATCAAAAATATCATATATTGGATACGACATGAATTCCACGAAGATGATTGTGTGATCAAGATGGGATCATCTACCCTCAATATTTGAGGAGATTGAATCAAGGAATGAGATGGGATGAAATCCTTGGCCAAGGTTGTAGAAATAGCGGAGGAGTTCTTGATGATTTTTACATGCATCAGTAGTTACTTGAGTGACCGATTAGGATTTGATAGCTCACCGTATCCTAAGTCATTCATGATTCTAATGTGGATGAAGGATTATACATACATGCTAATCTATGACGGGAAGGTTCTATTAGTGAGTTCTTACATACTCCTTATCTCCTAGAGTACGTGGTGTAGCTTGGCACCCAACGGGCTGGCAATTCAACCTATCGATTGGATTAAATCGATCCTTAATTAATTAATCTATATGTGAATGTGCATAATTAATTAAGGTTGACCGATAAGGTGTTATTTGGTCTATAGAGTTATTAACTAATGAGATATATGGACCTAGAGGGTCACACACATAAGGTCTATGGATGTTGGTGGATATAGACAAAATTATGAGAGTTTTTATGAAAAAAACCTCATACCAAATGTCTACAAATAGGGGGAGAACAACCACAACAAGAGGTGCCCATGCAAGCCTTCTGGGAATTCTCTCCTTTCTTCTCTTTCTCTCTTGGTGAAGAACTTTGAAGAGGAGATCCAACCATCTGGAAACCGTGTGGATACCGCTAGAGCCTAGACACCTGAATTTCCTAAAATATCTTGATTTATTTGCATTCCAAGTTCATTTATACACTAATTGAGATCCATAAATCAAGGTTTATGATACACTCTAGAGAATTTTACATGAAAGCTAAACTTATGGCTATAAATTTGGCAAAGAAATAGATAAATTGCTTAGAAACTTTAGCTTCGTTTCATCTTATTTTATTAATTTACTATTATTATTTAATATATTTAATTATTTTATGGTAATTAAAAGATTTTATTGGTTATCATAATTCTTTCTCCTCTTTTGAACTTTTCTTGCTTTATATTTTCTCTTCAACTTCTTCATTATTTTATGTCTGATTTCCTTTTATTTGATTCATGGAAAATATCATTATATATAAGATCTGAATATTCTATTTTCCCTAAAATAAAAAAACTTTCATTGTCCAATTTTATTGAACTATAAAATATCTAAATGTCAACCCTAATTATCTATGGAGTCAATTCTTAATTATAATTATGCTAAATTAAATATTAGTTATAGTAAAAGAGGATATTTTTGACACTTAATCTTTTGCATCAGCAACCTTACAATTTTGACTAGTCAATATATACATTTAAGGTTAGGGCAAAAACATGTTCTATTTTATTAGTTAGAGGCTTGAGATTGACCAAACCTACGTGATCTATATTTCTAAGCTAAAAGGTTTCAGGGAGAAAACGATATAAGGGTATCACTTAAATATAGTATCATAGAATTGGTTAAATGTCATTAACCTTGTGTTCTCCCAACTATCCACTAGAGTTGAGTTCTCCAAGTGATGTGGAATTGATGGGGTGAGCACACTAGCCCCCTGATAACATGCTAATTAGACATGACAATACATGATTATTAATGCATATTAAGGCATAAAAGATTTCATTCTTATGCATATTATCATATTTATGAGTGTTTATCTATCATTCTATGAAAAAGTCATTATAATCTCAAAATACATTAATTTAGCGTTAATTATGATGAATTAAAGATTAATAATTTCATAACCTATCTTTACTTGAGATTATGAATAGTTTTTAAAGTTAAATAAGAAGAGAAATCATTTTATATACATTCATTTTTATTTTCTAAGTTTTAAAATCTTAAAGAAATGAATGTATATTTGAAATAGAAATTAAATCTCTTGTTATTTATTCAGTTTGACTTTTTAGAATGATAGATAATTAAATTTTTGATCAAATGAAAGAAATTTGGATTAATTTGGAGTTATATTTTGAAAGTAATGAATTTTCTAATTTTAAGGGATTTCTCTAGATTTTTTTTGAATTTTTCTGAATTTTTAATAAATTTCTAAGGATTTTCTGGAATTAAAAATCAAATTTTCTAATTTAAAATCAATTTTTCAGATTATTTATAGCACGTAGGTGACATGGCGCAATCTGGAGCGTCCGATCGATCGCGATCGATGATCAAGGGCGCGATGCGACGTGGCGCATCGTGGGATGTCCGATCGTGCGAGAAATCAAAACCATTTATCTTCACTTGAGTGAGGGGGGTACGTGGCGAGATCGAATTCATTGGATTGTGTTTTAATCTCAACCGTTGATCCAGAGGAGTTATAACGGTTCAGATTAAACCAACGAAAAATGCATCAAGAGCGTCCGATCGTGATCTAACGAGAGACGTTAAATGCATTTTTATAACACTCGCGACATGGCTTCATCGCAGCCATCGATCGAAGATCCAACGGCCATGACTTAACGGTAACGATTCGCATCTGATGCGTTTCATCAGAGCTGTTGATCGAAGATCAAGCATTTCATCGGAGGGTTACGCCCAAATTTGCCTATAAATTGAGATGTTCTTCGAGATTGTAAAGCATTTGAGAGCAATTCGAGTAAATCAAACAGTTTAGACACCAAATCTCTTGAATCTCTTATTCCTAATCGCTTCTAGACTCATTTCCACGTCCACAGAGTGCTTAAGATCAAGATTTTGACGATCGACGAGGAAGAAATCGACGCTTGAACTCCACGATTGTGATTTTCTGAATTTTGATGAATAGCCTTGATTCCGGAGATTAATTGGATCAATTCGATTGCAATTGTGGGTTAGGGATCATGTTTTATCCTAATCTATCTTCGTATAGCTTTTAATTTCAATTTAGAATCGTAATTTTAAGTTAATTTCGTTCTTTTTTTTTCGTTCTTTAAATTTTCGGAAAAATATTCTCTGTTTAATCTTTGATTTCTCTGCGAAATCAAAGTCAAATTCAGTGATTTTTGATTCCGTGGATTTGTCTTCAAGTCCTCTTTCTTAAAATATCAATTTGCCCAATTTCTATCACTAATTCATGGTCCGATTTGATCAAATTTGAAGAGATCATCAAGAATTTCCCTGTTTCCATGTGGATTCGACCCATATTTACCATTATACCCCTCAATTCGTGAATTAATCTTGAAATAGGTAAGTTAGGACTTTCTTTTGACTCTTGACCGTGTGTTTTCAATGACTACTCGGTCTCGATCCATCATCCCTATCAATCCATTTCACTTGGAGAACTCAACTTCAACAAGTAAGCATGAGAAAAAAAATTACTAATTACAACGATGACGAGGTATGCAGCCGTTCCCCATAAAGTTGGTGCATGATGCAAAGGAGAAGAAGGCATAACCCACCATCGATAAATGGGACCACAACTTGAGCCAATGGTTCAACACCTTCATCAGCCTTTTGGCAATAATTGAGCTCTTGAGGCCTCAAAAATTGTTGCACTCTCAGTCAACCCTTGCCATGACTCCCCACCTAAAAACCTCAACTGCCACCCCCTTTCCATTTTTCTCACCGCTCTACCAATGCTTCTCCCCCATCCACAATCGCATGTTCTCCCGCTTACACGCCAAAGTCGAGTTCTCTAAATGGAAGAAATGATGTGGAAGAACCACGTACCTCGTCACCTCTTTGGTTGGTCTTGTGTTCTTCCTCTTACTTGTCATAGTCAAGTTCTCCAAGTGATGTGGATTGATGGGGTGAGCACACTAGCCTCCATCATCACCGTTGAGTGTTGTCTAATATTCGGATTTATTTGTCTAGTTCATTATCTCATTTTTATTTCATTTTATTTAATTTTTTACCTGTAATTTCTCTTTCCTCTAAGGCTTATAAATAGATCAACGTCTTTCTTCTCGTGAGAGTGACCTAGGGATCTATAGCCATTGTCACTCATAGCTACCGCCATGTTGGACCCCACCATCTTCTTGGCTACATCCTACATCAAAATGTTTGTTCTACTTGGATGAAACAATATGTTTAAAATTTATTTAACTTAACTGAAATCCACTAATATCGACCACTCACAAGGAATGAATTAAAGTCATGTCATGTGTGATGATGCATAGTTGTTCACCTCATGTTCACTCATTCAAGAGCTGAACCATGAACTTTCCCAAGTTGTCATGCAATAACATTATTTTTGGAAGCTCAGGAACTGTTGACAGCCAAATCCCATGTTAAATGGGTGTTCTCTTATCACTACTAACAAGGCATGGCATCTTGTTTGAATGAGTTAGCCCCTGATGGTCTTATTATTGATGTCTTCAATCAAACCAACCCAAAAGATACCAATAGCAAAGACAGAGGAGGGTAAAAGTGGGGGAGGGGAGAGAGAGAGAGAGAGAGAGAGAGAGAGAGAGAGAGAGAGAAAGAAACATACAGACAAACAGAGAAGAAGGAAAAGTGAGAGACGAAGAGGGCAAAGAAAGATATCAATGGTGCAGACAAGGGTTGAGTTCTATGGTATGTTGTTGGTTGTTTGGCTGTCGATGAGGTCTTCATTGTGATACCCATCGAGTCAAGATGTTGATGGCAATAAACAATGGACAAGCTTAACATTATTCGTTCTTCGTCAAAGAATCTTACCATTATCCAAAACCTAGTAATTCAGTTGACCAAAGCCTGAGCTCTAGAGTCACGGTGAGTTTAGGCAATTAGAAATTTTCCTCTCATGAGTTGGCCTTGATGCTTTCTCAATTCCATGCAACCTTCCTCTCCATTGGGAAGTTGAGTACGCTTGAGCAGGAGAGCAAACTATCATGCATGATAGAAAATTAGGTTGGACCAAAGGCGGTGCGCCATTGTGCCAAACTAGGTTGTTAGGCATCCCCAATGAAACTTGCAACAACATAGTAGCCATTGAGCCATGTGAGCATTGCGGCTCTATGCATGCCAATTGGCGTGCCTAGGCCCCAACGTCCATGTCATGCGCCAACGTCATCACAAAGGCCATGTGATTCCTGGTTGAGCACGACGCGCTCTGTCTTGAGGCGCACAGTTTGGTGCAACACCCGTGCCATGTCCCATGCACGGGAAGCGTGTCGAACGATGTGTGCTGCGAGCACACAACTTGGCCATGCCGGTCAAGTTGGGTCCCAAACACGGAGCCTTGGTCCGACCAGCTAGTTATTGAGATCAGTGGTCGGATTGTGCAGGATCGTTCATTAGATCAGGATCAGAATACCCTTCTCCAGCTCCAAGATGGAAAAAGAAGATAGCGCGATATATAAATATATGTTTATATATTTGTATACATAGAAGTGGGGAGCGAGAGAGTGAGAGAGCGAGAGAGACTTTGCATTCTTCTTGTGCACAAAGTTCTTCTGGCCCTCAAAAGAGAAGCAGTGGCAGCCAGAACTCGATTCCACGTCCCGCGTGCTTGTCCACAACGGAGGGGGAATCAGGTGAAGCCGACGTCGGACGATCACCCACCCATCTCCCTGCCCATGATATCAATTCGCCCTAATCTTAAATAGACTCCGGATCCTCGAATTTCACAAAATCTTCTCCCATGTGTTCCCTTGCAAGCCAATTCCAGATCTCCCCTAAATTCCCCCAACCCACTCTCTCCTCCTCCTCCATCTCCCCCAGTTCTGGACTCCGCCGTAGCGTAGCAGTTATCGGCGCTGGAGCGGCCGGTCTAGTCGCCGCTCGCGAGCTAAGGAAAGAAGGCCATCTCGTGGTCGTCTTTGAGCGCCGTGACAACATCGGGGGAACATGGTTGTACGACCACGAAGTCGAGTCGGACACATTAGGACTAGATTCGTCCAGAAACATCGTCCACAGTAGTCTGTATGAATCGCTGCGCACCAATCTTCCCAGAGAATCCATGGGCTTTCTCGATTACCCTTTCCTGGCGAGAAACGGAGAAGGACGGGACAGTCGCCGGTATCCCGGACATAAGGAAGTTCTTCGCTATCTGGAGGATTTCGCTAGGGACTTTGATCTATATGGAATTGTTAGATTAGAGACGGAAGTGGTGAGGGTTGAGAGAGAGATCAATGGTAGATGGAGCGTGAGTTATCGCCGGACGAAGCTGGGAAGAGGAGAAGGATGCGCAAAGGAGATTTATGACGGGGTTGTCGTCTGCAACGGGCATTATACGGAGCCTCGAATTGCAGAGATTCCGGGTAATGATTGCGCTTCAGGGTTCTCATGATTCTCCGCAGAATTTTTCCCATTTTCGTGATGATTCACAGGGATTGGTAATTGGCCCGGGAAGGAAATGCACAGCCATAGTTATCGTGTTCCGGAGCCGTTTCACGGTCAGGTAAGTTAAAATTTAAAATTCCTCATGTACCCTTGTTATTTTCCGAGGGCGTTGACTTTTCTTGGGCTTGACCTTCGAGTGCAGATCGTTGTGGTGATTGGGAGCTCCGCCAGTGCCGTGGACATCTCGAGAGACATTTCTCAATTCGCGAAGGAAGTCCACGTGGCCTCGAGAGGAGAAGTCGGGGGAACCGTGAAGCAGCCGGGATATGATAATTTCTGGCTTCATCCCATGGTGGTCAACATGATATATTCTGAACTTCTGTCTTTCTCTTTCTACATAGAGACGGTCTGAGTAAGATTGTTTCTCTTTCTGCATTGTCTACGCAGATATCCCGGGCTGAAGAAGACGGAGCCGTCGTGTTCCAGGACGGAAGCTCAGTCCGAGCTGACTTCATCATGCACTGCACCGGGTAGATTTTTTTATCTTCTCTCTCTAGATAAGATGAAGAGGCCTTCTTCCCTTATGCTCTAATCCTCTTCCACTCTCTTGATGATAACACTGTCATGCGTCTTTGTTTTGTTAGGTACAAGTACCATTTTCCGTTCCTTGAGACAGAGGGACTCGTGACGATTGAGGATAACCGGATTGGACCTCTTTATAAGCATGTCTTCCCTCCTTCTCTCGCTCCATGGCTTTCCTTCATTGGTCTTCCTTGGAAGGTTCTCTCTCTGCATAGTTTTCTTCATATTTCTCGACATCCTCCCCCCTTCAAACCTCTGTCCACATTGCTCACTCTCCAATATCTTTCAAATCTCTTTCAAACACCTCTCTCTCTCCAAACCACTTTCCACACTTCCAACCCCCAACCAAAACCTCTCTCTATCTGCCTCTTTATAAACCTCTATTTGCAGCTCTCTGTTGAAAACCCCCCCACCCCCCATAACATCCTCTCTCTCTCTCTCTCTCTCTCTCTAAGCTTCTCTAGTTCACCCAACATCTGTCACTCTGAAACTCTATATCTTTCTCCCATTCCGCAGCTCTTCGCCTCTTTCCACAATCCCCTCCTTCTCTCTCCAAACTTCTGTATATATCTCTCTCCAAACCTCTTGGATGTCTCTGCCCCCACACGTTTCTCTACATCGTACATCTCTCTGAACCTCTGTCTACTTTATCTCTCTCTAGAACTCTCTAAACATTTCTTTCTCTTCGGTCTTCGGACCTCTCTCTCACTTAAAGTCAACTAGTGGTGGGGCTTCTGGAATGCAGGTCATTCCCTTCCCACTGTTCGAGCTGCAGAGCAAGTGGGTAGCAGCAGTCCTCTCTGGCGAGGTCAAACTTCCGGACGAAGCCTCCATGATGGACGACATCAAAGCCTCCTACCAAGAAATGGAAGCCGTCGGATGGCCCAAGAGATACACCCACAACTTGACCAACTCCCAGGTTCCCACCCGTTGACTTTTCTTGATTCGCAAGTAGTTACTTGTAATTTGACTTTTCCCGATTCCTTTGCAGTTCGACTACGATGACTGGCTGGCCGCTCAGTGTGGACTTCCCCCTGTGGAAGACTGGAGAAAGCAGATGTACGCGGCGGCGTCAAAGGGCAGAAGAGTCAACCCCGAGAAGTACCGCGACCAATGGGACGACGACGACTTGGTTGAGCAGGCGCGCCAATACTTTGAGTCAAAGTTAACGTTGGTCAACCCTTTTCCCCGCTGATTTTTCAATTTCCATTTTTACCCCCCAGCCGGGGGCTTGTGCAAAGAGCAGTATAAATGCATGAAAATTAGCTTTTTCTGGGTCTATGCTTTTGCGACAGAAGCAAGCCGTCACTGTCGCCGTGTTCTTGTCACTTAGCAGACGTGAGAGAGAGAATTTTTCAAAACGGCGTCATTGTCGCAGTTAATGCCTCGTAATCTCTCTCTCTCTCTCTCTCTCTCGTCAAGATCTCAAAAGAGGGAGATCGTCTGACGTGATGGCCCTCAGGCGGCTCTTGGGATTCCCTCTGAAAAAGATGGTCTTTTTCGCCGCATCCGATGAAGCAGCGGGTTGAATTCAAACAAGAACCCAAAAAGGGTAAGTGGTTACTGCTAAGTCGTTCAAATTCATTTCACGGCAATCTATTGATGACGATTAGAGAGAAGGGTTCTTGTTTTCTTTCTTGATCTTTCCTGTAATACCTTCTATCTCCACGAAAGTCCGCCTTTTTGAAAGACTGTAGCCATTCTACGGTGGCTGACCTAATCCCCGGCTCTTCCTCTCCCCTCTCAACTTTTCGCTTTCCCTAACTCGCTCTCTCTATCTCTCTCTACACTATGACTCTCTCTGCGACTGAGCCATTCTAATTTCCGCCCGCTCTCCTCTTTTGCCGCAAGAAACATCACGCTCTCTCTCTACTTCCAGTAGCGGACAGAGGAAGGACCTATCCCGCATCAGCAACATCAGTTCTCTCTGCAATGCCAATGGACGGACCTGCAACAGCCCTCCGACGCTCTTAGGAAGCGCCTTTCCCTCTCTAGAACCTACCTCTGCACCTTCTTCTTCCTCTACCTCTACTTTCCAACCGGGGGAATAAAATGGTGAACCTTCTATTCTCTCTCCCCTCTCCCACAAATTACTCTCACTCTTCGTCTCTCTTTCTCTCTCTAACCAGGTGGGCATCCGCACGAACGACGGCATACCCCAGTGGCTGGAAACCTTGATGAGAGAGAAGTTCTTCAATCCCTGTGCGGATCACCCCGGAGCAAGAAAGAACGAACGCAACATCTTCTGCCTGGACTGTTGCACCAGCTTCTGCCCTCATTGTCTCCCTTCCCACCCTCCCCACCGTCTTCTCCAGGCAAGAACAAATCTCCGAACCCTAATTCAAGATCAAGTCTTTCTTCCATAGCAGCCTAACTTTCTTCGGAATTCTCGCCCAGATAAGAAGATACGTCTACCAGGACGTGGTGCGAGTGGACGACTTGGGTAAGCTCATAGACTGCGAACTCGTCCAGGTAAGTCAAACGATCTACGAAAGACTCTTTTTCCGTGTATGATTCTCCTGTTGATCGAAATCTTTTTGCAGTCTTACACCACCAACAGTGCCAAGGTGGTGTTCATCAGCGAGAGGCCGCAGACGCGGCCGTTTCGGGCTTCAGCGAACGTCTGCATTAGTTGCGATAGATCCCTGCAAGATTCCTACATCTTCTGCAGCCTCTCCTGCAAGGTAATGGGGTCCCGTGCTCCGCCGCCGGGGTTCCGTGCTCTGGCGCTAAGATTCTAAGCGGTGGGTCTTCGTGCTTCTGGGCAGGTCAAGCATCTGATGAAAACTGAGGACGGGTTGTCGAAGCATCTGTACCAGTGCGATTTTCTGCCGCTGTCGATCGACATGGACGTACAGCTGACGCCGGAATCAGTTCTCGACTCGCCGATCCTCTCGCCTGGCGAACTCGCGAGGAGGAAGAGAAGCGGAGTGGTCTGCTCGGAGGTGGGGAGTAGAAGGAAAGGCGTGCCCATCAGATCGCCGCTTTACTGAAAGGTTTCTAGGTTCCGATGTTTTTCTCTCTCTAGCCCCCGGATTCGCGGCGCCCCGATTTTGAGTCTCTCCTTGGCTGTTCCTTTGCTATGTGTTTACTTTTGCGGACCAAAGAAGCCGACATCGTTACCCGAGTACACTTGAGAGAGAGAGAGAGAGAGAGAAACTGACCTCAATGATGGCGAAAGGGACAGAGTAATGAGTAATGAAATAAACTAAGTGTGGTCTTACAGTAATGTTAGGAAATAAAAAAAGGTTAGACTCTAGAAATTCAGATAAGTTGAAGACTGGGTGTGTCCTTTTCCAGAAATGCAACCCTCCGCCTAATCTTCCTCAAAGTGCCTTCCAGGGCAAGATCGAAGGCGTCCTTCTTCGAGCGGAGCTCTTCAGAGCTCAAATGCCGGCGGTAGATCACATTTGGCGCTAGCTTCAGCACTCTCTCTCTCATCCTCTTCACCTCCGCTTTAGGAATAGCGAGCAGAACGTCGGCAATGCTCAACCCGCCAGCGACCACGTCTTCTTTGGGGATATGTACCGAAAACTTGGAGTACTCATCCTCGGGCAAGTGCCACCCGTACTGCTTCTTGGCGGAATCCTCCTGGAAAAAGACGGGAATGCAGCCAGCGATGATCGCGTCGAACGTGGGTCTCCTGGTCGGAGTGTTCCCCGGCGGTTGCAAGCAGAACTCCGACCGCAGCATCGGGCGCATAAACTTGATCGGGTCGTGCGCGCAGACCCCGTTGGAGCAATCCACGAATTCGCATAAGCTCGTCTTGTTCAGGCATTCGAGGGTGATGCTCCGCCGGATGTTCGGCGGCGAATTCAGGTTCGCCGCGCCGCCGGAGAACATCATTAGCATCCGGCGGCGAGATCTGCGGGCTCGGCTCAGCCACGCGTCCAACCTTGATTGGCTCGCCGGGTGGAAAGAAGTCATGTAGGGTATCGCTTGCTCCTGCCACGGCCATGGTCTGGACTCTAAAACGAGAGCCGTTAGGTTGTAGAACTCGGGAATCTCTAAAAACGAGGTGCCCCAGATTGGGGGATCCGCCTCCAGATTCTGGGAGAAATCCCACGCCGGTCCCGCCATCACCAGGAAATGATCGTGGCCGCCGCGGCGCCTCCAGATGTAGGGATCGTGCTGAATCAGATATTCGAAAAGATCGAGGCCGTGCTCGAAGGAAGAGTTCAGATCCGGGCCGTACAGGTAGCGAAGAGCGTCTAAGGAGGCGTAATACGGGAGGAAAACGGCGTCCGCGGAGAAGGGATTGTTGGTAAGGCAGGGATACTCGAGCAAGCGGGTGTGGAAGAAAGGCTCCATTGCGGCCGGATCGCTGCGATACCAGGAGATGGAGCGATCGAAGGTTTTCTGGCCTAGGCCATTGTTGGAGAGGTAAGGAGAGAGGTCGTCGTAGAGTGGGGTGTAGGCGGAGCAGCTGTGGAGAAGATCCTGGTTGAATCTTGGAGGGAGGTCGCGGACGTGAATCCGGCGGCCGGTGCAGTCTATCGCACCGTCGGCGACGGCGAAGACGAGAGAGAGGATAATGACGCCGAAATTCATGGCCGATTTGGATCGACCTAGGGTTCGAGGAACCATAGCCAAAGAGGTTATTGAGACAGAAGAAGGGGACGTAGCGGGGACAGCGGCAGTTGATGGGGGTGACGTGGCAGTAAGAGACGATCAGATAGTCCCGAACGAGTCCCATGGTTTCGATGCCGAGCTGGCGCTGACAAAGCAAAGCAAGTTCATAGTTGACTAGTCAACGAGAGGAATGAGGATTCTCTTTTGCTGTTTTCTTCTTCGACAGTCCACCTGGCATGATTTAGAAGCAAAGCTATGACCAATCAGACGTAGACACCTGGATTGCAGAAATCGCCTATATGCTCTATCATCTTCGTCAGCTCCACGTCAACGACAAATCAGCCACGTGTATCCCCGTGGCATCCCTATACTCTTACGAATACGTTGTTTTGACAAAGAAGTGCGTTTTTTGACACTGTTTATTCATAATTTGTCCCTACTGTATAAATCTATTAATATAAAACCCTGAATGCCTTAAATATGTGGTAAAAAATAATTTATCGTCTACGTGGCTTACGATTTGATCGGCACGTATCACGGCACGACGTCTCGACACGACAGGCATCCCATTTGTCGCCTGCGCCATTGGATTCTTTCTACCCGAAAAAAGGTGAGTAGTATTTTTGAGGCTCTGGTTTCAATGGAATTATATAAATATATCCGCCATCTCTTGCCACCGCGTCTTTCTCCCATCAGGCCGTCTGTCTACCATCTCTTCTTATTCTTCTCCTCCTCTCATTCGCGCGCCACCTCCGCCTTCGACGTAATACCTCCCTCTTGCTTGTTCGTTCTAACCTTTACCGATAATTGATCGGCGGGTACTTTTTGCGAGTTAATTCCTCTTGTCCCTGCAGATATCCGAGATTGGGTTTGTTCGAATAAAGTGCAGATGTAATTTCTGAAATGTTGTCTCTAAATATGTGCGGAATGGAAAGACTGGTGTTTTGAATTTTTTTAAAATGTATTTCAGATCTACGTTAGGTTGTTTTTTGCTCCATTTTCTTTACCCCTTCTTCTATCCTTTCCCTGCTAGAATGGTAAACTTAGAAAGAAGAACAGAACTAATGAAGAATTAAGGATATTTTATTTATGTTTGTAGAACTTCCCGTATGGAAACCTCATAGAGATTATCCCGCCCTTCTATTTTTCAGCCCCAACAATTTTAGGAGGCAAATCTTCGTTAAGTTAATATACCCACGTGGTCAACAGGTTTTTGTTTAATTTATGCAAATTGTATTCTAGTCTATGCATTCTTTAATTACCCTTTTTTCTTTATGATTCTTTGAGCCGTTTCAATTTCCTTGAAATTTTTTTAATAAGGGTTATTTTTTTAACGCCACAGATAGCAATTCTTATTTAAATTGTCAAGACTCGCAGAATGAGGTGCGTTTCTTTCTACTCAGAAAAGATCTCTCTTGCATACAATCAATTGAAAAACCGAAACGTGATGCACTGATCAATTAGCAGGACTGGCGTTCTTTTTGGTCGGCACTTATAACAGCAGCCTTAAGAAATCGTTGAAAAATTGGTTTCCATCGATAAAATATTTGGGTGAAGTGTGCTCATGCCTCTCGTGCCTCAATTTTACCCGGTCAACGCCAGTCAACAAGTCAACCCACAGCCAATGGATATAAAATCAACCAACAACTCCCCTGTTCTCGCTGACCCTGTGCCTTCAAACAAGTCAAGACTTGGTTTACGCTCTAACTTGATTCCATTCACGCCGTCCTCATCAGCTTGTTCATCTGGTTTGTACTCGCCGAATCCCCGGAAGAAGACCGTACCCGGAAAATTAGACGAAGTCCGTGCGAGTGGATGGCTTGATGCCATGATATCTTCTTCGCCTCCCAATAGGAAACTGAACAAGGACATGGGCGTTGCCTTTTCAGCAACTGACTCTGACGCTGTCTATCGCTCTTGGACGGTGAGTTTCTGCCGGTGAGGTTGACCAAATATAAGGCTTTTTTTATTGAGGCAATGATTCAATAAATTTGATCTTCTGAGTATGTGAATGACGATGCAGTTGAAATATCCATCTGCTCTTACGGCCTTTGAGAAGATCATTAAACTTTCGAAGGGCAAGTCTATAGCCTTATTTCTTGACTATGACGGAACACTTTCTCCGATTGTGGAGGATCCCGATCGTGCATTTATGTCCGACGAGGTGATCATTTCCATAAATACCAGTAAGAAGTGATTATTTTCTTCTAAAAGTTGTACATCAAATTTATAGATGAAAAGAATTTAATTTTTGTCTCTACATCGTTCTATCTCCTATATATCAGCTAGGTATGTATATATATCTATCTATGAATGTCAATCAATGTAGCCATCTGTTCGTCTATCACTTGATCAATTTATGTATATATGTATGCATTTATGTCTTTCTCTTCATCCTTCTATGAATGTACACATCTACCTTCTTTTCTTTGCTTCAATTTCTCTATCTATTTAATGTATGTATGCTTGTGTCTATCTATCTGTTTATCTCTGTCGCACCTTCCCTCTCCCTATTTATCTTGATCTTTCTTGACCTCATCTCTTCATACATCCGTCCATCTACCCATCTATCCTTGATGTCTCGAGAGTGCAGTATTATCCTATTTTTTAATGGGAACTGTAGTTTATAATGGAAACCAAAAGATGCAAACTCAAAATTTAAGGGCTGACATCAATCTTTTTCTAGTATTATTGCTGGGCGATTCCCCTTTGTTCCTTACATTAAGAAACTGGAATCTTCATCAAAAAAGATAATATGGTTAGCATTTTTATTTTTCTCAGATGCGTTCTGCAGTGAGAAGTGTGGCAAAATATTTCCCCACCGCCATCATCAGTGGAAGGAGCCGTGACAAGGTGCCATGTCAGCTGTTGACTTAACTTCATCTATAAACAAAAATATGAAAAAATATCAAGACTTAATTTCATCTATAAACTTTCCAGGTCTATGAATTCGTGGGTCTAGCAGAGCTCTTCTATGCGGGAAGTCATGGAATGGATATCATGGCCCCTGTCAGAGTTTCTAGTACCATCGACCAGAAGGTAAGTCAGAATTCAACATTTATTGGTCGAAAATTAAACTTCCTTTGTGTCTAATTGCTGGACCTAACTCAGGGCAAAGAAGTTAATCTTTTCCAACCAGCACGCGAGTTCATTCCCATGATCGAGGAGGTGAAACTCTTTTTAAGGAAATTCCATTTATTTTGTTGCTTGGTTGACAATTTCTATCCAGGTCTTTACCCTCCTGATCAAACAAACCAAGGACATAGAAGGCGCCATGGTGGAGAACAACAAGTTCTGCGTCTCTGTGCACTACCGGAATGTAGATGAAAAGGTACGTCCCACCATTAAATAAACTTTTCGTACTCGTGTGATAATTGTTGTTTTCTTCAGTCCTGGATGACTCTCGCACAACTTGTCCACGATATTCTCAAGGGTTACACTCGTCTGCGACTGACTTACGGGCGGAAGGTATGTCATGTTTTCTTGATTTCGATAACTTGGTTTAAATTGATCTATCAACTGAGGTTGATGGATTGATTAATCTGTTCATCACCCGTCGGGCATTGAAAGATGCTGAAAGTACAGATAAGTCTGTCTGTAGGGTTTGCCTAGAGTAAGATCCAGTCACCCAGATTTGAAATAAAAATCATCGGAGAGAAAAATTAGATATATGAGATTGAGATTGAGAAACTGCTGGAGATACTAAGCAGTTAGCACGATCGGGGATGATCATGATCGTCATTGGATGTGGCTATTGATCTGATCCCCAAAGATTATATTTTACTAATCCGTTGATTCTGTGATTTATGTGATGATTAACATTGGTATTTCTGGATAGGTTTTAGAGATCCGCCCTGTCATAAATTGGAACAAGGGGAAAGCGATGAAGTTTTTGCTTGAGTCTCTCGGGATGAGCGACTCGGAAGTTGTTCTCCCCATCTATGTAGGTGATGATCAGACGGATGAAGACGCATTCAAGGTGACGTCATCATGCTCTTGAAGCTGACCGTTGTGTTCTTCATGCGTTGACATTACATTTTTCAGGCGCTGAGAGAGGGCAACCAGGGATATGGCATTTTGGTTTCTTCCGCTCCCAAGGAGACCAAAGCATTCTTCTCTCTTAGAGATACTTCCGAGGTAATGACTACTTGAAATGGTCAGCTCTTGCCGTTGACTTTTGTTGTCTCTTCTGCCTTTGACTTTTGGGCCGCTCAGGTTATGGATTTCCTCAAGGCCTTGGTGCAGTGGAAGCAGTCATCTGTGGACACGCTACATGATGAGACGTAACCTGTGTTTTGCGAATCTGAAGCGTTGACTCAATCTAATATCTGCTGATGAGTCATTCGGGATCTCGTGGTTCTGTACCAGAGGCATGCCATTCAATTTTTAACTCCGCTGGAAGGAAAGTTTGCACGGGGATCTAGAATTTAAGATCTTTGGGCTTCAATACAGACTGTGTATGAAAGGTTATGGGATTACAAAAGAATCTTTATAAGTCCAAGTAAAAACTATGAAAGCTCCCTGATTTTTATATTTTAAAAAAACAAGTTCTTCAAGAAAATTCATTGTGTCAAGGAATAGATTGGTTTCTGAACATTAACCATGTAAATTCTTCAATTAAAGGGTAATTAACCTAAACATGGTCTTTTAATGCATGAATGCAACGAGTAATTTGCGCTTACCAAACATCGCTGATGATCTTCACTAAGGCGCATGGCGGTCATGGTTGCATCCGATTTGCCATTTAGAAGCTGGCGAGTTCCGCAACATTGGTGCCATTTTTTGGAATTGATCACCCCAAAAACTATATCAGTACTCCAAATTAGAAGAGTTCTCTCTCTCTCTCTCGTTTAACACAATTAGAGCTACCCATAGAGAATTTCATGTCTAACAATCAACCCAACAGTTTCTCTTCACCATTCTGCACCATGTGGCACAAATTTTACACTCCCAACCATGTGGTTTCTAGAGGGGTTTTTTTTTGGGGTGTTCTTTGTTTTAAAGAGGACACATGGCTTTTCTCAGCCCATCGATCCCTTAAATGATTGATTCGATGATTGGGGCTTGAAAGAACCCATTAAAGGCCAGTGCAAGCCAAAAATGTTATAAAAGGTTCTGCTTCACTTTTTGGATGTACTTGAACTTTTGAGGCCTTATTCTTTGTCAAAATTATTTCTTTCACCCTTTTAATGTTTATGTCTGATTTTATGCTAAATTATTGTTAATTTCCCCTTGAAATGCATGGGGATTTCATCCATTAAATGTCAAGAGTCATCGTTCAAGAATCGTAATCTACAGCCTTTGATCTAGAAATGTTGGGTTATCTTTGTTACACTATCGAGTTATTAGGAGTCTTCCTCATGTAAATGTTGGGTTTAATATGCTTTTTGATGATTTCGTTGTGATATGCTCTCTTATGATTCGTGATGGTCTTTCTTTGATATCTCCTTCATTTTGACTTCAATTGACACTCGGTTTAATTTGTTGGCTTCCTTTCTTCTCTCTCTTTTTAAATTTATTTTAACATTTATTGCTCATATACTTTTGTTCACTAATTTGACACAATTTGATCAAGTTTTTTTTGTATAGTTGCCATCAACTATGGATCATACCTGTATTCACCATCATACTTGTTTTTATTTAGTTTTAGACTAGATTTGACTTATTTTTATTTGTAAATATGTGCATTACTATATGCATAAATGAAAATATATTTTCCACTCATTAGTAACTTGACTTTATAAAAGCGCACCAAGCATATTGAGGTGGATTACTGTTATTTCCACAATAGGGTCCATAAGGGGGAAATTCTACTTATTTCATATCACTAGAGCAGCTCTGGGAAATCTTCACCAAAGGACTGACTGGAACTTTTTACAACACTCTTTGAAGCAAGTTGTGCATGTTCAACATCCACACTCTAGCTTGAGGAAGAGTGTGAGTAGATCTTTATGATCCTACTTGGGCCCTTTGTGTGTGTATGGCCTCTCCTTTCTATGTAAGGGGTTGAGGCCATTCTCTTGCTCATTGAACTAATTCAAGAAAAAAATAAAAGGGAAGCTGTGCATAAAGTATGTGAGTTGAGAAATATAAAAATTATTAGATGATGATGAGAGGACAAGCTGGATGAAAATCTTTCCACTAAAAACATCAAAAAAATGATAGTCTCATTTTACTCACTCATCCCTATAGATGATCTCCTCAATCTCCATCTTTGACCTTAATATTACCTACCACTTGTGCCTCCTTAGTATATGCATAATCAATCCTCAAAACAAATAGATGCCATTGTGATCTATAAAAGACAATTTTTTCCTGAATAATGCTTCCTAGTAAAAGACAAACAAAAAATCAAATTATATAGTCAACCTAGTTTCTCGCATCACATCTTGCATCATTCGAACAAGGATAATTTGGTTTGATTGGCCCAACTTGAACCACATTGATTCTCTCAAACTAACAAAATGGTTTGGTTTTAGGCTATGTCATTTGATTAGGCTGGCCAACTTGAACAAGGTCAATCTGTTGGGATCTGAGGTCGATAACTTTCCGAAATTTTGATCAAAACATCAAATGCAGCGGAAAAACATTGAATCGGACATTCAAAATACCGAGCCACCAAGAACAGATGATCCTATCATCTAGTATGTATGAGAAAACATACTTACAGGGATTCCTTGAAGGAGTTCTTGAAGCTATTCAAGTGTCTAGCCTCTATCGGTATCCACACGGTCTCCGGATGGTTGGATCTCCTCTTCAAAGCTCTTCACCAAGAGAGAAAGAGAAGAAAGGAGAGAATTCCCACAAGGCTTGCATGGGCACCTTCAGTTGTGGTCGTCCTCCCCCTATTTATAGACATTTGGAATGAGGTTTTTTCATAAAAACCCTCATAATTATGTCTATATCCACCAACATCCATAAACCTTATGTGTGTGACCCTCTAGGTCCATATATCTCACTAGTTAATAACTCTATAGACCAAATAACACCTTATTGGTCAACCTTAATTAATTATCCACATCCACATATAGATTAATTAATCAAGGATCGATTTAACCCAATCGATAGGTTGAGTTGCCAGCCCGTTGGGTGCCAAGCTACACCACGTACTCTAGGAGATATGGAGTATGTAAGAACTCACTTATGAAACCTTCCCATCATTGATTACCATGTATGTATAATCCTTCATCCACATTAGACTCATGAATGACTTAGGGTATGGTCAACTCGTCAAAACCCTAATCGGTCACTCAAGTTAGTATCGATGCGTATAGAAATCATCGAGAACTCCTTCTTCGATATTTCTACTACCTTGGCCAAGGATTTCATCGCATCTCATTCCTTTGAGTCAATCTCCTCAAATACCGAGGGTGGACGATCCCATCTTGACCACACAATCATCTTCGTGAACTTCATGTCGTATCCAATATATGACGTTTTAGATATCCCGTGGCTAGGGATTCGTAAGTCATAATCAAAACACGATCATCCATCCACAAGATGTCTTTGGTGTCTCAAGTCAAAGGACCACATACACAATCATGACATGAATCAACCTCGATTGACAGCTAGGTATAATACCATTCAGGATTCATACGGATCAATTCAGTGAACTCTTTCTCCAAAGAGCACCCACTATCTATCCTTAGTGTCTCCACACCGATGGCTATAGGATCGGCCATACTCATCATATGAGATGGATTAGATAGTGCTATTCTTTCGGATAATTCGATGTCCTTCTCGAATATCCCACGAATAGGAATGTTTAGAACATATGTTTAAAGACTAGCGATCACTATATTATGATCTCATCATAATTCACTTAGTCATTGCATATGCTCATGGACTTCATTGCAAACATCACACAAGAATGACAATGAATAAATTTCATTTCAATGAACATAAACAAGATACATGAAAGTGTGATTGGCTTGTAGGCCACATAATATCCATCAATCTCCCACTTGGACTAAAGCCACTGCCCTTGTGCAACAACCCCATAGTTGTGCAATGACGCTCAAAAACTTCTTGAGCTAAAGGCTTAGTCAGTGGATCTGCAACATTGTCGGTTGATGGAACTCTTTTCCACCACTACATCTCTCTCGCGACGATCTCCTAATCAAGTGAAAGCGCCTCGTAATGTGTTTAGACTTCGATGAGACCTTGGCTCTTTCGCTTTGTGTTATTGCACCATTATTGTCACACAATAATGGAATAGGTTCTAAGATCGTAGGGATAACGCCAAGGTCTGTGATGAACTTCTTCAACTGCATCGCTTTCCTCGCTGCATCACTTGCGGCAATATACTCAGCCCTCCGTCGTCGAATCTGCAGTAGTGGGCTGCTTGGAACTCTTCCAAGATACTGCTCCCCATTCAAAGTGAACAAGAATCCAGATGTAGATCTACTATCATCTCGGGTCTGACTGAAAACTCGAGTCAGTGTAACCCTGGAGCTTAAGTTCCTCTCCCCCATAGACCAGAAATAAATCCTTAGTTCTTCTCAAGTACTTAAGGATGCATTTCACGCTTCCCAATGACTCTCACCGGGTTAGCCCGAAACCCGCTCGTAACACTTAGAGCAAATGCCACATCTGGTCTTGTACATAGCATAGCGTACATGATGGATCCACCGCCGATGCATACGGGATCTTCTCCATCAACGCTTTATCTTCGTGGAGTCTTAGGCGAATGCTCCTAGATATCTCGAACTCCATGTCTCACTCGCATGAAACCTCTCTTGGAGTTCTCCATGCCAAAACCTTTTGACAATGGTGTCTATGTACATGGATTGGGATAAGCCAAGCAACCTCCTCGATCTATCTCTATAGATACGTATTCCCAATACATAGGTTGCTTCTCCCAAATCCTTCATGGAGAAGTTCTTTGACAGCCCACGCTTCACGTATGATAACATACCTACATCATTCCCAATGAGTAGGATGTCATCCACATAAAGGACAAGAAAAGTGATCAGCGCTCCCACTGATCTTCTTGTACACACAAGGTTCGTCTTCATTCTTAATGAAGTCATAAGATCTGATCGCCTCATCAAATCTCATATTCCAACTCCTAGATGCTTGCTTCAATCCATAAATAGATCTCGCAATCTGCACACCTTTTCCGGAAACTCCTTGGATGTATAACCCTCAGGGTTGTATCATATACACCTCTTCCTCAAGGTTTCCATTGAGGAAGGCGGTTTTCACATCCATTTGCCAGACTTCGTAGTCATAGTGTGCAGCTATGGCGAGAAGAATCCTGATTGACTTAATCATAGCAACCGGTGAGAAGGTTTCGTCATAGTCAACTCCTTGTCTTTGACGATAACCCTTCGCCACCAACCTTGCCTTGAAGGTGCTCAATCTGTCCATCAGCACCGATCTTCTTCTTGAAGATCCACTTACACCCGATGGGTACTATACTCAGTGGGTCGACCAAGTACCATACTTGGTTTTTGATGCATGGACTGGATCTCCGAATCCATTGCTTCTCGCCATTTCTTAGAGTTGGAATCATGTACCGCTTCATTGTAGGTTAAAGGATCACTATCTCTTTAAGTGGAGAGTATCGACATCATCTCGTCACAATATGTCCTACATATCGATCCGCTGTCTCGGTACTCTACCAGTCCTACGCGGTGCCTCCGTGTGTACTTGAAGATTTTCTAGACCGAGTTCTCATCTAATGAGGTAGCATTTGTGTTCGGATCTAGAACTTCTTCTAGTACTACTTTTACTCCCACTATCTCTTCTCAAGAGATACTCATCTTCTAAGAAGATGGCCCTTTTCGCAACAAATATCGATTGTTCTTCAGTAGGTAAAAAGTAGTATCCAATCGTCTCTTTTGGATATCCCACAAATTTGCACAACTCAGTCCTCGACTCCAGCTTTATCTCAGTATCATGTTTCTTAACATGAGTAGGACAACCCCATACTCTAAAGTAAGAGAAGTTTGGCTTCTTCCCTTTTCATATCTCATATGGAGTAGTAGCTACAGATATGCTAGGTAAGACGTTAAGAACACACGATGTTGTCTCAAGCGCATATCCACAAAGGGATATTGGAAGTTTCGAGAAACTCATCATAGATTGTACCATGTCTAAAAAGGTACGATTTCTCCTTTCCGACATACCATTCATCTATAGTGTGTAAGGAATAGTTAACTGAGCTAAAATACTATTATCCTTTAACAACTGTGTGAACTCAATATTTAAGTATTCACCTCCTCGATCTGATCTAAGAGTCTTGATACTCTTTCTAAACTGTTTCTCCACTTCATTCTTAAACTCTCTTAATTTCTCAAAGGCTTCGAAATTATACCTCATAAGGTATACACATCCAAAACTAGAGAAATCATCACTAAAAGTGATGAAGTAGAAACCGCCACTTCGGGCTTGGACAGTACATCGGACCGCATACATCAGAATGTATTAGCTCCAAGATACCCTTGGCTCGTTCTCCAATCCCTGAGAATGGAGATTTGGGTAATTTACCCATAATGCAAGATTCACAAGTTGCAAATGATTCATAATCAAATGCTCCCAAGTATGCATCTTTATGCAACTTCTGTAATCTTCCATCACCAACATGCCCAAGTCTACAATGCCATAAGTAGGCTTCGTTCACACTATGTTTACTCTTCTTAAGAGCAACATCCATTTGGAGATTATAAGAAGAAACATCAATCAGATATAAACCATTGACTAATGGTGCCGTAGCAACCAATTTACTTCCCAAGTAAATAGAACAACACTTGTCCTTAATAATCAAGGTATATCCCATCTTGTCTAAACAAGAAACTGAAATGATGTTCTTAACTATGCTAGGAACATAATGACATTCTTCTAAAGAAAGATAATCTCCTGATGGTAGCTTGAGGTTCACAACCCCTAGCGCTACAGTAGCAACTATTGCGCCGTTTCCCATCCTTAGTTCCACCTCGCCCTTTCTCGGCTTTCACACTTTGTCAACCTCTGCGAATCATTGCAGATGTGAGAAGTACATCCAGTATCTAATACCCAAGATGTAGAATCTCTGTAAGACAAATAAGTATCTATCATATAGATACCTGGAGCATCACCATGCTTCCGTTGAGCTTTCTCATTGAGGTACTTCTTACAGTTCCTCTTCCAATGTCCTTTCACGCCACAGTGGAAACACGTTCCCTTGTCATCCCTATCCTTCTTTGTCAAAGTTTCTTTCACATGCTTTTTCCCTTTTCCCCTTTTTGAGGCAAAGGCTACCTTCCTCTTCTTGTTGGTCCCACCAACAAAGAGGACTTGGGGCTTTTCCTTCTGAAGGTTCCCCTCGGCTGTATTCACTAGAGGGTTAGTCGACGACATCTTTGCCTGTAGGAGATGAATAAGAATTAATAATTAATTCTTTGCAGATATTGTGTTCATTGAAAATAATGCTCCCACTAAATTAAGCAATTCACACAACCCTCATGTGCATGAACAGGGAGAACCGACAATCTCCTAGTGGGGATCAGAATCTCAACAACTATATTATGACCTGGAGTGGACTCCACCAATCATAATATATTGTTGAGCATCCATCTCATGAAACTTGCAACATTTGCAATATCTGATCATACTTCGGTCCCCGACGCTCATGCGGCCTGGAGTGGACTCCACCAACCACTGAGTTTGGTCTAAGCCATACCTTTGTTACTTGACGGAAATAGATTCGTGAGTGGTCCTGGAGTGGACTCCACCAAACCAAACGGTTCCTCTACCCCGGCCTTGTGTCATACACTAGTTCTTAGTTCCTCTTCTTCGATAAGCAGGCCTGGAGTGGACTCCACCAACCCAACTTAAAGTGATTTGGATACCAAGGCTATAACAAAGGAGGACCACGCGTGAGTTCGTAACTCTTGCGTTTCAGCCTAGATTTTAACATGTGAGGGGTTTAATATTTTATCGGGTCTCTTCGTTAGGGTATGTTACGGTTATCTATATAACCATACCCAACGATATGATCATCTCAATAATCATGTACATATATCACATATATGTCATATGTGATGTTATATCAATAAACCAAAAGCATATGATTAGGGGATCCTATAATAGGTCCATCTATGTTCTTGGTTTCACATTTGATATAATAACATCCCAATTAAATAAATAAATTTAATTCAATGCAAAAATTAATCACATTAATATTTTGCAAAATAAACATGACATTCATGTATAATAATCAGGAAATAATCATTTAAACACTTTAAAATGATTTATGGAATTTTTCTTAATTTAAAATAATTTAACTCTTAAATTATTCAATTAAATAAATCCCAAAATAAATAAAAATTGAATTAAATGACATCAAAATTAATAAAAATATTTGATTTGAGTAAATAAATCAATTTTCTATTTTTCTTGATTTTTATAGAATTTTTCAGAGTTTTTTTTTTTTTCGATCCGATCGATCTCCATCGATCGATCACGGTTGATCACACCCGATCGATCTCACCTATCGATCTCCATCGATTGTCCATCGATCGATCACGATCGATCTCTCCGATCGATCACCGTCGATCACCATCGATCGATCTCTCCGATCGATCTCCATCGATCGCCCATCGATCGAGCACGATCGATCTCCGTTGGTGGATCGCCGTCGATCAATGACGATCGATCGACCGCCGTCGATCAATCACGATAGATCGATCGCGATCGCCGTCCATCGATCGTCGTCGATCAATCTCGATCGATCGATCGACGGCGATCGATCTGCGGGAGAAAATTTCTCCCGATCGACGTCTTCCCCCGCGTCTCACGCGGGAGGAAGTTCCGCAGGGTGAAACCGCCCCCCGACGTCTCACGAGGAAATTCGGCAAGTGGAGGGGGGGGAACGTGGGAGAGAGAGGAGGGAACCACCACACACTCCCCCCCCCCACCGCGTCTCACGCGGGAGAGAGAGAAGGGGGGGGAAGGAAATCTCTCCCCCCCTCACCGCGTCTCACGCGAAAAATTCCGCAAGGGGAGGAGGGGAGTTCCGCGGGGGGAACCACCCCCCAGGTCTCACGCGGGAGGGGTTATCCGGGAAGGAAATCTCTCCTCTCCCCCTCCCCCCCACCCCCCGGCCGCCGCGTCTCACGTGGGGAGAAGATATCCGTCGCCGGGGGAGGTTATCAACAGAGAAACCCCCACGATGGGAGAGAGAGGGGCCCCACCCACATGGGAGAGAGGGTTTGACCGGGCCCCATCCTCCACCCAAAGTGAGGGGACGGTGGGCCCCACGTGAAGAAAAACAAAACAATTTTTTTTCTTCTTATTATGATTCATCTTCAAATGATCATATCTCCCTCATTTCTCATCCGTTTTGGATGTTTTTGGGCTCGTTGGAAAGCTCTCGACGAGTACAACCTGGCTCTGATACCACTGTTGGGATCTGAGGTTGATAACTTTCCAAAATTTTGATCAAAACATCAAATGCAGCGGAAAAACATTGAATCAGACATTCAAAATACCGAGCCACCAAGAACAGATGATCCTATCATCTAGTATGTATGAGAAAACATACTTACAGGGATTCCTTGAAGGAGTTCTTGAAGCTATTCAAGTGTCTAGCCTCTATCGGTATCCACACGGTCTCCGGATGGTTGGATCTCCTCTTCAAAGCTCTTCACCAAGAGAGAAAGAGAAGAAAGGAGAGAATTCCCACAAGGCTTGCATGGGCACCTTCAGTTGTGGTCGTCCTCCCCCTATTTATAGACATTTGGAATGAGGTTTTTTCATAAAAACCCTCATAATTATGTCTATATCCACCAACATCCATAAACCTTATGTGTGTGACCCTCTAGGTCCATATATCTCACTAGTTAATAACTCTATAGACCAAATAACACCTTATTGGTCAACCTTAATTAATTATCCACATCCACATATAGATTAATTAATCAAGGATCGATTTAACCCAATCGATAGGTTGAGTTGTCAGCCCGTTGGGTGCCAAGCTACACCACGTACTCTACGAGATATGGAGTATGTAAGAACTCACTTATGGAACCTTCCCGTCATTGATTACCATATATGTATAATCCTTCATCCACATTAGACTCATGAATGACTTAGGGTATGGTCAACTGTCAAACCCTAATCGGTCACTCAAGTTAGTAGTCGATGTATAGAAATCATCGAGAACTCCTTCTTCGATATTTCTACTACCTTGGCCAAGGATTTCATCGCATCTCATTCCTTTGAGTCAATCTCCCTCAAATACCGAGGGTGGGACGATCCCATCTTGACCACACAATCATCTTCGTGAACTTCATGTCGTATCCAATATATGACGTTTTAGATATCCGTGGCTAGGGATTCGTAAGTCATAATCAAGACACGATCATCCATCCACAAGATGTCTTTGGTTTCTCAAGTCAAAGGACCACATACACAATCATGACATGAATCAAACCTGATTGACAGCTAGTATAATACCATTCGAGGATTCATACGGATCAATTCAGTGAACTCTTTCTCCAAAGAGCACCCACTATCTATCCTTAGTGTCTCCACACCGATGGCTATAGGATCGGCCATACTCATCATATGAGATGGATTAGATAGTGCTATTCTTTCCAGGATAATTCGATGTCCTTCTCGAATATCCCACGAATAGGAATGTTTAGAACATATGTTTAAAAGACTAGCGATCACTATATTATGATCTCATCATAATTCACTTAGTCATTGCATATGCTCATGGACTTCATTAAACATCACACAAGAATGACAATGAATAAATTTCGAAAGTCCACACTCCATGCCTACTGACTGCTGAAGAAGAGGAACTAAGAACTAGTGTAAGACACACAAGGTGAAGTGGATGAATCATTTTGGTTTGGTGGAGTCCACTCGGACCATTCACAAGTCTATTTCTATCCAAGTAACAAGAGGTATGTCATCATGCATGACAAACTCAAAGTGGTTGATGGCGTCTACTCTAGTCAGCATGAGTATTGGGGACAAGCATGATCATATATTTCAAATGTTAAAAGTTTCATGAGATCAACGGTCAATAATATGGTATGATTGTTAGAGTTCACTCTAGGCTATAGAATAGTCGTTGAGATTACTGATCCACGAGGAGATTGTCGTGCTCCATCACAGAACATGAGGGTTTTGTAAATTGTTTAATTTTAGCGAAAACATTATTTTTAATGAATAAAGGGATCAGCAATTAATCTTTACCTCTCATTCATCTCTTACATGTGAAGACATGTCATCGACTCACCCTCTTCGTGGCATTATGGATGCCAACCATTTGACTAGCCTTGAGACTTCACTTTGATTAGCTTAGAGAACTTAAAGATCCTACTTAAGTCTGAGCCTCATTGCCTATGTCTTAAAGACTCCATTCTCTTTAGAGAAAAGAGTTTTATTAAATTGATTCATGGTAGATCCCTTTTAACAACAATTATACTCGTAACTCACAATCCACATTGCATTCATGGCACGATTGTGTATATGGTCCTGTGAGAGCACCAACACATCTTGTGGATGCATGATGATTGTGTTTTGATTAGACTAGGTAGGAATCCTAGTATGGGATATCACAGATCATATATTGGATATGACATAAAGTCCACGGAGAGCTAGGATTGTGTGATCAAGATGGAATCATCGCTTGAATGTTGAGAAAGATCGACTCAAAGAATGAGATGCGATGAAATCCTTGGCCAAGGCAGTGGACATCATAGAGATTTCACGATAATTTTTCTACTCAGTATTAGTACTAACTTTGAGCAGATTGATTAGGGTTTGACACTGACCAAACCACTAAGTCATTCATGAGTCTCATGCGAATGAAGGATTATACATACATACATACATATCAATGATGGAAAGGTTCCACAAGTGAGTTCTTACATACTCCATATCTCCTAGAGTATGTGGTATAACTTGGCACCCAACGGGCTGGCAACTCAGCCTATCGATTGGGTCAACTCGATCATGATTAAATTAATATAGATGTTAATGTGGATAATTAATTATGGTAGACCAATAAGGTTTTATTTGGTCTATAGAGTTATTAACTAGTGAGATATATGGACTTAAGAGGGTCCAAACATATACCCAAGGTCTATGGATGTTGGTAGATATAGACATAATTTTGAAGCCTTTTATGACTTCATACTAAATTGATAGAGCGATTTATGTGGTCGCTGAAAACACACAATCGTCTCATCAAACAAAACCACAATTTCGAACTCACAATGTTATAGATATGCAAATCAAGTAAAGTGTAAAGATTGGGTCGAGTCACATAGAGAAACACTGGTTGACTTTCATCGAGGGTTGACTTGTCAAACTTAGGTTTAATTAGGGATTTTAAGAAATAAAAGTGATATATAATTAATGAAAATGATATGAATATATCAGAGAATATATTTTAAGAATTTTAGAAAATGATTTGACGAAGAAAAGTCAAAAGTGAAGGTCAAAGCATTGACTTTGACCAAATGTTGACTTTCTATAAAATCAGAGAATATAAAGGTGGTAAAATATTACCAAAATTATATATTCAGAAAGTAGAGAGAAAATGATAAATTTTGATATATAATTCGTGATTTTTAGAGAAGAATTGGATTTATTATGATTTATTGAAAATAAATCATCAGAAAAATCCCGAAATGAGCACTTCGGTCAAAATCATCAAATTGATTAATCAAATGATATCCAAATCAAGAAATTCACATATGAATAGAAAGATAACGATCAGAGGATTCCAAAGAGACCAAAATTGTCAAATTTCACCTTATATTTTAAGAGTAATTGCCCCCGCAAGTAATATTTTCAATTGAGTGGTAGTAGTAACATAAAGAAC